>JAFIRS010000164.1:75000-675000 GCA_018342105.1 Gonioctena quinquepunctata
CGCTGATAATAATAAATGGTGAATATTTAACATCGTTTTTTTTTAGTGCAATCCGGGTGGATGCCTGATGGAACTGTCGGTTCAGCTGGCCATCATCATGATCGGCAACCAGGCCATGAACACGGTCATGGAGATGGTCGTTCCGTTGCTGATGAAGATGTACAAGACTTTTGTGGTGACGACGGGCATAGAGAAGGCGGAAAAAGAAGAAATCGCGCTGATTAGTTGCAATCAGTGGACGGAGGATTACAAACTGGGAGATCTGGAGAGCAGGACTTTGTTCGCCGAGTATTTGGAGATGGGTAAGTTGATGAATTTGGTTGTTATTATTATAGTAATATATGGTTCCATCCGTACGGCGCATAGTGATCTGGTTTGGCCGGGAAACGGTCAAAAGTCGATTTTTCGTTAATATAGAATTTTTTAAAGAAAGGTATTGCCTTAGCCTAACTTTCAACATATATTTCTTTCACAAGCTTTTATTTAGTTTCACCTGTCCCGATGTGTGTAATCAAATCTTACAAGTTGAATTTGACCCACTTCCTGTCGTCCGATTACCTTGAAATGTGGCAGGTGTTCATAATTCCGGAGTCAATGCATTATGATATTTTTGTTGGAGGAAAAAACAAAATGGCGGACGAGATTTATGTTTATGATCCGATTTGATTCAAAATTGGTATGTGGGGGTTTTCGGGGTGGACATTTTTTCTAAAAATTCATTAAAAAAAATGGTGGCTCTAAGATGGCCGATGATCTCTGTGATTATGGTCCGAATCTATTCAAAATTGGTATGTGGGGGTGTTCGGGTCGAAGATTATTAATTTTCTGTCAAAATTCATAAAATAAAAATGGCCGCTCAAAGATGGCGGATGATATCTTTGATTATGGTCCAATTCTATTGGTATGTTGAGGTTTTCAGGGTTAAATATTATGAATTTTTTGTCAAAATTCATAAACTCATGATGGCGGACGAGTTTTGTAATTATGGTCCGATTCTATTCAAAACTGGTATGAGGGTGTTTTTGGCGTCAGAGATTATGAATTCATTGTAAAAATTTATGAATACAAGATGGCAGCTCTAATATGGTGGACGATTTTTGTGATTATGGACTGTTTCTATTCAAAATTGGTATGTTGTAATTTTTGGGGTCAGATATTATGAGTTTAATCGAAGATTATTGATTTTTTGATAAAATTCCTAAATTGAAGATGGTAGCTTCAGGAGGGCGGCGAGTTAAGCTTTTGTTGGGAACCTCAGGTTTTCCTTCCCCTGGCGTGTTTTGGCGGTCACTTGTCACTCAAAAGTCGCCCGTAACTTGGGTTAACACTTCCCCAATTCCCCAGTATTTCCCAAGAAAAAGATGGCTTTTATTGAGGAGATTAATTATGTGGATGAAATAAATACGTAAAGAAAATAAATGGAATGAACTTGGTGAATCAAGATAAAATAAGTATCACTAGAAAATCAATTGAGTGAACTTTGTGAACAAAACTAAGTTAATTGAATAACACTCTGTAACCAATAATTTATGAAATTAAACCACACGAAACTCAGTTACTTCAACAGTTGGAAAATTCTACTTAGAACAAAGAATTCCACGGTTTCTGTTGAACCAAATATGGTAGTTATCTGAAACCGACTAGTTAAACACTAATTCGCACGTAAGCCCTTATCTCGATACGGAAAAGGAACTGTTGACTTGAATAAAATTTCTAGTAAGTTAGTTTAACCCGGGCCACGATGAAATATCAACTGACTTTTTTTCTGCGACAATTTTCTATGTGGGATTTCCCCTACTAAGTTTTTTCTGAGAACCCCCACTCAAGTCAAGTTTTGACCGGTTATAAAAATAAATTCAACCCCTATTCCAACTAATTCGTACTGCGAATAATTACCTAACCAATGGGGTGGTATTTTGCAAAATCATAAACAAATTCGTAACGACTCCGTCGACCAATCCCGAGTCTAGTCGTGGGTGGAGCTATCACTTGATCTTCGTCATCCGAGAGGTGGTGCCCCCCCGTTATTTGAGCGGTTCTACCTCGAACTATGGAATTCTCTGCACTAATTTTTTTCACCAAATAGATAGAATGACAACACACAAATCTGAAAAAATTCTCGACCCTGATTATTTTTCATGACCATATATCACAATGACCAGACAAAATAGAAAATACAGAAAATACCCGATTTGACATCCTACATGAAATCAGCAATAGAGCCAACTGCGAACGTGATATTCAGTAATGCCAATTTTGCAGTTTCATTACAGAGGTCGCAGCGGTGCGGCGCGTAATGCCACATACTGTGTCAAAACGACATCGGCGCGATTATCGCAAATCTTTAACGGGTAATTTCTGGCTAAATTCAAAACATCCATAATAAATATGCGTATGTTCAGCCAAAGCGGCAAAACTGATATCATTCCAATTATTTACCGACATCGGTGTGCCGCTGCCGACATCTTACCGCAGTTAACAGCAATGGCCCGTCTATTTACCGCTCATTCATGTTTGCTGGGAACTATGTTTTTTGGGCAAATTCGTTTCACTTATTGTATTTTAAATATCAGTTCCAAAAAAAAAACAGTGAACAATAAAAATAGCTTTATCTGAACTCCAACGAATCTTTATTGACATCAATGGGAGATAAATTATTCTCGTTACCTGTATTACTATGTATGTCACACATGTTATTAATATTTTAAATGATGAATCCATTCACCTCAATATATTTATATATGAATATGTATTTAGAAACGGGTAAGTGGATGAATGTGGAAATCGCTATAGTAATGTACGATTTAATTGGTCTTACAGATTAAATTTTTTGCAGTGTACTGAAAAAAATTGTGGTGGACAATCTGTACATTTTGGTTTAGTGAATTGTTGTAACATGTATGTTACAAGTATGTAACGTTTCAAATTATGAATCGAATCATTTATTTTTTGGTTTATACTTGGCTTGTTTGGACAAGGATGTGAAAAAAATAAAAGATGTTATGATAGATAGATAGAAATATTTATTGGTGCTAATATACATTTCAGTATTTACACAAGATATTAAAAATTTAAGTACACTTTACTTATACATATAACATATACTTTCTAAATCACATATACAATAAAACAAGTTGAAATCCATTAAACATCTGCAGTATGACATAGTAAGTCTGTTACTAGAATGTCAAATCATTAAAATTATTTTTGAGGTATTCACCAAAAGAGTAAAACACTTTCAGTTGGGTTCACTTCGTGTTTTTTTTTTCTTCAAGTTTTGCAGTACGGATTTGTCACGATCTTTGTGGCGGCTTTCCCCCTCGCTCCCGTTTTTGCCCTCATCAACAACATCCTAGAGATGCGCCTGGACGCTAAGAAATTCATCAAGTACTACCGAAGACCCGTGCCGCAACGTGTCAAAAATATCGGGGTATGGTACTCCATCCTGGCCGTCATCGGCAGACTGTCTGTGGTCTCTAACGCTTTCATTATAGCGTTCTCTTCCAATTTCATACCGCGTTTGGTGTACACGATGAAGGAGTCGGCTTCGAATACGGACGAGGGTTTTCTGGAACACAGTCTGGCTTGGTTCAACACTTCGGATTATCCGCCCGGGTTGGCGCCTGTGTCTCCTTTGATAAATACCACCATCTGCAGGTAAATTATCTTTGGTTTCACTCACTTTTATTTTATTTTTAACAGACTGTTTTTTTTCCTGCTTTATTTAACGTCGGCCTATTTCTGCTACCGACGCCGGTGAGCACACTCCTCCCAACCGGAAATTTTGCCGAATCCTCTGTTGATTCAGAGGTAGGGTTCTTTAACGAGCTCAACGTCTATGAACTCGGGACCGCCATCTTAACGTCCCCTCCGAAGGACGGCATATATATCGTCTTATCTCGTGCTCATTGATAAGATGCCTGCAGCTGCGAATATGCTACTACGTTAGGGCATTTAACGCGGAACTTCCTTGTCCGGTGGTCACCCATTCAAGTACTAACCACGTCCGACGATGCTTTACGTTGATTTATTTCCGATTTTCTGCAGATATGCCGAATACAGGAACCCCCACGACTACCCCGACCCCGCCCTCAAGTACAAGCGCCCCATCATCTATTGGCACATTTTGGTCGCCAGGCTGGTGTTTATAGTGCTGTATCAGAATCTGGTGAGTTTCATTATGACGGTCGTTCAATGGACGATACCCGATATGAGCAGGAAGCTGAACGATAGGATAAGGAGGGAGGCGTACAGGATCAATGAAACTATCATCCATCACGAGACGGAAAGGGCTGCAAGGAGGAAATCAAGTGAGTGCCTTTAAAAAATTTGGATAGTTACTGGAACTTGAATGTGTTCCATGACATTCACGTTCTAGTTGAACATACCACTGACTATTGATTTTCATGAGAAAGTTAATTTATATACTCTATTTATAAAAAAGCTCTGCTTTTTACAAATACCTTGAAATTTCCATTGAAATATCTTCATTCAGTTCTATATAGTATTCACACACATTTTTGACACACTTTCAGTCTCTTGAATACTCATATTTAACAATATTTCCAAAAATTCAATTTCTTCTCATAAAGTACAGTTTCCATACACATTTATGAAGCCTTTTATAAACTGTTTATAAACTTTTATAAACTTTTGTACACTTTTATGGATCCAAGTACAATTTTATAAACTTTTTACATTTTTATAAACTTTTTACATGTTTATAAACTTTATTACACTTTGAATAACTTTTTATACTTTTATAAACTTTTTATATACTTTATTACACTTTTAGGTATTGTACATTTTTATGAACCTTTGTACACTTTTTAACCTTTTTCTTAACCTTTTCATACTTTTATGAACTTTTGGACACTTTTATGGATCCTGATGTACCTTTATTAAGTTTTTTCGCCTTTATAAACATTTTTACACTTTTATGAATCTGTGTACACTTTTATAAAGTGTTTTACATTTTTATGAACTTTTTTACAGTTTTATAAACTTTTGTAAACTTTTAAGAACTTTATTACACATTTATGAACTTTTGTACACTTTGATGGATCCTTAGTTTTATGAACCATTGTACATTTTTCTTAACATATCACTTCTAGATATTCATCCACAACTATTCGAACATATTTTATAATTTTTTTATAGTTTCAAACACTTTTTTCAACTTTTGTTCCTCTTAAGAGCATTTCTATATGTTTATTTTCCTAGTAATCAATAAATTTTCACATTTTCCGCTTTTTAATAAACTACACTTATGCATACTTTTGCTCCTTTTTTTTTTTTTCACTCTCTCATTTTTATTCCACAAAGAGTTGGACAAGGTTTCATAAATGATTCTGTCGAATCAATGAATTTTTCAATCATATACAGGCTGATCCAAATTAGCGACAATTTTTATTCCACATTTTTAAGAGAACAATAACGGATTTTTATATTTTAAATATTGGATTAGGCAAGAAAATGAAAACTTTTTGAGTTTTTATGAGTGGTTTGTTTAAGCCAATATATTTTCGGAAACATCTCGGGGGTACAGTATGTTAAAATTTCTTGATATTATTTTGATTTTGATTGATGTACAGGGGCGATTTTTTGCGAGAAACATTTCGGAACAAATTAGTTTTTATCAGCAAATTATTTCAGATGAAAATAAAAAATTGTTCAAGTAACTGATTCATTGTTTGAATTTGTTAAAGTTGTGATGAAAGCATACCACACGACCTTGTCATTAAACAAAAACATCACCAATTGTGGACGAAAATTAAATCAGATTCGAAATTTGCATCGAAATATGTTTTTTAGAAACTAAAAATCGTCCGGTATGAGTTTTTTATTGATAAAATACCGTTCAATGGAAAAAATAATTTTTTATTTCTGGACGGTTTTTTCGAGAATCTTTTGAATGCAATTTTTCCTTTGCAGTGAGAAAGAGGCACTCTCTTCTGTCCACAGTCACAGTTTACCATGATGCCGTCAACGGAGATGCCCCCTCTGAAGGTCAACATTTTGGCGATGGAAACAATGTAGGCCATAATACATGAAAAATAATAATTTAATTCTAGCCACAGGGCTGGTTGACGTTTCAACCGAAATTAATCGAATTGGTCGATGTTTTGTGGGAATGTGTTATTTTTTTTTTAAAAATGACGCCCTGTTTTCTATTATTTTTTAGACATTCAGGGCTGCCAGATGGATAAGAATACGTTCAAAGAACTTTTTACTTAAAAATTGTTTTTTTTAATTCGGCCGTTTTTAAGAAAACCTTGATTGTAAAGAAATTCTTTTGGAAAAATTGGATTATTTCTTTGAATTCGAACAATTTTCATAAAATAGAGACAATTTCAAAAATTGACTTGTGTTGTAAAATGCCTTTTCTAGAAATTTTAATTTGGGTTGTCATTATCATTCTCATGCAAAAAATTACGCTTTTCCACAAAAATTCATTCAAGTAGTAATTAACATTTGGAAGGAATCGTTAACCAGTTGCTGTGAGCCTATACGTTGACTAATGTAGTGAGTGATACACACGATGTGGCCTTTTTCTTGCCTTGAAAGGGTGACTAGTCAAACCGAAGGAGATCACATAGTATATATTTTTTTGTAAATATATTACGGCGTACGAGTCTCGAGAAGTTCCACGTTGATATACGTAACAGTTACGGCATTTTTTATATACAGCGCCCGGCAAAAAATCCGGACCACACAGAAAACCAGTCCTTGGGCATTTTTAGCAAAAATAATGTCATTTACAATGGTTTCTCGTATGTTGCAGATTTTCTGCCGGGCATAATTGTTATTGTTTAGGTGTTTTAAAGATATTACTATTGAATATTAATTTATTTTTATAGATGTAATTCTATTGGATCGTGTTGAATTGGACACTTGGTGAGGTTATTAGGTGATAGTTCACGGCTTCTTGACAATAAATTGATTATTTGTTTTCTATGTTCGCAAGCATTTAAGCCCGAATGTTTTTTCTTCATTTTTCCGAATTTAAAGTCGGAATTGCAGATTTTGAAGCCGGAAAAATAAATTCGGAAATTGCTACTTTAAACTCAGAATTCTATAATTACAGTTCGGAATTACAATTTTACTTTTTTGAAAAAATACCTAGAATTTAGGAAAATTTTGTGCCAAAAAGCTGGACATTCCCATGAGAGCCTGTGTGTTAGAGAGAGAGATAAATATCAGTGATTACCCCGATTTTCCCTAGATCTAGGGAAATTTTCAAAAAGTGCCAAGGTTCAACGTAGTAATTTTTTCACCTAAATCAGTTTCTTGAGAACACCTGCTCGAGGCCTATATTTCATAGTATTACCATGGTTTTTTGAATTTTAAGGAATCACCTGATGGATTTCTAACTTTTGATATAGTATTTTATGTCAATGAAAATACTTTGTGGCATTCAGACGAGAAAATGGAAACTAGAAGTGAAAAATAAAAATGTGGATCGGCCAGGATTCGAACCTGGGACCTTTCGATTATCGAGCCTGCAACTGAGTACCAGTCCTTGTCGAAACCGGCGATTCACTCCTTTAAATTCAGTTCTGTGTTAGTGACGAAGATGATGGGGGTTAATGTGATGCATGAAAACATTCACGCATGTCCACCTAATGAAATTATATTGGTCTATCCGCTGGTGTCAATCATATATAGGATTATCGACCAACTTCAAACCCGAAATTTTCAAGTGTGCATGACTCAAGCCAAGTTGGTCGATAATCCTATATATGATTGACACCAGCGGATGGACCAATATGATTTCATTAGGTGTGCATGCGTGAATGTTTTCATGCATCACATCATCTTCGTTACTAACACAGAACTGAATTTATAGGAGTGAATCGCCGGTTTCGAACAAGGACTGGTGGCTCAGTTGGCAGAGCGTTCGACTAGAAATCGAAAGGTCCCAGGTTCGAATCCTGGCCAATCCACACTTTTATTTTTCACTTCTAGTTTTCATTTTCTCGTCTGAATGCCACAAACTATTTTCATTGATATTTAATTACAGACGCTATCCACTTCATTATTTTTAAAGAGATTATTGTTAGCCGACTTTGCTAGGTCGAGGTTACTTTCGTGAATACTTTCATTCATATGATCGAAGTTATTACTGATAAAACACATTCATCATTTGCACGGCATGTCGGGTGACTTTTTGGTAATATGTGTGTTTCCATTTATCGCGACTGTTAGATGAATATTTTTCTGAAGTGCAGTGTTTCAATTAAAATGAAATTATTTCTTGAAATGAAATTTTACTTGACCGGCCCCCTCGAGTGGTCAAGTAAGGTAATTGTGCGAAAAAAAATCGAGATATCGACGGAAATATCCGTTTTGAGCTCCTCCCGAGACGATTGAGACCATTTCCAGAGTAAAGTCTGTCTGCCTGTCTGTATGTGTGTCTGTAATCTTCCACGGTAAGTGCCGAACCGTTTGACCAATCGAGCTGAAATTTGGTATGAAAATACAGTTCCTGCCCCGAATGCGAACATTAGTTTTTGGCTGTCATCTGTCAAACGGAAGTGTCACTATTAAAAAATGCCCGGAAAATATACCGCACGAAACGTGACTTATGATATGTCATTTGAAAGCCCTTGAAAAACTGTATCCAGAACAGTCAAAATAATTTCTCCAACTGATATCTGTCAAAAATTAAAAAATGTCAGAGTTCAAAACTTTGCCATTTAATTATTCAAAATCTAGAAGTAAATTCGACAGGGAGCAACACAAGAAAAGAATCAAAATAAGTCTGCAGTTGGAGCTTTTAACCGTTTCCCAGTCTGGCGCTAGAAATGTTTAATTTTTCTCCTGGGCGTTACCATCCGAGACGGCCGCTCACCCGGGCTTTGACTAGGACGACCCGCGTTTGGTGCAGGACCATTCAATTGACTGGGGTGAAATATCTCCCTTGGTCAATTGAGTGTTGAATTGACTGATCAAATTGACTTCGTACAGTCCAAAAAATGTTTATTTCAAAATAACCCCATTTTCCCTAGACCCGTGCCGGTCAAGTTCTGGGGTGTCACACAGCTGATTTTTTCTCTAGATCTAGAGATTTTTTTAAATCAGTTTTGTTCTCAAGTGCATGTTGAAATATAAGATTACTGGTTTTAGGTGCTCAAGTTCTGTCATTTTACAAGTTTTTTTTTTCGTAAATCCACTTACTGCATTTTAAGGGCCAATCTGATGGATTTCTTATAGAAGACAGTATTTTCCCTAAAATTAGGGATTGTAGTTCAAATGGATAGATCAGCCAGTTCTTGGAGCCTTATATCACTATGTTTTTTCCCTATACCTACTGAATAGTCAGTTCAACTTTATCGATTTTTATCATTTTCACGAAATACAAATTTTTCCGCAGATTTAGGTTTTTCACATTGTTTGGGCCCTGTAAGCATCTTGATCAAAGTGTTTGTGTGGGATTGCAAAGTCCATCAAATGAGTACCTGTTGACAAAGCATGCAGATGTTTTTGACAAATTCAGATGTTCTAGCGTATGTCTAAAGAGTTCAGATGTTTTCAACACTTTCAGAAAATCCCACTGTACACTTTTGATATTGTAGTGAATATAAATTATTTGGTTGGCAAACTTGGTTAGGATGGGTTTGAAATACCAGTTGCTCATTTGAATTTGCAACAGCCATCACTTCAAAATCTGAAACACCGTATTCGATCAACCATCTGCGTGCTTTGTCGACAGGTACTCACCTGATCGATTGCACTGGATCCCGCACAAAAACTTATCAAGATTCTTACAGTGCACAATCGATGTAAAAGAAACCTAAACCTGTAGAAAAAATTGGTTTTCCCTGAAAAATCATATAATATTGAAGAATATGAAATCAATGTGGTGGAACTGAAAATTCAGTAGACCTAGGGAAAAAACATAGCGATCTAGGCTCCAAAAACGTAAAAATGTGTGATTTTTTGTCCATTTGATAACAATGTAAAAATCCGTAAATCTAGGAGAAAATCCTGTCTTCCGTGAAAAATCCATCAAACTCTTAAAATTTAGTAGATCTAGGAAAAAAACTTGCAAAATACAAAACTCAAGCACCCAAAACGTGCAATCTTATTGATTTGTTTGGAAATATGAAAAAAGTGTTTACAAAATCTTTCTATTCAATTGTACGACGGCGTATTGGCGCCATCCTACCGGTATTTTTTTTATTAAAATCTCAAAATTTTTCCTTTTTTTCTTAAAATTTTGAGATTTTTTCTCAAAATTTTGACTTTTTTTCTCAAAATTTTGACTTTTTTACTCTCAAAATTCTGACTTTTTTTCTCAAAATTTCGACTTTTTTCTATTTTCTCAAAATTTTAACTTTTTTTATTCTGAAAATTTTACTTTTTTCCTCCAAATTTTCTTTTATTTCAAAATTTTATTTTTCAGATCTAGAGACTTCTTACATTAGTCGAGTGTCTGAATATAAGATTACTTGTTGAAAAGGGACATTTGTACGACGGCGTATTGACGCCGTCCTACCAGTATATTTTTTTATTGAATTCTCAAAATTTTGACTTTTTTTCTCAAAATTTTGAGATTTTTTCTCAACATGTCGACTTTCATTCTCAAAATTTTAAGAAAACTAAATATCTCAAAATTTTGAGAAAAAAAGTCAAAATTTTGAAAAAAAAATTCAAAATTTTGAGAAAAAAAGTCAGAATTTTGAGAATTAAAAAATCAAAATTTTGAGAAAAAAAGTCAAAATTTTGAAAAAAAAATTCAACATTTTGAGAAAAAAGTCAGAATTTTGAGAATTAAAAAGTCAACATTTTGAGAAAAAAAGTCAAAATTTTGAAAAAAAATCTCAAAATTTTCAGAAAAAAAGTCAAAATTTTGAGATTTCAATAAAAAAAATACTGGTAAGATTGCGTCAATACGCCGTCGTATGATTGTCCCTTTTCAACAAGTAATCTTATATTCAGACACTCGACTAATGTAAGAAAAATACAATAGTCCATGCTAAATAATGCTGTATCAAATAGAAAGTCGGTTAAAATTCAGTTGATGTATGAAAAACCTCGATGATAGTATGAAATATAGGCCTCGAACACCCTTAAATAGGTGTTCCCAAGGATCTGATTTTAGATAAAAAATTACCACTTTAGTGCTTGGGCACGTTTTGAAGAAAATTTCTGGAGATCTAGGGAGAAATCCGGAGACAATCACTATATCTATCTGTCTCCTACACACAGGCTCTTATGGGAGATTCTAGCAGGATCAGAGAAAATTTCCCTAGATTTGAAAAAAAAATTGTGGCTCCATACTAACGTCAAATTTATAGAATCCCGAATTTGAAGTAGTAATTTTGTTTTTCCATTTCCAAAACTGAATCAAGATATCCGAATTGGAAGTCGAAAAAATACAAAAAAAACTGGTTCTCAAACATTTCCGTACCCGACGCCTCCATTTTGGATCTAAAACTCTTTTACAGTTTTTATTGAACAATGTAGTTTATTGGCTATTCAATAAATTACAAACGAACAAACTCTTCACCCAAATTGACCAAAAATTCAAAGTAATTTCCGTTCATATATGTAAATACTTGCTTTTTACCGTGTACTTATACTCATGTTCAAATCCTGTCGATATATTTTTTTGCATATTAATGTTAATAAATTGTTATCACCAAGCTTTGTTTTATTTCCCCATATCTATTCCCTTGCATAAATTTTTTTTACAATTGCATCTCCAAAATCGATTTAGTTGAACTCATCATCGGTAGATGGCGCTGTGAACGCGCGAGACAGTTGCAAATTCCTACTTATCCCCCAAAAATGAGTTAGACTTTTCACCGGTAGATGGCGCGACGATGGTTAGACACGATTACAGATTTTCACCTAGAAAATTAGTTCAGCTTCTCAGTGGTAGATGACGCTAGCGCCGCCAAACACCCCCTTAAAAATCGGTTGAGATTCTGGCGCCATCTACCAGCGAGAAGCTTAACTAATATCCGAAGCGCCCTCTATCTGGTAATAGACAAACTTTTCGTCCTCAAACATTAGTTAGGCTTTTCTCTGATAGAGGGCGCTTCAGATATTGAGTTTTTGCTGATAGGTGGCGCCAAAGTCCTTGAACCAAAACAGGAATCTGTAAACCCCTTTTTTAGTTAGACTTGTCACCGGTAGATGGCGCTAATCTGACTGCTAAGTTGGTTGAGATTTGTTCTGGTAGATGGCGCGACAATAGTTAACTACAATTAGTTCGGCTTCTCACTGGTAGATGGCGCTAGCACCGCTTATCAGTTGAGGTTTTGGCGCCATCTACCAGCGAGAGCCTCAACTAATATCCTACCCGAGGCGCCCTCTATCAAACATTAGTTTGGCTTTTTCCCTGACAGAGGGCGCTTCAGATATTAGTTGAGTTTTTGGCTCATAGGTGGCGTCAAAATCTCTGAACCACAACAGGAATCTGTAAATACTTCTATTGAAGTTGAGCTACCCATTAAAGGATGACGCTCTCTTCTAGTGAAATTTATACCGTTTCGTGAAATAGTTTGGTTATTCTTGATAGATGGCAGCACAATTTGTATATTGGTTTCCTTTATAAGTTTTTTTTTGTAGGAAAATACAATATTTTAAGAATGCTGTATTTTATCTGTATCGTTTTTCTGGGCCTTAATTCTGCTTTTTATTTTATTTTTTCATAACAGCTCAGGTACATACGTAGTAGGGGTAGTATTTTTGTTGGGTACTAAATGAAAAATCGGATCAATATGAATATAATTTATTTGTATAACAACATTAGGAAATTACATATTTTGTTCTATATTACGTAAAAACTGAGCGTGAAGATATACATATACAAGTCGAGTTACACGTATTCGAGACGGGATTAAAGCTTAATTTTAAACGAAAAAGCTCGAGATGATTTCCATGAAACTCAGTTCCGTTAGTTCAGCTAAATATACAAAAATCTAGAAAATCGTGAATACTGTGACGTAAAAAAGAGAGATATAAATAATATAAACTCATTCCAACATTTCTAGGTACACTGGCAAACATAAATAATAATAGTACACGCTAACATGTCAAAAAAAGTTCGACTATAAGATAAAAAAAGGTACTTATAGCAGATAAACTAAACATTTTCTATGTACAAACAGTTTTATCAAAAAATAATAACAAATTCGCACTCTAACAAAAACTAGTATTGCAAAAATTTGTTCGTTGTAATAGAGATAGAGATCACAACAAAAGATTTTTCGTGATCCTAGGATTCTGTAGCACCATAGTTTGCAAACGTTCTCTATGAAGCACCAGAATGGGAAATGGAACGAGTTAAAGTTTAGAATATTTTCAGCCCGAACGGTTTTGCAGAATGATGAACGATACCCGGTAAAATTACACATTTTTCTTTTCGGGAGTGATTGAAATGAAATTATTTCTATAAGCTCATCTGTCCTATTTTGAAGTCGGAAATACCTACTTTGAATTCGAAAATTCCGACTTGAACATGTATTTAATTTTTTTGACATAATAAGCTTTAATTTTTTCCGCTTGGAGGTAGAAAATTCCGACTTTGTACTCGGAAATTCTGACTCAACTTCGAAATATCGGACAAACTCGGATTTTATTTTTTCGACACCAATTTTGAATGGAATCGGGCTTTAATCACAAAACTCGTCGCCATCTTGGAGCCACTATCTTGAATTCATAGAATTTTGACAAAACAATCATGATATCCGACCCCAAAAACCCCCACATACCAATTTTGAAAGGAATCGGCCATAATATCAAAACTCGTCGCCATCTTGGAGCCGCCATCTTGAATTTTTCAATTTTCACGAAAGAGTCATAATATTCGACTCCAAAAACCCCACATACCAATTTTGAATAAATCGGCCATAATCACAAAACTCGTCCACCATTTTGGACCGCCATCTTAATTTTTAATTTTAAAATCATAATCTCCGACCAAAACATCATGATATCCGATCCAAAAATCCCCACAACCAATTTTGAATGAAATTGGCCATAATGACAAAACTCGTCGCCATATTGAAGCCGCCATCATTAATTCGTGGATTTGATATCGAAATAATTAAATTCCGAGAGATTTCCGAGTTTGAAGTGGAAAAAATTTGATTTTAACGTTGAAATAAAAAGTTACGAGTTTCAAGTCGAACAAATGGAAACATGTGACCCTTGGAAACACTTTCGATAAATTAGGATTATCAATTTTGAATAACCCAAACCA
This sequence comes from Gonioctena quinquepunctata, assembly GCA_018342105.1. Classification (NCBI taxonomy): domain Eukaryota; kingdom Metazoa; phylum Arthropoda; class Insecta; order Coleoptera; family Chrysomelidae; genus Gonioctena; species Gonioctena quinquepunctata. The sequence goes on from JAFIRS010000164.1 coordinate 89,219, forward strand.
TCTTTCGACACTCTCATATTTTCGTTCTTTTTTTCAATAGGCTTTCGTAGGTTTGTATTCTAGAGTATCGTTTTTCATTCAAAATAATGATCCCCCTCGACGGATCTCTCACCCCAAGTCCCTCGTTCTCCTAAATTCTAACGTCGTTCCATCACTATACAGTTTGTTCTAAGCTACACTTACTTAATTAAGTAACCCAGTTCCTTCCACCTGATTGCACAAAAAACCCGATTTTTATTATAGTCTCCGCTAAAAACGATCAAGTGTGCGGGGTGACTGACGTATTCGTGTGTGACGCTTAGGCTTGATTCCTCCTTTTATTTTCCATTTCCTGCACATAACCTCTCGGTTACCAAGAATGAAGTTGCTAGTGGTTAGGCACTGACGAAAATCACATTGGAATAAAGAAACAAAATCCAGATAAGTTGAGTCCAAATTCTCACAGTTCGATATGGCGTCAGGTGCGGGATTGACGGGTGTAAAATTGGTGTCAGGTACGGATTTTAATAATTTTTTCCAATAAGATTTTCGGTGAACCGACAGCACTAATGAAGAAGAGAATAATAAAAAAATATGCATTATCACAGAAAAGATTTGACAGATCCAATGTGTCGAGAAAAGAATTTTTCAACAGACTACCTTCTACATTGGACGGATAAAAAGTTGATCGACAAGCTACGTTAAGTGCGTACTTGCAAGAGCATATTCGCAAAATTCGAATTCGTGAATTTAAAGTGCCTTTTATCGTAAAATTTTAGCAAAGCGGGCTGTAGGGGTGTTTCTCTTTGAGGTGCAAGTAATGGACTTCTGGTTCGTTGGTCGTGTGTCCGCATTCCTCGCAAACGTACACCTTTGTCCGCCTCTCTTTGTATGCGTACGCGTGCTGAACACCGTGTACTTTCAGACAGTGAGACTCCAGGGAACACCGCTGCGTGAAAGATTTCTCGCACAGGGCGCACTTGTAAGGTCTCACACCTGAAAAAAAGGGATACTTATCAGTTTCTGCAACGTTTCTGAACGGCGGCGTCAAATTATAATAATCAACCTCGTTGCTGATTACAATTCACAACGTGCTAGTTCATGTTCAATACAAGTTTTTTTTCGACAGTTCAATGAGCATTCACACAATTTGTATATCCTCAAAACACGAACAGAAAATGGAAACAATATATTCAGGCTTATTCAGAAGTACACTGGTTATTTCTCACTATTCAATATTGGTTTTCGGAAATTTTCAATGTTGAAAAAGTGGCGTATTCAAAAGACCCTCTTGAAAAATCGTAACGATATTGGAACTCTTTTAGATATCTGTTACATATATTTTATGAAGTTATCTGCACAAGGCGCCAACCATTAGAAAACCTAAGGTGTTTCAGTTTTTATCCTTGGGTCCCGTCAAAAATGTTCAACACATAACCAAAATGTATTGTGTTTTTAGCTTTTCAAAATTCAAAAGAAGTACTACTGTTCGCTTAAACTTTATCAACATTATATATGAAATGGCTATTCCTAAAAAACATCCAACAAACTATTTCACATTTATCTTGAAGAAATAGAAGATACTGCTATTCACGTTAATGGAGCCCAACAGATGGTAATCTAAAATATCTGAGAAACTACCAATTTAATAAGGAAACTTCAGGTGCATATTTAGCAAATATTCTAAAAGACATGCGGAAAATGAATGTCGAGGACTGTAAAGAGTGCACAGTAAAGACCATCAACACTACCACCAAAATTTTGATAGAAAAGTACTTCAATGAGTATAGAAGAAAAATTAACCCTTTCGAAGACGTAGTTGATGAAGAAGCAAGAAAAGTAAAAAGAAACGAACTTCAAATGTTTCTGAGAAGAGAAAGACGAGCTCAACAGCATTATGTTGTAACGAATTGAAAAAAAACTGGTAAATACATGCGACAAGGAACGCCTGATGGTTTGGTGAAAAAGGCATTTAATATATTATCTTATGAACTAGCTTGGAGAGGCAGCAAGGCCACGAATAGCATGATGCATTTTTTCAAACCTAAAATTGACATATTTCTGGTTACCTACAGAACTGGTAGGATTGAATATAATCCAATATTTTCAAAAACTACACAGGAAAAAAATGGTTGGTAACCAATCAGAAAAATCCAGATTTATTCCTGATGAGACTTTTTAATAATTAAATATATTGAAGGAGACAAGATGCCAATGTGAACAATTCTTATAACAGCTAATCCCATTATCAATACTTTGGCATAAAAAAGTGGTACATGAATGATCCGGTTGATCGGAATACGATATCCATGTGGACCCAAAAAACCGCAAGAAAGGTAGGATTACAATTATCATGAAAAAAAAAAAATCACTCTTGGCCAAAAGTGGAGTAGGAGAAGAGCAGTTGATCAAAATAACGGACCATGCATCTCAATTAGACTTGGAACTTGATGATGAACATCAAGAAATATTATCAAAAAGATGAGAGAAGAAATATCTGTTTTGGCAAAAAATGGTCTCCTGAATAGGAATATTGGTTTCTTGCCAAAGTTGAACTGACAGGAGAAATAACCAATGTCTGAAAATATTTCAACTTCCACAGCCATGATTATCATTTATTGCAAAATAACCAATTTCCCAATGTACCCCTGAATAAGCCAGAATGTCAGGTATGGGATTGACGACTATGGAAATGGCGTCAGGTGTGGGATTGGTGACTGCAAAAATGATGTCAGACACGGGATCATAACCAAGACTTGCAGATTGGTTATCGTGAGAAACAAGAGACAGACTAATTATACAGAGGAGAATGGAAAATAAACCATTACCCGGTATAGGATAATTTTTATATCCTCAAAACACGGACAGAAAATGGAAAAAATAATATAGTCAGATGTGTAATTGACGACTGCGGATATGGTATCAGGTGTGGGATTGAAGATTGTGTAAATGGTGTCAGGTGTGGGGTTGGCGACTATGGAAATGGCGCCAGGTGTGGGATTGGTGAATGCAAAAATGATGTCAGACACGGGATTATAACCAAGACTTGCAGATTGGTTATCGTGAAAAACATAGACAGACGAATTATACAGAGGAGAATGAAAAATAAACCATTACCCGGTATAGGATAATTTGTATATCCTCAAAACACAGACAGAAAATGGAAAAAATAATATAGTCAGATGTGGAATTGACGACTGCGGATATGGTATCAGGTGTGGGATTGAAGATTGTGCAAATGGTGTCAGGTGTGGGGTTGGCGACTGCACAAAATGTTCAGGATCATAGCAAAGACTTCTACATTCGTTCTCGTGAGAAACAGAAAGCCTAATTATATAGAGGACAACGTAAAATAAACCATGATTGAGTACTACGAGATTCTGCTCACAAATGAAGTAACAAAAATATATCGAAATCTGACGAGACGGTTTTTTTGAATAATCCTTTAGAGAAAAACATTTTACCTGTGTGCGTCCTCGTATGCCGTTTCAAATCGAAGGTATCGTTGAACCCCTTCCCGCAGAAGGTACACAGATATCTCTTGACGTCCGAGTGGCATTTCATATGCCTGTTGAGCAGACGCTGCAAGGCGAAAGACTTGTTGCAAATGCGACACGCGAAGTTCGTCTGTCCATCTTCCGTCGTGATCGACGCTACTTTGGTTTTGTCTTCAGTCCTGGAGGAGCTCCTCGTCGGTTCTTGGCTGGCCAGGGGGTTTTTGATGCCGTGGCCACCGTTCACGAATTCGAGTTGCACTTCGGCGGGCAAGCCCAACTGGAAAAGAAAGCGGGATTATGGCAACTGACTGTGGCTGGTCAGGAAAGCAACGTTTTGATTCGGCAGTGCTAAAATGATTCGTTTCGGTTGAGTTGAGCAAGTAGGTAGAGATAGTTTTGAAGTAAGGCTTAAATTCCACCAATTCCTTGTATTTCGGCAGGTAGATCTCCAATCTAGACGATACTCATTATCTTGTTATTGACTTTGACTTAGTAACTCGAGATTTCAAATGATTATCTCAGTATAAATGAATATGTTGTCATACCCCATCTCTATAGTCATGTAATATCTACATATGAGTTCGACACATGCAAAAATATCGCACCAACAGAGCAACGCCCTGATGAGTAATTTTTACCAAGCAAACACACAAATATCGCAATCAATGACCAGTAACATCGCGGCATGCAACGAAAGATTTCGTTTTAATATAAATACGCGAGCCAGAAAAACATGAGACATTCGATCCAAGACATGTAGTCTTCACTCGGTACTTCAGTTTAATTCACTTCAGTCTTCAGTCGGTATTCCAGTTAGTCTTCACTTCAGTTTTAACATCATTTTCAAGAATAAGTCAGTTCGTTAGTTTAGTGCGAAAACAAAGTTTGGTGTTTTTAAGTTGTGCCTCGATAACACCTATTTTTCAGCCTCTGTTATCAGTATCTCGAAGTAGTGAAAAATCTCGCGAATATAAGGTAATAAGTGCTCCTAAATCCAGACCACACAGACAAACAAACCTAGCAAATACCTGATCGTTATCTATTCGATCCACAACCATACGCTAACGGCTCAGTCATAAATATATAGTTCCATTATTTTACCCCATATACTTATCTAGATAAGCTTCTGTGGAACTGGGTCATTCATAACGCTTTTGAGAGATATTTTTGCGATGTTGGTTCTGAAGTTCCTAGGTATGAATTAATTGTACATTTATTTGCACGTTTAAAAATAACGTATTATAAGGGTGGGACTCGGCTGGTTCTTCTAAATTGCTGTATGGATACAAGGTTTTGATTTCGAGTCATCGTGCGCCTCTTATGATTTTTATTGATGATAACTTTGAAATGATTGTCTAGTGAATAAGTACCTAATAAGTGCCTACCATAATTGTTTATGAACGATTGATATTGTGGCCGACTTTTGGTATTTATAATTAAACCGGGTCACTCATAAGTTGCTAATACTTTGAAGGTGAATTACTAATTTGCATATATCCTTATAATAAATGTATATTTATGGACCAACGTCTAAATGTATAGAGTTTGTCCTCTCGATACAGTTGAGGTGCATGCTCAGAAACTGAGGAGACCTCACGTACCCCCGTTCTAATATCACCCAATCTATATAATTGTTGGTGACCCTAGCCGCTCAGGGTTGCTGAACGTATATAGACCCAATCCATCAAAGCAGGGGAAAGGTGTTGGTTGCTCCCTTCGAACGAAGTTTTGGCGATCTCTTGGTGAAAAATGAGAAGGTTGTTAGAACGGAAAGAGAGGTTCCGACAATCTTGAGTGTCCGATTTTTCTCTCTGAGGTTTTGCAAATTTTTAATGAGTACCTCAAAATTTATAATCATTTCCGAAAGTCCATTAGAAATCAAATTTAAATACTCTGAATCCGCTGATATTTGTGATACCTGCCAGTGCCTTCGTCATAATTTCGGAAAATTACCAATCACCTGGCTTGACACACCCCGCCCCAGAATGAATTTCAGATTTCCACTCAAGTAACAACCTCCAAAGGAACTATCTCTCCCACTCGAAATATTTCTTGAATTTCTCGCTTTGCCAAAAATCAAACACATGCTTACCCTGTGCAGAACATTAACCCTTTCCTGCAAGGAAGGAGCTTCGCTGCTCGTACTATCCCTTCTACTACCCCTTCTGCCACTCACATTTGCCGGCGGAGTGATGGAGCCACCATCGTGGGGGCCGTCCAGGGAACAGCTCGCCGCCCCCGGGGAGGGAAGCGACATCGTCGTGGGAGAATCCAGGTCCAGACCGCTGCCATTGAAGGAGAGGCTGGGAGAGAGCATCTGCTGGGGGTGGATTTGGGACTGGAGCGATTCCGAGTTGAGGGGCGATTGGTAGGGCGGCAGGGGTTCCTGGTAGATTTTCGAGAACTGGTTGTGGGAGAAGGAACTTCGATTTTCGTAATTCCTGTAAAAAGAATAGCAAGATACTACGATGTGAAAATTTAATTAATTGTAATAATATTTAGTAATAATAATAATAACAACTTTATTCATCCCAAGAGATGATACAATTATTTATATTAAGGATACAATAATACAAAATAAATACATATATTTTCAAACAAGTGTAGGTATGAATTATTTTATCAATACAATTATGGGATAATCAATGAAATAGGTTATATTTCTCTTATTATAATTTTTTATATCGTTTTGCAAAATAAAATGAATAAATTAGCGAGAGATTCAATATTTTTTCAAATGAATCTTGAAAAGACTTTCGAAACGCATATTTTTCAAGTAATCAGGAATTGAATTGTATGTCATTATACCTTGATAAAATATTAACTACTACCAAAGTTTGATTTTTACAGTGACGAATATTATAGTCATGGATATATAGTCTGATTAACAAGTTAAAAATGGGGTAATTTTTGTTCCCGGTTCTAAAAATATGTGCGATAGCTCATTCGATTCGGAATGACGTCTAGAAAAATGTATCTCGAGCATTTATTAGAATATGAAAAATTGCAATTGTTATTAACAAAATAAGATGAAAAAAATAAGATATTCAGATTTTTGTTAATAACTCAAGAACAAATCATATTTAAGAACTTTTGAAAAAAGATCCTTGAAGAGTAGGAAATTTCCAATGAAAAAGTCCCGACTTCCATTATTTATAATTTTTATTCAACGCCGAAAATTGGTCTCCGCGTGGCCGTTACGGCATGAGCGCAACACCGCTGGATACAGTATATCACAGAAAATAATTTTTTTATAATATTGAATATCAATAAAAAAAATTGAAAAAATCATGGTGTCATCAAAACACTCGAAAGAATAAAGCTCCGTTGGCAAAATATTTTTATGTCGATTTTTCAAAAAGTTATACGATTGTTAATTAACTAATTTTTATCCAATCTCTGTTTTTACAAAAGTCGACATAAAAGTTTAAATAATTGATCTATTATTTTTTTGCTTCTTGGAGCTCTTCTTATATACATACTCAACAAGATCACGTGATAAAAGTGTATTGAAGCTCCATATTTTGTTTGTTATAATTTTTTTTTAAATGAAAAAAAATTTAAATATTAAAAAAATGCAAAAAAACATTGTTGACAAATGTTATTATACAGCTGTTTTTGCATCTAACAATGGCATTGATTAACGAAGGGAAAAAAATTACGTCATTTGTTAAGAAATTGTTTATAGACAAATAGATAAATACAAATATTTAAAAAAATATTTCTTACCATTTTATTTCAAGACAAAATTATTAAAAAAAAACCTCAAATTTTTAATTTTTAATTTTTTTTATATTTTGTTTGTTTAAATAATTAATTAAGATTTTTTTTTCTTTAAAAATCATAATTGGCATTTTTCTATAGCTTAACAAAATTTTATTGTTTATTAAGTTAACAATTTGTTATAAACAATTTGTAACCCTCGGTTTATTTTTTTCATAGAAGTCAAAAAAATTACAAAAACAGCCACATATAACAAAGTACTGAAAAAAATTGTCTGAAATTTTTTATAACATTTTTAAATATTACAATTTTTTTCAGTAGTTTTTTATATATGACTGTTTTTGTATTTTTTTTTACTTCTAGGAAAAAAATAAACCAAGTGTCACAAATTGTTTATAACAAATTGTTAACTTAATAAACAATGAATTTATTGAAATTTTTTTTTCTGTTAACCTAAGAGATGTGCCAATTATGATTTTTAAAGAGAAAAACATTTCTTAATTAATTATTTAAAAAAACTAAATATAAAAAAAAACTATTATAAACAATTGAAAAAATTATTAAGGTTTTTTTAAATCATCATTTTGTCTTAACAATAAAATAGTAAGTTTTTTTTTTAAATATTATACTTGTCTATTTGTTTATAAACAATTTCTTAACAAATGACGTAAACAAAATTTTTCCTACGTTAATTAATGCCATTGTTAGATGCAAAACAGCTGTATAATAACATTTGTCAACAAATTTTTTTAACATTTTTTTAATATTAATTTTTTTTCATTTAAAAAATTATAACAAACAAAATATAAAACTTTAATAAACTTTTATCACGTGATCTTGTTAAGTATGTATATAAGAAGGGATCAAGAAGCCAAAAATTCATAGGTCAATTATTTAAACTTTTATGTCGACTTTTGTAAAAACAGAGATTGGATAAAAATTAGTTAATTAAAAATCGTATAACTTTTTGAAATATCGACATAATTTTTTTTCCAACGGGTTTTTATTCTTTCAAGTGTTCTGATGACACCATAATTTTTTCTAGTTTCTAAATTGATATTTAATACTTAAAAAAAAATATTTCGTGTGATATACTGTCTCCAGCGGTGTTGCGCTCATGACGTAACGGCTGCGCGGAAACCTATTTTCGGCGTTGAATAAAAATTATAAATAATGGAGATAGAATTCCGAGAGTCGTGACGTCTTTATTGGAAATTTCCTCCTGTTTGACGATCTTTTCTCAAAAGTTCTTAAATATCAATAGTTTTTGAGTTATTAACGAAAAACTGAATATCTTTTTTTTCATCTTATTTTGTTAATAACAATTGCAATTTTTTAGGTGCTAATAAAAGCTCGAGATATATTTTTCTAGACGTCATTCCGAATCGAATGAGCTATCGCACATATTTTTAGGACCGGGAACAAGAATTAACCCGATTTTTAACTTGTTAATCAGACTAATAGTCAATTTGTGTGAATGTTAGGTTAGAATGTTTAGCAGAATTTTTTATAGAGCAGATTTTGAAATCATATAAATTTCCGATACTGAGTAATTTTATTGTTCTGTTGTATTACTTGCAATGGTTTTATAATATTTTGATTTGCAGTTACCCAGACTGATATAAGGCATTGTAATTTTGAATAAAAAAGACAAAAATAAATGTTTCCCAAATATTTCAAAGATAGTATCGAATCCTGAATAGAATTCCAACTATAGGTGATAGGTGACTTCTTAAATTTCCTATATCTTCACTGAAAGAAAGAGTTTCATCTAAATATAGCCCAAGGAATTCAATTGTAGTGGAATATTTGAGATCATTAGACCCACTCCCCTATGTTCGACTGAAAGGTAAATATTTTTTATTAAGTTATATGCATTGAATTTTTAATAAGAATGAAAAATTATGATTCCATATGTGTCAAAGTTATCTCAATTTTAGTACAATCGAAAGTCTTTTCCAAGTGAAATGGGTAAAAAGATTTAAAAAAAATACCATTACTCGTACCGTCATCTATTTAAAAATGTACTCACCTATTTAACATTTGTTCGCTGAAAGCATCGATATTCTGGTCGACCGGCTGCAACTGAGAATCGGGCGTCATCGTCGGCGAATGGATATTACTAGTGATCACATCTTCGTTCTCGTTGTCTTCGCTGGGAAGTCTCTGCAGAAAGCTGGACAAATCCGTCGCGTCGGAAAAACTCTCCAGCAGGGCATTCTCCGCCGAACTGGAAAACGTCAAGGTGGCCGTGAACTGCAGCGGGTCCACGACGGTGCCCGTCACCAGATCCACCTGCAACAAAAATGCCCTTGGTGTTTTTTCGGACAAGCTACAATCCTCGTTATACACATCGTTTACACAAAGAAGGGAAAACTCCTGAAATTTCTAAATATATTTTACGTACCATCATGGAATCGTCGTAGCTCGAATAACCGCCTGGCAGGAGCTGGTTCATGGGGTCCATTTTGGAATCTAAATATCCAGATCGTGTTCGTCTTTCATGACGATACCGTAAGAGGCGTTCTGCAGGGTGGAGTACTGTTTAGGAGGGCTCTGATTGCCGCTGATGGTGAGGTTGGCGAGTTCTTGACCCGTGTCACAGTCCATGTTCTGCTGCCCATTGGAAAGGATGTAGTTGGAAGAGTAGGTCCCGTTCGCGTTGTAACTGTTGTTGTTGTTGCCGCCTAAAACAATTCCCGAAATCAGAACGGCACATCGAGAAAATGTGAAACGTTGCAATAGAGTGTCCGGATTTGAACCCCATTGAATTATGTGGAAGCAACAAACAAGACAGTTCACATTGAAGACACCGTAAGCACTTTTACAAGCTCAAAGAGGAAACGTATCGAAAGAAATACCAAGAATTACTGAACGATATGTTAGAAGGTAAAAGCAAAAACATGACGAACGGTAGGAATAACTAATTTTGTATCGCTGACGTTTCGGAATTAATGTATACCTTTTTCAAAGCTGAAATGACAATACTCACGTACTTATATATTGGAACAAAGAACATATCTATGACCCACCTTTAAAAAAAGTTTTTCCTGCTCATAGATTTAACTAAAAAACTGTATCGACCAGAGTAGTCGATACAAACTCTGGTCGATAAAAATACATTAACACAAATTACACATTAAAAATTGTAAATAAACAAATACAGACACGTTAAAATGAAACAACACACAACCTTGTATGGTCAATATACAACTGATCATCCCACCTGAAATATTCCAGCGCTACATAGATGAAGAAACGAAAAAAACAAAACAAATCTTTTGTGTAGGTATCATTATTCAGAAATCTGTGTTTCTTTTGAACCTTTCTAGAATATGGGTGTATATTTTTGTCAAGTTTTTTGTATCACTTTTTTGGTTTACGCAATTATCATGGAGATTGATTTGAATCATTTCTCCCAATAATCTCTTTGGAATGGAATATGGAGGCTAACACAGAGATGTGTATACGACGATATATAAGTAGAGAGGTGTACTGCGACCAGATATGTGTATTTTATTTCGCTCTTCGTTCACTTAGGTTTTTCGTAGGAATAATGGAAAAACTATATTTTTTTTTCAATATTATTTCGATATTTTCGAGGAAATATGAAAATGTCTTATTTCTCTTTTGTTTTCTGATTTTATCTTTGAAGGAAAAAATTTTTTGAAAATCTTTTTGCTTTTGATAATTTTTTTGATATGTCCAATAGTTTTTGGGAAATCTGAATTTTATTATTGACATCTTTTTTTTCTAACTTTGAATTTTAAAGAAATATGGTTCAGATGTTTTGATGGAACTCATGAAACTGTATGAATAAAATGTTTCAACTAATTTTTTTCCAATACTACGGTCAAATATTCATGTTTACGGTTTTTCGGCTACATCTCCTGTACTATTCAATTCAGAGAAAAAGTATCCTGAGTATTTTTGTAGAAACTGTCAAAAGCAATATATTTGCTCTCCTGAACTCTTTCGAAATTTGCAGTCGTTTTCGATAAAAATCAAGTTGTTATAATTTCAATATTCAATTTTCAGATTTTCAATTGTTTTTTGATATGCCGGAGGAGTGAGAGAAAAATGTATTTGAAATATCTTGTAGCACCATCCAGGAGGTATACACTGCATTTCGTAGACTTCCATATTTTCCTTTAGTTTGAGAGATTGTTAAATTTGAGTCGGACCATGTATTTCGGAAAATCCCCCTGGAAAAACATTTGGAATTTTCCGATCACGCCCAGTTTCAATAGGCTTCCTGTACGGTTGTCGAACTATTCTGGTACATAATATGAAATCGAACGGATCACCCATGCAACCTTCAGTCGAACCACAAGGAATTTTCAGAAAAATCATGTAATTTTCCGTTTCCTTTCGTGTTTCAATGACAGGATATTGTGGAACGTGCTGGCAAAGTTTCGAGAAGATACGTCGAAGGGTTCCGGAGATATTTAACTTTATGTTTGATACAGAGTACAGACAGACAGACAGACATATAGACAGACAGACATACAGATATACATACATACATACAGACAGACATACATATATACCTACATACATACATACATACAGACAGACAGACAGACAGACAAACATACATACATACATACATATACAGACATACAGACATACAGACAGACATACATACAGACATACAGACAGACATACAGGAAGACATGCAGACAGACATACAGAAACAGACAGACAGACATGCAGACGACATGCATACAGACAGACATGCAGACAACAGACAGACAGACATGCAGACAGACATGCATACAGACAGACATGCAGACATACAGCAGACATGCAGACATACAGACAGACATACGACATGCATACAGACATTCAGACAGACAGACAGACATACAGACATACAGACATACAAATCCAACGTTGCTCGAAATTCGATGGGGATCATTTTCTCCAAAGCAACTATACCTCTATTTCGCTTAGTTTCCGAGATAGCATTTCACCAGAGACCGTAGTATACTCCTCTATAGTATACCGTTGTATAACAAGAAGGAAAACAATGGAGGCGAAAATACACCTGAAGGCAGGAAGGCTAGAAACTAAGTATATGCAAAATTCATCACTCACCCTTCAGTGACTCATAGAAAGGAGGCAAACTCCCGGTAGGCGGACTGCTGGGCCCATAATTCTGCCTCCCATCTCTTCCAGGGTTCATTCCCCCACCTCCGGAGCCGCTACCCATCGCTCCGCCGGCCCCACCTCCCGAAGACCCGCCGCTGAAGTTGATTGTACCGCTGCCGCCGGAAGGCGTCGTGTTGGATTGATTGCCCCCGGACTGGTTCCCCGAGGAACCCCGGCCGTGTCCGGCAGCAGCTGACATAGTTACAGGAAGCTTCGCAACAATAGATCTATAAAAGAAGAGAATTGGCAATGTATATACATGATAAGGAGCAGGAGCCCAAGTACTGATCCTTGGGGCACACCAATTTCAAGTAATCACCTTTAAGGTTTTATTTTCCTTACCTCACGGAAATCAACGGTTTGTTAACTTTCGAACACTGACTCCTCCTCTGCTCCCTCAATCTCTTCTCCTCCTCCTCATTCTCGGTTTCTCCCCTCCTCTTGGGTATGTGATAGTCGATGGGTTGTTCTTGTTCCGGTTCCTGTATCACCAAGTTCGTAGGCACGCGCGTGTCGGTATCCTCCTCCCTCTTCGTGGTCGTTTTAGGGGTGCGTTGTATTACGGAGAATTGCCTGACGGGGGCTAGGGGCTTGGGGGTGTCTTCGGGGGGTTTTTGTGTCGCGGGAAGCGTACTTTTCTTGCTTGAACACGGGGTATTCTTTTCGCTCGGCTCTGGTGAGCACGTGGCCTCGGCTGCCGTAAGGTTTGTCGCCGCCGAGGATGGATGAGATGAAACGTCGCGGAGGGCCATTGTCGGGTTTTGACGGCTCCGGACTGGGGGATTTCGATTTCGCGCGGTCTTCTTTTCTCTTCTCTGTCTCTGCAAAGGAAGAAGAATCAGTGATAGTTCAGGATATAGTTCAACATTTAATATTTTTGGTAGGCGAAAAAATTATCTTTACACAGAGTGAGCGAGTACTTTGGAATGTTGTATCAAGACCTATCGAAAAACAATTCAATGACCCAGACTGTATAATAGATAATGCATAACATCATTTTTCTTTTTCTTTAAATATTTCATCTTCGTTAAAACGTTGCTCTATATAATTCAGGAACCTTGGAATGGATGTTTCTTGTATTAGATGGACGAAATAAAAATAATGTAATTCAATACGTCGTTTATAACTAATAGGAAATTGTCCAATGACTCGTCTCATGAATACCTATGAATGGAAATCTATTCATAGTACTTTACCGAAATATTCATAAATTCACCGATAACGGAATTCGTGGATTCTCAAGGTTTTTGCCTCAATAAAATCTAGTTTTTTGAGTGGGAGCAATGAACGAAGTCTTTATGTTCTTCTATCAAGTTTTTTCATCTTCTCATCTACCGTGGAAACATAAATTATTAATAAATTTCAAATCAATTAGTGAGGAATGGTAATAATTTCGGTATACATTTGAGATTATATTTTATATTATGTATAGTTTTTAGTAAAAGCAGTGTTTGTTTGGTAATAATTATTGCAATATATTGAAATCGCGATGTGTTAAAAAAACAAAAATTCACAAATATGTACACTTAACAGTCGTATTCGTAGCATACCATCTTAAGTTATTTTTGCATGGCACAATCTCCCTTTTATTTTAAATATCTAGTCAGTCATTAACATTTCTGTGAAATTTGCTGTAAACCATTTTGGGTAGCTCCTCACCCCTATTTCTTCGATTTTCTAATTCCTTTGAACTTTCTAAGCATTCGTAAAAGTCACAGATAAATTATAGTATTCAATTTTTCACAACTTATAAGTTATTTTTGTAGTCCTACTACCAACAGAGACGCTTCTCACCGGTAATTTAGGAAAATCTACCAGTTGTTATAAGTTACACATATATCCGAGAATTAAAAATATTTCCCATGTGTTTATTACTTCGGAACGGCTCAACAGTCAATGTACTATTATACATAGAATTCCTATATGAAATAAAGTAATATTCAGTTTTTAGGAACGCATAAACCAACTCGCACCTTGCGTTTTGGGATGCTGGCTGCTACGTCTGTTTCGATCGTATAAACTAGCTCCATATCATCGACGCAAATAGGTTGGACTCGTCGGCTAGACGTCAGACAGTGGTTTTGTCTCAGTCAATAGGAAGTTGTGATCAGGATTTTTGTCATGGTGGTTTGTACGAATGATCATAAAGCGGTTTTAGACGATACAAGATCCTTTCGAGAGAAAAATCGAATGAATCTCCTAATTCTATCATATTTCTGCCCATGAGGAAGATCTTAAAAAGGAAGTGTACAATTTTCGGACTTACAATTTTGTGTGATAAATATTTATAATTTATTGAAATTTTTTTTTTTATTTCTTCTTTTGGGCCTGTAAAATAATGTAATTTCGGTATTACAATGACAAATGAAAAGTCACTATTAAATGAAGTGTTTACGAAAATATAAATCGAACCCACCCAAGGCAACCTGGCTGTAATAATTGAATTTTCCTTGAGACACCGTGTTTATCATCGAAGGATCTTAAACGATACCAAAATTGCTTTGAAATTCATTTATCATCCATTTCGTTAAAACTAGCGATGTTTCTCACATATCAATGACGAACGCCTAACCGATTTATATTCCGTAATGTAGGTACTATCGAATTAAAATATCTTATTCACGGGCCATTATTAAAATCACGTGTATGGAACGGTAAGCATGATAAATAGCTGTTTGAAAAAAGGTTCATCGCACATCCTTGAATTTTCAGATCGGTACCTCTATCACCATGAATTCGTTAATGAATTTAAAATTATACGGCCAGCCTGAGAAATATGTTCACAGCAGGGACGTATCCTGAATTTATTGTGAAAAGCCCCGAATAATAGGCCAATCAATATATTATCATTTCAAAGTTAACGATAATTGCAAACGTTTTGAAACTCAGGTGAAGGGTAAGGGGGCCAATAAACTTCTTCAAAGTCTGGAAACTATTAAAAATTCAAGTCAAGGAAATGTTGCTCTATTTTTGCGGGTTTTTAAGTTTTGCAATTACAGGAAAATGAAAACGTTATTTTTATGGAGATACTATGGATTTTAGGAATGTTCGGCTTTCTATTTTTTTTTCATGTGAAATGTAGGAGTAGAGAGCCAACAGTTTCGTCAAATTACTGGAAAAGGTTGGAGATGTGAGTTCAGGGTGATAAAAATATATTTCAGCGTTCTGGTTGAAAATTGTCAATAAACAAAGTCTTCCACACGATTTGCAAACTTTTAGGATTTTTGGGGGTGGATAAATGCAAAAATTTCATTGTTGCAAAAAGTATCAAGTATTTAAGAACACATCGAGTTAATGTTATTCAAATTTGGAATAGAAATTGATCGATATATTGAACAATAAAATTAACCAATATGGGTTATATTTACACCTGACAATTTATTGGCCAATTTTGACAACAGTTTTTACTCAGGAATACCAACATACTGACAAGAAATGGTTCAACTATAGGAAAAGTTCCGAATATTATTCAATAGCTTGTTGAATTGACTCTGATCCATTCTTAAATATAGTTTGAATTGATTAGGATCTGCTCTCAGGAATTTTTCGTGAACTAATGTCAAGTTTCCTTTCCCTCTTTTCTCAATCCAAGATCTAATCCACCATCTTCTACATCTCTGTCTTTTATATTCAGCAATACACATTGCTGCGAATGTAATGCAACGTAAATTATGTTTTTTTTTTCGCACCATCTTTTTTCTCGCGGTTAGGGTAGGGTATGTGAAATCGCGTAAATAATAACATATAACTTGAAAATCTCTGTTCTAGCAGGCATCCAATTCATGGCCGAAAGTTACTGCAAATTGTCACTAAAAATTGATGAAAAATTAGAACCGATTCCAAACTCATCAATTTATTGGTCAAGTTCAAATTGACGACAATTTTCTGTTTACACCTATCAATAAAATTCAAGGTCACAAGGCGAGTAGTTTGCGTCAACACATGTTCACCTCCTACGAGAGATGAAGATGGGTTGCGGAAACTTAGGTGGCTACCTCCAAGTGGTATCGCTGGATAACGGGGTTGACAAGGAAAATCCAGTTGGAATGACCAGAAATGGTCAAAACCTGCGGATCTCTAAGTCAATCTCAAACCAAATGCCACCACAACATGGCTTAATCCAAGGCGTCAAGCGACCCGTGCCGAGGGATGGATGATACCTGAGCCAGTCAGGTATAAAACGGAGCCTCTGGGATACATGGCGACCTCCCAGAGTAATCTGCCTTACACCTGCGCAGGGCACCGCAGGTGTGGACGACCCTTTCCCTACACAAACAACCCTGGGAGCTTCCAGTTGAAGAAGACCCAACACCGATAGCGGGTATGGAAGTCGAGGAGATTCCAGTTGAATCACACTCGGCACCAGAAACCGTAAACCAACCGAGGAGGGATCAGCAGATGGTCGAACACCTACTGAGAAACTCCTGAAACAGAGTGGATTCCAAAGCCATTTGGTAAAATGGAAACCAAAAAGATTCTTCAGCTCATCAAAACCCAGGACATGGGGATAGATACTGAAGAATGGCTTGTCATCAAGAGACAAGAGGAGGCCTCGGGTCTAACTCTTGTCTTTCAATCTTCGACTGTGACGCCCTAAGTAGTAGGCGACACAGAATCTTTGGAGAGATCAGCCCGGAAACAGGCATGAATCCGAAGAACCTTATCAACAGGCTTCTAAACCTAATTAAAGGCACAAACCTGTTTGAATGAGGAACCACTGACGACAGAGTGATACAATAGACCCCAGCTGGTCGCAGTGTCAAGGGAAGCTAAGTGCCAACCCTGTCTCTGGCTCGTCAGCCTTAAACCAACCAACCAACCAACCAAGGTCACAAAATTGACTAATTTATTGGATCGTGTAAATTCGCACTAAAAGTGGAAGAAGTAGAAATATATATATATATATATATATATTCGCATCGATTTGGCCCTCAAAAGTATAATTCCTCGACGTTTCGAAAAAATATCATTTGCCATCTTCAGGTGATGTCTCAAACTTGATTCAATTTATGATAGTGGGTGGTGACACCAGGGTGAGCATGTATGAAAATTTTACATAGTAGCAAAATTATTCAATTACCTTCCTGACGATAGTAGTGTAATTAATATTAAACTGTAACCGAGAATTTTTTAATAACACTTTTTTTATCCCAATGATAAATATTTTAACCAATAACTTGAACTCTCTCCTATTTCTATATTTTCATTTCTACTCTTGTGAAATTGCTATATTTTTTATGTGAATGTAGTTTGACTGAATTGTTTGTTGTCCATCGTATCTATCTATATATCTATTCAGAAAATGCCCTGGACCTTAAATCTTCTTTGTCATCTTCTATATAACATCTGTCCATCAAACAACGCACTGAAAAATATCGAATAACCTTTCTATCGAAAGCCGCCCGCTCTTCTAAACATCTCCTCCATCGATAAAATCTTCAGGAGAAAGAAACGCACTGTGAAGAAAGTTCAATGGCAGGTTCAAGGCCGAACCCCATATCGTTTATCGACATTACGCAATTACGAGTGCGTGTAGAAAGTGTTCATTCCACACCATATAAACTTTCTCCAATGATATAATAACGATGTTATCTCATGGTATCTGGGTCAATATCAATGGGTAAATGACATGGATTTTGTTACGCTGCCTACTTTTCAGATAACTTAAATGATATATTCCAGGACTAAAAATTTAATGAGTTTTTAAAATAAAAATGCATTCAAATATTAGGTCAAACCATAATTGAAGATATCCGGAGGGTCAATAATTCCAAAAACCCAAAGAATTTAAAAAGATATACATTTTTAGAGTAGAACAATTTGAGAAAACATATTTAATTGCTTGATTCATTCTTAAGGACATTTGCAAAAAATCTGGTGAGTAACTGTCGTTTAAATAACAGAAACATTATATAATGCCACCCAAAGAACCCCAAATTGAGGATATTTATCCCAAAAAGCTCATAACTGGAGCTGATCCCATAAACCTACTAACCTGTTTGCTGTATCAATTCATATATATATATAAATATATATAAATATATATATATATATAAATATATATATATATATATATATATATATATATATATATATATATATATATATATTTTTATTTCTTGACCACATATATATTTTCTTCAATTTCTCGGAATGAAGGTCTGTTTCAGTCAATTCTTATAATTTCTCTTAACGACGTTTCGACATAGTATTTGTCATCATCAGGTTAAAACCTTTTTTTTTTTTATTTCTGCGTTCGCATCGTACGAACGTTATTGTAGGTGTACGATGCGAACGCAGAAATTGTAAATAAAATAATTTTGTTTTAACCTGATGATGACAAATACCATGTCGAAACGTCGTCAAGGAAATTATATAATTAAAGACCTTTAAAAAATAGAGAGAGAGAGAGAGACTGCAACATTGTTGACTAATCTTTGTGGTCTTGAAAATAAATTATGCAGAGGAATATAATTACTCTAAGCCCATGCTTGCATCCAGAATAACAATCTACTGATCTACATACAGGAAGAGGGTGGGACCGGTAACAGGTTCCTGAGGTACTCTTCTACTACTATTGGTAATGAGTCACTGATAGAATTATTTATTTCAATGTTTGGGACCCTGTTTGAGAGGTAGTCTTAAAAAATGTTTCGGGCAATAAGCCTACGACAGACAAACACTGATGAAATACTTCGTGGTCTACTGTCGAGTCTAAGAATACAGATTTTGTTGTTTTGGTTACTTTAAATATTGCTTTTTTATTGGATTTTTTCTCTTTGAAACCCGGAAAAATTGTTATATTTATAACAAATTGCGCTGCTCTTTTCGTGGCTTTCTTTTTTGCCATTTCTGTCCAAATTTCGGTAACTAATTAGTAGAAGTAATTGGCCTTCTTTTTATCAAACATAAGTCATTCATCTTCTACGCTAACTTTGATTACTGTGATCCTATTCTTTGTGACTTAATTTACGTTCGGTCAGATTTTGTAAACATTGTTTTCATAAAATTATATCTCAAGTTACTCGTAGAAGATTGTTAAAAAGTTTCAGCTTTCTTCTGTTGCTTATTTTTTTTAAAGGTTTTGTTTTATTGTATCTCTGTTTCATGGAGTTAGGGTACTGCCCACCAATGCATCAATCGATTGCCTAATGTATTTTTCTTTGATAATCGTGCATTTCCTGGGATGAATTTGGAAATGTTCTATGCTGAGTCAGTGAATCAGTGGATTGGAAAGTTGAGTCCCATGTTGCCTCTCCAAGGTATTTTTACAGCTTGTTATGATGTATAATTTATTATACGATGTTTGTGAAAAGTGTATATAATATCATGAAAAAGACTATTATAAAGACATAGTATCCGATCCAATCTCATTACTTCAGGTTCTGAGAAAAGCGCCCTACAATTGACCAAAGTCACCGACTGACATCTGTGATTAAAATACTTGTGACAACTACAAAAATTGTAAAAGAGTAAAAATTGAAGAGTATATAAAATACAATAGATAATTGGAAGGTATTCTAGCTTATCCAGACGAAAATTTCATGTGACGTGAAGCTTATGTTATTCAGTAGTGGGACTTCCAAACAAAGTATTAAGAAACAGTTTCAATGAAAATGGAGACCTAGAATGTCTAGGAAGAAGACTCAAGAGGCCAAATCTTTCGAGTTAGTGTAAGACACTGAATATGAAGGCAGAGATCAGTATGGGTCTTCAAGTTTAGGTTATTAATAAGACAAAAAAGGTTACTAATACGTATGGAAGATTTACTATATTACTCATTGGTCCATTTTGACCAAAAATGTCCGAAGAAAAAGGAACCGATATTTATTTTATTGGTCAACATTAAATCATAGTCCAGAAGACTCAAAATATTCGTTGATTACGAGTTTCGACATTTTTTTGTTCTACATCCGTTAGCAAGAAAAACAAATACCACAAGCGTTAACGATATTGACACAAAACCGTGTCTGTGGGCAGAGCAATTACTACAGGAATAACGTTCTTGTACGAGTGAAAAGTCGAAGGCCGTACCCAGGAAGATGTCTCGTTTGATATTACTCGTACGCTGGTTGTTCGGCCTGGCAAACACCTGCAAGGTCTAAACCGGTATATAAAACTCATATGACTTTGAGAGTCACAAAAACTCACTTTCACGTCGGTTTTATCACCGTACGTAACCCGGAGGGAGCGTATTTTATGGGTTTTCAGGTGTATAGGGTGGGATTTCTTCCAACGCAGTCTAGATTCTTGAAATGACTTAAGTATTGGTCCAAATATATTAGATATGGTGTGACTATGTTCGGGCAGTCTGAAATCGATGCCAGGATGTTTTGTGGGGATACGGAAACATGGGAAAATGTTTACGTATAAATAGTATAAATGATATTGAACGATGAACTATTTATCGTCCAAAAATATTAATGAGCTTTTTTTATAAACGTCTAACGTGTATTTTTTTACTAATATACTGAATAATTTATTTTTTGTGATGAGATTTTGGATTTGAGGAAAGTTTCAACTTTCTGCTTTTCCACTTTCTATGAAAAATTTCAAAACTATTTTAAGACGAGGAAATCTCCTACAAAAATTGTCGCGCAAAGTTTTCGTTCGAATACAAAAGCGACAAGCTTTTGAAACTATAACTCACGGAATAACACACCAAAGCAATTATTTTTTACTTTTTAGCGCATTTGAATAAAAGCTTGTCTTCAAAAAGGTTTTTTTATTAATTATTTTATTATGTGATTTTCAGTAAGTACGCCTCAATCTATGCATTTTTGTTAATGCATCGTCATTATGAGGCCTTTTTCCTTAAGTTAATTTATTTACCATAAACAAAAATCTTGGAGCAGCCATTTTGTTTTTTTTCTTTCAAAACATCCATAATGCATTGCTATGAACACCTGCCAAATTTCACGTTAATCGGGCAACTAGAAGTAGCTCAAATTTAACTTGCAAGACTTGATTACAGACAGACAGCCGCCAGGACAGGTAAAACTAAATAAAAGCTTGTAAAAATATTATAAAAACGTATATAAAACATGAAAAAATGTTTCTTCAGTGATTTGTAATGTGTGATCAATTAATTATAGGTTCCTTTTTATTTTTTTCTTCGACCCTCCATTAACATGCATGTTTTTTTTTAGAAAAAATGCATACAGTATAAAATACAGGAAATTATTCACGTTGAAAGTTCTGTAAATAACAGTCCCCACCATGAATTATTCCATTTTTGAAAGTGAAAAATGAACCTAACACAAAATGTTCTATTCAACATAGTTACAACTATATTAAATAGAACAAAAATATGTTGCGCTATTGTAAGTCAATTTTTATCAGCGTTGGAAAGCTATGAAACTGCCAAGGAATAAACGGCGTACGACTCCATAGACTCTTCTTGTCAATTTATATTTTAACAAGCTTTCCTTTATGAGAGTGTAAGTACTATCTTTATTTACCATAATTTTACACGTATTTAATTTGAATTTATAAAACCATGTATCGTTCTAATGTCAACAGCTCAGAACCATAAGACAATTATGAAAACTGTCATTCGAAAACAAAAGTCTTCCTGTTACTTGATCAGAGAGATCCAGTCAAAGAAATACTACAAAAAAATTAAACCGACGAAATACGGAACTGAAGAGTAAAAAATAAAATAAACCTTCTTAGTCTCAGTGAACTGAGCTCCTAAACTAATGTAAGTAACTAATTTTGAGTCGGCGCCAAACAAACAAGCAAATGGTGATATTCTGATAATTTTTTTGAAGTAATTTAATGATTATTCGTTTGGCGCCGACTCAAAATTAGTTACTTACATTAGTTCAGGAGCTTAGTTATTGAGACTGAGAAGGTTAATTTTATTTTCTACTTCGTACTTTCGTCGGTTTAGTTTTTATTTTTCAATTTTTTGTGGCTGAAATCTACTAATTACTACCTACTTCTTTTTTGATTACTTCCAAAATACTTACCCACCTTACTCCAACTATTACCAGTTAAATAATATGATTTTCTACTTTTACTATTTGTTGTAATATAAATTATTTTTGTTGTTCTGGTTAGTTTATTTCATTACTTTGTATATCATTCCACCCTCTCATAGAATATAATGATTGTGACGGATGTAGGAGAACAAAAATAATGACAATAGCGATCTGTCATTGTCAACTACATATGTGTGCCAATGTTCACAAGTAAAAAATCAATTATCCCCTATTTTTCTACCCGTAAGGGTGGATAATTCCATTCGAAATCCAAATATGATCAACTATGAGGTATACCCTATCTAATAAAAAAAGAATCATCCAAATCGGAGAACCCAGTACAAAGTTATGCCTGATAGAATCGGTTAACGGACCAGAATTCAGGGGGTGAGTGATCAATATCCTTCATTTTGCTACCCTTAGGGGTGGATTCCATCTTTGAAATTCAAATGGGACCAACTTCGAAGTACACCCTATCCACTCCATAGACTCTTCTTGTCAATTTATATTTTAAAAAGCTTTCCTTTGTGACAGTGTAAGTACTATCTTTATTTACTATAATTTTACACGTATTTAATTTGAATTTATAAATACATGTATCGTTCTAATGTCAACAGCTCAGAACCATAAGACAATTATGAAAATTGTCATTCGAAAACAAAAGTCTTCCTGTTACTTGATCAGAGAGATCCAGTCAAAGAAATACTACAAAAAAATTAAACCGACGAAATACGGAACTGAAAAGTAAAAAATAAAATAAACCTTCTTAGTCTCAGTAAACTGAGCTCCTAAACTGATGTAAGTAACTAATTTTGAGTCGGCGCCAAACAAACAAGCAAATGGTGATATTCTGATAATTTTTTTGAAGTAATTTAATGATTATTCGTTTGGCGCCGACTCAAAATTAGTTACTTACATTAGTTCAGGAGCTTAGTTATTGAGACTGAGAAGGTTAATTTTATTTTCTACTTCGTACTTTCGTCGGTTTAGTTTTTATTTTTCAATTTTTTGTGGCTGAAATCTACTAATTACTACCTACTTCTTTTTTGATTACTTCCAAAATACTTACCCACCTTACTCCAACTATTACCAGTTAAATAATATGATTTTCTACTTTTACTATTTGTTGTAATATAAATTATTTTTGTTGTTCTGGTTAGTTTATTTCATTACTTTGTATATCATTCCACCCTCTCATAGAATATAATGATTGTGACGGATGTAGGAGAACAAAAATAATGACAATAGCGATCTGTCATTGTCAACTACATATGTGTGCCAATGTTCACAAGTAAAAATCAATTATCCTATTTTTCTACCCGTAAGGGTATACCATATCTAATAAAAAAAGAATCATCCAAATCGGAGAACCCAGTACAAAGTTATGCCTGATAGAATCGGTTAACGGACCAGAATTCAGGGGGTGAGGACCAGAATTCAGGGGGTGAGTGATCAATATCCTTCATTTTGCTACCCTTAGGGGTGGATTCCATCTTTTAAATTCAAATGGGACCAACTTCGAAGTACACCCTATCCACTGGAAAAAGAATTATCGGAATCGGACGTCTCAGTAAAAAGTTATGCGTGGTCATTCATAAGAAGAAAAAAAAAATACGCCTCGACTAGAGAACCTCCTCCTTTTGGGTTTCGTCGGTTAAAAATGCAAGGAAATTCCAAAAAACTCAATTAAATCTTTCAAAAAATCTTCATATGACAAAACCATTTCGATAGTTTTAATTTCCAATTTATAAAAGTATCAAATAACCTCCAGGATAATTAGAATCGAGGAATGGGACGAATATTCCACTTCAGAGATATAAAATGTCGAGAGATACACGAAAATAAAATATCACCGTACACAAAACTGAAAAAAAATATATCAAAGACTTGATTCGCGCTTTGGCATCACCCTCTACACCGTACCATTGAAATATACCGGCCTTGAATTGGTCAACGCCATCGTTGTGTTCGGATTGCGTATTGCGGTACCCATCGGAGGTATCTTTTGTTAGGTACCATTGCAAGGAACCGTATTGAATTGAAAAATCTGGTACAGGTATGGCAACTTGAGAACCATATAACAGGGCATTGTTCTTGAGGAATTATGAGCCGAGTTGGCTGGCCTTGGTAACGCTTGGCAGCTTTTCACTTGTTCTTGAGCCTAGGTGGGAAGCCGCGTCCAAGGTTTCAGTCGAAAAAATCGGCCAAGTGCGAGTCTGGCGCGCACACAAAGGGTTCCGTACCAAGCATTATTCGATTGTAAATGTCTCTGAGAGAGATAGTTTGGGAATTCTTGAAATTCCAAACGATACTCTAGCTGACAGACTACAGATAATAATTCTTCGGGTACTACTTGCTACCTTCGAAATTTTCAGAGGACGATTTTTCTAATTATCTTTGAACAAATCGAATGGCTCAAAACATTCTAGAAATAATCAATCAAATAAGTTTTATAGAGGTAAACGCGTATTGGCGAAATGCAAAACAGTTCCTGACAAAATTATTTATCACGCAATATATTTGCATGGAGAATTTCAAGGAATCTTAGTGAGATTACAATGGAAGTCAACAATATCTTTTTTCGAGTCGAAAGAGTGTTCAAAGTCCATGAACTTTATATGATTTTCGAACTCATGGAAATAAGATGATTCAGTTGCATGGGCCCTAATATTTTCCCCTACGAATTTATGGAGGCAACTGATTCATGCATTGAATAACTCGATAAACACGAATTATTATGTGTAACACAGCATTCTCATAGGTAGATGATATTCTCTAATTGTATCGTATGCAATGCGAAACCTATAAGTTTCTGTAAACACTCCGCCAATAGGGTACGGAAATACGTTATATTGTCAAATATAGATAAATAATGATCTAGGAGGTGATTTTTCGACAAATAATCAATGAAATTCGTTGAGTCAACCTTTTTTGTAAAAAAAACTATATGGTACTGATTCACGCATTGAATTTTTCGGTCAATACGAAAAAAGATGTGTGATTCATCCTACCATGGTGTTGTGGGTTTTTCCGGGTTTTCCTCCAACTGAAACAGCAAATGCGGCATCACTTCGAGTCCCGGGCTTCAATCAAGATTTTCATCTTGATATTATTTTATATTTAAAACTGCGCTTTTGTATTTCTAAATTTATTTTCAACCGACGAAACCAAAAAGGAGGAGTTTCTCTATTCGACCCGTATATTTTATGTTTTTCCATCATATTTTTTTATGTATGATCACGCATAACGTCCGATTCCGATAATTCTTTTCTCAGTGGATAGGGTGTACTTCGAATTTGGTCCCATTTGAATTTAAAAGATGAAATCCACCCCTAAGGGTGGCAAAATGAAGGATATTGATCACTCACCCTCTGAATTCTGGTCCGTTAACCGATTCTATCAGGCAAAAAAAAAAAATCTAAATTTATTTTCAACCGACGAAACCAAGGAGGATTTCTCTATTCGACCGTATATTTTATGTTTTCCATCAATTTTTATGTATGATCACCAAACGTCGATTCCGATAATTCTCTTCTAGTGGATAGGTTATCGAATTTGGTCCCATTTGAATTTAAGATGAAATCCACCCCTAAGTGTTCAAAATGAGGATAAATTTATACTACCCTCTGAATTCTGGTCAGTTAACCGATTCTATCAGGATAACTTTGTAAATTGGGTTCTTGATTGTGAATGATTTTTTACTAATAGATAGTTACTCTACATTTGGATTTCGGAAGGAATTAACCACCCTTACGGGTAGAAAAATAGGGGATAATTGATTTTTCACTAGTGAACATTGGCACACACATATGTAGTTGACAATGACAGATCGCTACTGACATTATTCTTGTTCCACATCCGTCAAAATCAGTATATTTTATGAGAGGATGGAATGATATACAAAGTAATGAAATAAACTAACCAGAACAACGAAAATAATTCATATTACAACAAATAGTAAAAGTAGATAATCATATTATTTAATTGGTAATAGTTGAAGTAAGGTGGGTAAGTAAGTATTTTGGAAGTAATCAAAAAACAAGTAGGTAGTAATTGGTAGATTTTAGCCACAAAAATTGAAAATAAAAACTTTTAACAAAAAAATTAAACCGACGAAATACGGAACTGAAAATAAAAATAAAACTTTTAACAAAAATTAAACCGACGAAAAAATCAACTGAAAAGCAAAAAATAAAATAAACCTTAGTCTAAATGATAATTGAGCTCCTAAACTAATGTAAGTAACTGATTTTGAGTCGGCGCCAAACAAACTAGCAATTGAATTAGGTGAAGCGTAAAATGATGGCAGCGAGATGCACGGCTGCGTTTTGATGACTTCTTTCATAGATAATGATCTAGGATAATTGTTTGTTTGGCGCCGACTCAAAATCAGTTACTTATATTAGTTTAGGAGCTCAATTATCATTTAGACTAAGAAGGTTTATTTTATTTTTTGCTTCTCAGTTGATTTTTTCGTCGGTTTAATTTTTTGTCAAAAAGTTTTTTATATCTATGTATTATTCTCAATAAAATTAATGTGATTATTGACACATCTCACATTTCATAGCAACAAGTAAAATTCACCTCAACGATGACAACGATTATTTTATCAACAATCACTCAGCGAAAGGGCATCGAAAGGCTTCTGCAATTGCAATTCCCATAACATTGTTTTGTTTTTCTGCAAGTGTTTCGAGAAGTAAAGAGTTTCGATTATATATTTTGCAAGGAAATATGAGTCGATTCAATTATATTTTGATGAATTATATTCTGAGAGTCATAAAAGAATGAAACAGTTATAGTATTTCTAATCCCATAGGCGTCGGTATTTTATTTTTCAGTGGTATTTTTTCAGTTACTTATTCTTACAATCATAGCAATTGATCACTCCATGTAAAAGTAGATACATGTTATCTCAACTGAATTTTATTATTTGTTTCGAAAGGTCTCCAGAAAGCCATATTGATAAAATTATATTAAATGGACAATTCCTAACCTCACCAACACACGGCACTGATTAAGGAATATTGGGGACTGGGGAAATTATGCAGCTTCAGATAACAGGTGTCCAATCCAGCTAGCCGAGCAATTATTCCTCAAATATATTTGATAGCGCCTTTACAAATAATCTGGGCAACTAGGGCCACAAGACAGAACTTTTTTATGATTGTCCAGGAACGCTTTGAAAGTAAAAACACTGGTAGTATATACATTTCCCATTTGCCGGGCAGTACATATGAACACTCCTCGTAGTGCTCTTATTTTTATTGCCGTTCCAGTTGGGATTAGAATAACTATAACAAGGGGGTGTACTGCCCCCACTGCTCTGAAACCTGGTGGTGGAAGACCTGCTGATCACACTAGAAAGGAATGGGCCAAAAACACTTGGGTACGCAGACGACATAGTCATCATAGTCCAAGGAAAATTAAACACCAGGGAGATAATGCAAACGGCCCTAAATCTGGGCAGTACAAGGATAAATGAAGAGGGTTTGAATATCAGCCCTTTCAAATCAACCATTGTAGCTTTTACCCGAAGAAGGAAGCTAGAGGCCTGGGACCTCTAACCCTCCAAGGGACCAACATCCAGCTGTCGGGGAAGTTAAATATCTCGGGGTAATCCTAGACTCGAAATTAACCTGTAACCAAGAATTGGCAAAAGTAAAGAAGAAAACCGAGGTGACCTCAATGGTAGCCAGACGAGTACACGGAAAAATATGGGGGCTAAGTCCCAAAATGGTGTATTGGACATACAATACTGTGGTGAAACCCATGATCACCTATGCATCTTTAGTATGGTGAACAAAAATAACCCAAAAACTAGCCACGGCTAAGTTGAGCAAGTTACAAAGACTTGCGTGCCTCAGCATAACGGGGGCTATGAAAACAACATCAACAGCAGCCACGGAAGCACTACTGGATATTCCCCCGATTAACGTAACAATCATGGGGGAGGCAAGAATGGGATTTCTAAGGAACACAACAAAATAACTTTGATGTGGGTTCCAGAACACTGTGGCATCGAGTGCAACGAAAAAGCTGATGAACTAGCTAGGACGGGCTCTTCAACTCCATATATTGTCCCAGAGCCTGTACTCGGAGTGACAAAATCGGCCATGCGAGGCTACATACAGGACTGGGTCAAACGAAAACAAAGAGAGTCTCATGCACCACGTGAAAACATATATCATAGAACCGTCGAAACGAAGAACTACTCAAGATGAGTTGGAACCAAGACAGAAGAATAACGGGCCTTCTCACTGGTTGCAGCCCAATGAGAGGACACCTGCACAAAATGGGGCAGTACAACGGATAACTTTCCTGCAGACAATGTGGCAAAGGCACAGAGACGGCCAAACAATTATTGTCAGAATACGAGGCACTAGACAGCAAAAAACAAGCAATATTCGCACAGCCAAGGCTAACCCCCCTAGTAGCCAACCGGTGAAGAACCTGGGAACAGACTGTTAGCGGGGAGCTGTAAAACAGAACCGGAAGACACAAAAGCTCAAGAGACTGAGGTGCAGCTAGCGACGAGACCAGCACCGAGCGAAAAAACAGTTAACTTTCAAAGCATATTTTCATAGTTTTCATCCAGATTCGATCAATTTGTGAAGAATTCTGATGAGCTCTCCGCTCATACTCAACAGACAAATTGTTCTTAGAAACAAAAATATATGACATACGACAACTTTACCTCAAAAATATCGTTCTAAGAATTAATGAAAATGAGCATAAGTTCGTTGAGATAAATCACAATTATCACACTAGACATTTTTTCCACACCGGACAAAAATTCCATGATGAAGTCCTACCTGTACCTAGCACCTAAAATAAATAATATCATACCAAAAAACATGAGAACAACACACTCGCCAACTCACTTCAGAAAACATCTTGAAATTTGGCTGCTCTCTACTCCTCACAAAGAAATACATAAGATATTCGATACCCAATCAATTTAAATAATATATAATTTATAAAAAATAAATAATATATAATTTATAAAAAAAAAAACTAATAAATATATAAATTCTACACTAACCTGCATACACACACATACATAAATATACATACTTGCATGTTTGTTTTGTTTATTATTTTTAAGTTAGTTAATTGCCACTCACAGGCTTTTGTGGTTCTTCCATATTTATTTACAGCCTCTTGTAAAGTTGATGTGAATAAATATATTATTATTATTATTATTATCTATTTATGCTGAGTGATTTAGTTACGATTTTGTGGTCGATTTTTCAAACTACGCTCTCGTAGTTTACTCAGATGAAAACACCGATTGCACTAAGTAGAAGTTCAAGACTAGTATTTCAAAAAAGTTTGAGTGATCCTATATAGAAGTTCAATTTTTTATTATTACTACATGGAATTTTGGAAAAGCGCTCCAGATTTGATATGTGTTGATGATTCGAAAAATCACACCACTCATAAAACAGAGTAATGAAAATGCCACTTTGAAGAAATAATCAACCTACGTGCTTGTTTACACTGGATATGACGCAAATTTTACCATCAGTGAAATGATTAATACAAAATGTCGAAACGTGTTGGAAAAAAACCTTGCGATCCAACGTAATATATTGCGTAGATTTACGTGATAGTCTGTGCGAGGGAAGGTGTTTTCAGCATTTTGGACAGACAAGGTTTGTTACGAAATACATTTGAAACAGTTTTTTCACGAAAAAATGGGGGGTGTACCCAAAAGGTCAGTGTTTAGGCCACTACTAATAACGGTTATTTTGTTTAACTATTTCACAAAATCCAGTAATTGAAACATTCTGGATTCATTTTTCTACCCGAAATAAAAAAATATCACTGACTGATAGGTTTATTCACAAGATTTCGAAATGTTCATTGAAAATTCCATATAACTATCGAATCCTTTGTTACACAATATTTATGAATCGTATCCGCTAACAATAGACAATGCAATTAAGGATCAGTACAGTGATTGACTATTGATTATCGCGTAAACTGAATATGTAATCCTACCTTGAGATTAATGAGACCAAATCGACAGTAAAATAGGCCAATCAATGTATTCATGAAATGACTAGATAAAACCGGCGATTTTGAATCGGATTTGAATCAATCTCAATAATCAAGAACGATGGATCGTCGATTTACAAATCATTTGACCTATTTAGAAGAACCCTAAGACTATGATAGATACAGAGAATTATATCCCATTTATGTGTCATTAGAATAATTGTTTCTGTAAATTTCCGACCACTAGGAATATCCTTCACAAGGAGAAGAAAAGTAAATCTCAAGACCATCGAAATAGATGTTACATGAGAAATAAGGCTCATATAAGACTGCATAGCCAGGATAGGGCAAGTGCTAGAAGAGCAGCTAAAAATGTCGAAAAATCCTCAACATCGTAGAATAACAATTGAAGGATAGATGTTTTTTCATTCAAAAAGAGTTGACTTTGTCATTATTAAAGAATTATATCACGCAGAAAATTACACACACTAAAGTGGATATAATCACTTATTCTGATCGATCAACTTCCTGTGCAAATAGTTTTAACGACCAACAACGTTAGCAGGGGTTTTGTAACTTGTTAGATTAGTTAAGCATGTTGAGTGAGGTGCTGAATGTTTCTTCCATCGTAAAAATGCGACCACGTAAAAGTTAATCTACTTTATCAAAATTCACTTGAGGATAACGAAATTTGTTTGTTTTTACAGGAACTTTTGCATACAATAACTTAGAGAATATACTTTACATATCAGAATACACATGATTCCTAAGTATTGTACTAGAATTTGGACTCTTCAACTTGAAACTGATTGATTTTGATTCGCTAATTTAAAATTTATTGTTGATTGTATGTGTTCGTCCAACTCTGAGTGAAAATAGTAGGGTTTTAATTTGCTAATACTGAAACGCTTATGCAACATTTTCTAATAGAATAACAATATTCTAACAGAATAACAATATATTCAACAGTGTTAAAAAATGTCCGTTATATATACATTTTGAAAATCAATCAATTCTTACTGTTTAGGCATATTTGGTTCGACTTACTTTCTTAAAATTCGAAATTCGGAATTTGTTAATTTTTAAAATAAAAAAAACAGTTTTTGTTTCTAATTTAATAGTGTTCTGCTCGGAAATAAAATACTATAAGAATCACCATTTTGTTTTGAAATGAAATGCATAAAGCACACACAAAGTCGTCTTCACAATAGGTTCAATATAAATTGAAACAATTGGTAGACCGACAGGCGAAAAACAACTACTTTCCTAGCAAATACCACGCAGAACGTTGAATGATATTCACCTGACAATCCATGCAAACTTCCATATAAATGGATATTGTTCGCAAATGTTTCTTTCTGATAATCTCGATTGTGTTTAAATTCATGTCGTGTCCGCCTAACAATCCGCATACCGGTTTCAGGCTTCTTTGGCCCTCATCAGTACGGAGTAGTCACCAGCCAGAGATCCAGAGAGCTCTGGCCGAAGCGAGACACAACATAAATAAAATCATCATCGAGCTTAAAACATCTTTAGGTGCGTCGGAAAAGATAACTTTCAACCGGCGACACCTAGTGACAGAAAGAAACACTCCATACAATTCTCCTACCTCGATAGGATTCTAAATAAAAGATTCCTTCTCAGTAGGAGTGGTTCAAAATGCCCGACTGGCATATTTTAATGAAAGAAAAAGCCATATGAAGGGGATAAGAAATGAAATGCATAAAGCACACACAAAGTCGTCTTCACAATAGGTTCAATATAAATTGAAACAATTGGTAGATCGACAGGCGAAAAACAACTACTTTCCTAGCAAATACCACTCAGAACGTTGAATGATATTCACCTGACAATCCATGCAAACTTCCATATAAATGGATATTGTTCGCAAATGTTTGTTTCTGTTTTGGACTAATTAGGCTGATTAATACTAATATCATTTGTTTTGTTATAAATACTAACTCCTCCAACCTGTAAAACATCCTCTCCTTTGTTAACCCAATTGCATATCTGCTAAACACCTGAAAAACGAATATATATCCCTACGATTTCACTTTTAAACACCCATCGAAAATTTGTTATTGTAAGTAGACCGTGAAGCAAGCGTCCCTTTGAATTGTGACACATAACCAATGGCCTACTTTTCATTCGGAGATATACAGGATGATCCAGGTGGGAAAACAAAAGATCGACCGAATAATTGGAAGATAAAAGTCAATCATTCAGGAATAATCAATACATACCACATCAATATTATAGATTTTCTATGGTTATGGTTTGGAAATCGACCAAAAGTCACATTAGGTAAATACCTAGTTACATCACACATGCACTCTAAATATGGGGAAAATACTTTTCTTACGTGTTTTTGCCCCCTGAACACGAATGCGGTAGTCTCATACCGTTCCCGAGTTACAGCAAAAAAACTAACATCATTTTCAAGCACCGTTTTCTCTCACAAAAATCATTCGAAATGCCTCCTTCTTTTTACCAGCATAAACAATACACCCTAAATCACTTATTTTCGGCACAACTTTGCACAATATCGTCGTTTTTATCGAAAAAATCCTCCTTCTTACACAGTTACAAATGAACAATCTTCGTTTCTTTGACAGAAGTCATTCTAAATGTCTTCTGTCAAAGGAACGAAAATTGTTCATTTGCAACTGTATAAGAAGGAGGATTTTTTCGATAAAAACGACGAAGTTTTGTGCGAAGTTGTGCCGAAAATAAGTGATTAGGGTGTATTGTTTGTGCTGGTAAAAAGAAGGAGGTATTTTGAGTGATTTTTGTGCGAGAAAACGGTGCTTGACAATGGGGTTGTTTTATTTTCAAAGTGCTGTAACTCGGAAACGGTATGAGACCGCCGAATTTTTGTTCCGGATTCGTGTTCAGGAGGCAAAAACACGTAAGAAAAGTATTTTCCCCATATTCAGAGTGCATGTGTGATGTAACTAGATATTTACCTCACATTATTGGTGGCGAGAATTAAACAATTGCGAAACAGTTGTTAAGTTGAAGGGCAAAATTATTCCAGAATAAGCGAAAACTTGCTTTAGTGTACGAAAGGTTACATCTGCAGGAACTCTTGATAATTTTTCCAATATATGCTAGAAATTTCAACACAAAATTCATTCAATAAATAAGTGCCCATTTTTTACAGTGCGCACATCAAGGGTATATTATCCACATCTTTGAGTATGAATATCAGACGGCAAAATAACTGTAGCTACTACCAATAATACTTTTCACTAAAACACCTATCAAGGGTTTCGCTTTCCGGGAACCAAATTACACTTAGAGACCAGGAAAACAAAAATGTCGGGAACCGAATTACACATAAAAATTAGACAAATCTAAACTATCGGGAACCGAATTATACATTTTTGCAAACCCTTCTTAATCTGGGAACCAAATTACATGTTCCCACAATACAAACGGCAAAATGATAACCATCTAGACATAAAACGAGGAAAACAATTTCCTGAGAAGTATGTAATAATACACGTTTATTAGAAATAAAAGGTACATATGAAAGGTACATAAACATCATCAGTAGTAAATAAACAAGTGTAATCCACTATAGGCGGGGCCTGTGCGTGGATAAAATGAGGTTACATATACAGGGTGTAACTGAATAAGTGTAAAACATTTGAGGAGGTGATTCCTCATCGAAAAAAAGATAGGATCTTTCATATAAAGAAACTTCATTGGAGCATCCCTTGATAAGATACAGCCCCTTAAAGGGGGTACATAAAATTTGTATAACAATTTTTTTCACAAGCACTGAAAAAGTTACAATATTGAAATTAACCTGACGTTTTGTACTACCAAAAGACACTTAGCCAGTAATTTATTTGGTTTACCCCATGGTTGTAAGGGTGAAAACGCAACCCCTAAAATTTATTTCCAATGTAACTTTTGTCTTATTATTTGTTTACCATTTAAAATTTATTTCCGATAGCCTGTGTCATTCTAAACAAAACATGTCTCTTGGGTTTTTTGCCCAAAATAAACCAGTAAGCAGCAAAACATTATTTTACGAACAACTACAGAGATACATCGTCATAAATGCGAACTGGATTTATTGTTATTTTGTAGTTAGTACCTGCATTAAACGATTAAAGGGTAATAAACGAAACTAAGTTATTAATAACAAAACACACAACATGTAGAAATCATAGTGAATGTTCAATATGTCTACCTTCAAACATTACGCATGCGTCTAGACGTCGGCGCATTGAGCCACGTATTCGCTCAAATATTCCTGGAGTCTCTCTGATTACCCTGCACGCATCGATGATGCGGTTTCTTAAGTCCTCTACATCGCGAACAGGAGTACGATATACCAAATGCTGTGAATGGCCCCAAATAGAGAAATCGAGAGGATTGAGATCCGGGGATCGAGCGGGCCATTTATGTGGTCCTCCTCGACCTATCCACTGATTTGCATATGTTTCAGTTAAATGCTGACGTGCTACTTGACTAAAATGGGCGGGAGCCCCATCATGCATAAAAACATATCCCTTCTGACGCCCAAAGGAACTTCCTCCAGCAGTACTGGATGCACTTCTCTTAAAATTGAACGTATGCCTCACCATTTAATCGAGGAGGTAGAAAATGAGGCCCAATTAAATCATCCCCAATAACCCGAGCCACAGTTAAGAGAAAACTGTTCTTGATGGCTAGTTTCGACAATAGCGTGAGGGTTGAAAGTCTCGCGGTACAGTGCCTAACTACATTCGTCTATGAATTCTATCGTCTTCAGAAAGTCACAATTTCTTCTAATCATTTCCAGCATCCAATTGCAAAATTCAAGACGGTTCGGAAAGTCTCGCGGTAACAGTGCCTGTACTCGTTGCAGATGGTAAGGGTATAAGAGTTGTTCCTTTAAAATTCGAAATACCGTCATATGATCAACATTTAGCTGGAAAGCAATCTTTCTAGTACTGGTAGTAGGTTGTTCTTCAATCAAATTAAGTACTGCTTCCTCAAGCTGTGGTGTTCGTATTTCTCGATGGCGACCACAATCCTGCGTTCTTTGTCGAATGAACCATATTCTCGTAATCGTTGATGAAGTCGAGCAAATATTCTATGTGAAGGATGCTGCCGTTGAGGATACATTTCAGCATATCTTCTAGAAGCTTCTAACCCATTCCCTGCGACAGACCGTAAACGTAATGCATATCAGCCATTTCCTCATTTGTGTATGCCATTTTATCAACAAGGAATTATTAAAGTAACAAATTAAGAACAGAACAACAACACACAATTAGTACTAATTCAATTTCGAAAATTCCCAAACTGACAGCGTCATACCAATTTAATTGTCACTATCGCTAATAGCGACCTACTAGATAGATTAGTTTCGTATTTTCGCATTTATGACGATGTATCTCTGTAGTTGTTCGTAAAATAATGTTTTGCTGCTTACTGGCTTATTTTGGGCAAAAAACCCAGGAGACATTTTTTGTTTAGAATGAAACAGGCTATCGGAAATAAATTTTTAAATGGTAAACAAATAATAAGACAAAATGTTAAATGGGAAATAAATTTTAGGAGTTGCGTTTTTCACCCCTTACAACCATGGGGTAAACCAAATAAATTACTGGCTAAGTGTCTTTTGGT
Organism: Gonioctena quinquepunctata; assembly: GCA_018342105.1. Taxonomy (NCBI): domain Eukaryota; kingdom Metazoa; phylum Arthropoda; class Insecta; order Coleoptera; family Chrysomelidae; genus Gonioctena; species Gonioctena quinquepunctata. The sequence continues at coordinate 125,190 of JAFIRS010000164.1, forward strand.
AGTACAAAACGTCAGGTTAATTTCAATATTGTAACTTTTCAGTGCTTGTGAAAAAATTGTTATACAAATTTTTTCTTTTAGGGTTATCTAACTAAAAATTTTTTTTTTTTTTTAATTAAATTTTACACTTATTCAGTTACACCCTGTATATATATATATATATATATATATATATATATAAATACTTGTATAAGAGTATAAAAACAAAAATGAACATGAAATATAAATGTAAAAGTAGATAGGTATAAAAGATGTGTATATATTTGATGAGGTATGTTAAAATATGAGGTAAGTATCAGGTTTTTCTGTATTTTTTTTTTTTATGTTCTGGTTCCCACGAAAAGGGATATCCTGTAATGTTCAGAGAACATCGTGGGAACCTAGGGAAAGAAGGTAGGAGTTGGTGTTCTTCTTAAATTTCTGAAGGTTGTATGCCTCGGGGAACACCTCCCTAGGCAATGAGTTCCAAAGCCTCGCTGTTCGTTGGATGAACGAGTCTTTGGAAAGTGATGTTCTGCAGGTCTCCAAAGTGACCACGAAGGGGTGTGATGACTGAACTTGACGGGTTAATCTCGAAGAGACTGCCAAAGCAGGAACGATTGTTGATATTTCAGAAAATCATCGCCCATGAAAATATCTATAAAATAGAGACAAATCGCCAACTTGTCTACGGTGTTCCAGACAAGTGAGCGAGTTTGTAAGCGAGGCATCACCGACGAGACGAATTGCCCTTTCTTGGACAGAATCCAATAGCCTCAGGATATGTTTAGGTGCCGCACTCCAAATATGGGAACAGTATTCCAGGACAGGTCGGATCTGTGCCTTATAGATCATAAGCAGCTGACTGGGGGTGAAATAGCTCTTGGCACGAAACAAAACCAAGTTTTTGGGATGCACTTTTGGCAATGGACCTCACGTGATTTTCCCAGGAAAGGTTATTGCTGATAGTAATACCAAGCATCGATATGGATGGCTTCAGTGGTATGGTTACTCCTGACAAAGTTATGTTAGGCACAGTGAGATCGGCTTTTCTAGAGAAAAGACATGCTTGTGTTTTGTTTGCATTGAATTCTACCAAGTTATTAGATCCCCATTCGAGAATTGTTGCTAAGTCCATATTTATATTATTAACATTTCTTCCTCGTTCATTTCTGGTTTCACGGGCTGATATAGGGGCCCTGGAAGAGAAAGCGGTATGGAGGGTACTATCATCGGCAAAGCTGTGTACTGGACATGAAGTTGCTTTCAACAGGTCGTTGATGTGAAGTAGAAATAGTGTTGGTGCGAGAATGGATCCTTGCGGAACACCAGCATTTATGAGTAGAGTGTCAGATGAAACTCCATCGACCACTACATGGAGAGACCTGTTTGAGAGAAAACTAGCAAGCAGAGAACACAGCTGAGGGGGCAAGCCATAAGACGGAAGCTTGGCGAGGAGTCCCTGGTGCTAAACTTGATCGAACGCCTTGGAGATATCTAATGCCACAGCTAAAGTTTCTCCATACTTTTCAATAGATAGCTGCCATATATGTGAGACGTAAGCGAGCAGGTCACCAGTTGATCTCTGATGGCGGAAGCCATATTGCCTATCGTTGACAATTCCTGAGTCTTCCAGATATTTCATGAGCTCGATGTTGATGGCTTTTTCCATGACCTTTGAAATAATAGATAGCAGTGCGATAGGTCTGTAGTTGCTAGGTAGGGCCTTTTTTAGGGACTGGCTGTACTCTTGCAATTTTCCAATTGGACGGAAATACCCCCAAATTGTAAGAGTGGTTGAACAACTTGCAAAGAACAGGTGTTAGTTCGGGGGCACATTTCTTGAGAACATATGGCATGATTAGTCAATAAGACTATGAATTGTTGTTCTGGGCAATGAGAAAATATACAATTTCAGGTTATACTTGAATGTAGTTGGCCTTGAAATATTTTGAATTTCAGCTGTGAGACATTGGTATAGTTTGGGACTCAAATATGTCAGACTTTTTTGTCCTTTTGACTTTCTCATAAATGTGATAAATAAATTTTCATTAGGTTCCTACCAGACACTGGTGTCCATAGTGATGAGTATCTAGATATTCGGTATTTGTGAACTTTCCAAATATGTCTTGGCCCTAGCATTGAAATTCCTAAGTTGTCCACACTGTAACTGAATCGAATATACAGACAGAGACTAATTCATTGCGGCATTCGAAAAAACTAGCATTTCGCAAAGAAAATGAAACAAAACAGCAACCAATAAAACCGGAGGAAGTCGCTTTCAAGGTACCTCCATTTTTTAAAACACAATGCTGAAAGTATCTGCTGGCTATAAAACATTTACATTTCACTCACGTCCAGTTATATGTTATTTTCCAGCATTTAATTTATTCAACAATGCAGCAAGAAAACAACTGAAGCGGTTATACTAAATTATGGATATAAAGGAAGTTTTTCATCAGACGGCTAGCAAATCGAAACCGCGGACTGGATTCCTAAATGCTTTTTCAAAAGTTATTTCATTGCAACAGTTTGAAGATTCCAAAATTAGCAGCAATACTGTTAACTAGAAGAATCGGTCGAAATTCAGTTTTACAGAGACTCAGTATTTCCTTCATTATTTTTGAACCAATCAAATGGCCGAATGGTACTTTTTCTACTTGAAAAGAATTCCTACTAGTTCGAACAGAAGTTTTTCACAATTTAGATCAAAGAAAATAAATAATAGCTTAAAAAAACTAAAAAACACGCTCTTATAGAAAACCAAACTAAAAAAATTGAAAATAAGAAAAAAATGTATTTTACTTTAAAAAAAGCGTGGGGTGCATGGTATCCCTGGTGTGTAATGTACTATATAATTATTGATACCATGCACCCCACGCTTTTTTTTAAATAAAATAAATTTTTTTAGTTTGGTTTTCTATAAAAGCGTGTTTTTCAGTTTTTTTAAGCTATTATTTATTTCCTACTTTTTAGTTCGGTTTATTTATAAATGCGTGTTTTTTTAGTTTTTTATGAAAGTAATATAAATTAACAAATCTTATTTTGCAAATAAAAAAATGGAATAATCTTATGAAATTATTGTATTGTCATCGGTCCTCGATAAATCTACAAAGTTTGAATGAAATCTGACCGTTTAAGTGGGTCAAAATCGCGCCCAAAGGAGTCGGTAACAAACATAATCTTCGACCTCAAAAACCCCCACATACCAATTTTGAATAGAATTGGACCATAATCACAAAACTCGTCCGCCATTTTGGAGCCGCCATCTTGAATTTTTCAATTTTTACAAAAGAATCACAATATTGGACCCCAATAACCCCCACATACCAATTTTGAATAGAATCGGACCATAATCACAAAACTCGTCAACCATTTTGGAGCCGCCATCTTGAATTTTTCAGTTTTGACAAAAGAATGATAATCTCTGACCACGAAACCCCTCAGATACCAATTTTGAAGCGAATCAGACCATAATCACAAAACTCGTCAACCATTTTGGAGCCGCCATCTTGAATTTTTCAGTTTTGACAAAAGAATGATAATCTCTGACCACAAACATTTTTGAAGCGAATCAGACCATAATCACAAAACTCGTCCACCATTTTGGAGCCGCCATCTTGAATTTTTCAATTTTGAGCTGCCATTTTGTTTTTTTTCAAAAAAAAAATTCTTAATGCATTGTCACCGGAATTATGTACACCTGCCAAATTTCAAATCATTCGTACGTCTAGAAGTGGGTCAAAATCGCACCCAAGGGAGTCGGGTACAAACAAACATACAAGTGAAGCTAATATAAAGCAAGTAAAAAAGACTCAAAGCCAACTCCATATTTTTAATGAAAATGAAGATCATTGGAGATCGGTTGGATTAAAAACATGTTTTGAATTTATATAAATTCATCTTCAATGTACTGTTATGAATGTGGTTCTAACCCAACCGATCTCCAATGATCTTCATTTTAAATGTGGAGTCTTTTTAACCTTTAAAAAAACACACTCCTCTTCCTGTCATAGTCTACTTCACAAATTTACAATTTAGATTGTTGGAATAAAAAAGCAAAGCCGTAGCGATGATTATAAATAAAATCAGACGGTTATATATATGTTATACACACGAATAATTGGCGAAAGCACCGGTTCCAATCCTTCGGCTAAAACACAAGGAACGCGTTATTTTTACCACCACATACCTGATAATTTCTATAAATTTATCTATACATTGTTCACGGCAATTGCTTAATTACCATCAGCAATCAAGTTTTTCCGAATTACGTAATTCAGAAAGCGTTCTCGTACATACGGTATTTCTTTCCATTCAAAGGTCAATTCCTGATTGCGTCCAATTCCTTCTGATGAATGTAAATGTACTTTAAAAGCCAAGGTTAGCATCGCTAAACTTCAATCGATAAATCATACGTATGATACGAGTTCCACTCACATGAACAGCCTATATATATATATATATATATATATATATATATATATATATATATAATGTGCTGTACAGGGTGGTTATTCTTCATGGGTATTGGATGAAACATTGTAACTAGTAATTCTATTCAAAATACAATGAAAGTTACACTGAGAAAACTGTATACCGGTAGTTTATACAGGGTGTTTCTTAATAACATGCTAATATTTAAGGTTATTCTTGGGTCCATTTTGGGGAACAAACTTCATATGAACATATACATATACATATATATAAGGTCTTTACTTTTGGACTGTAGGGTGCTAGAGTTTCGAGAAAAAAATCTTTTTTTTTTAATATTATTAGTATGGCCCTAGGATATTTTTGTGGAACGTAGTACACATCTTCTATGCATCAAAAGGCATTTTTTGCGGTACAACATAATTTTGTATTCTTGTCAGTAGCGTTCGTGCGGGATTTGCAATGAATCCTTTTAAAGAGAAAAGTGATACGCCACTGCTTATTCTTGAAGTATTTTTGAAATCATCATTCCTTTCTGAGGAAATCTAGTCTCTTGATTTTTTTTCGTTTGATGTACGGTTTTCGCATAAAAAAATTAAATTCATTCATTTGCACGTTGTTTTGAAATTGGGTATTATCAAGGATTAAAAAAGTATCTAGTAGGTAAGAAGCATATTTTGTTTTGTAAACCTAAACAGTATTGACAGTTGTCTACCTAGTCTAGTTGTCACGTATTCAAAGGTGGATTTAGTCATTTCATTTAGCAATAGCAATAGGAATAAGAATTGCAATAAGCGTGAGAATAATTATATACGGAACCATTTTATACAACGAATTTAGATTTAGCAATAACTTTAAGAATGACAGAACAGGTATGATAAGTGACAATCCGCTCAGTTCTGTGTTCTAGTACACATAACTTATTTGGCTATTTTCAATTTGGAATATATTTTGTTTATATTGCGATCATGGAAATGAACGAACGGAAAAGCATCGACGGCATTGCAAGTATGTCTCAGCAGATTAATTGTGATTAGAAAATTGACATGGAACTATAGAACATGTATTCCTATCTGTCAGTTGTCTATGCGCATTGTAGACAATATTTTAGGGATAGCCGTAAGATTCTAAAAGTTAGAATATTCAAGGTCGCGTTCTTAAAGTTAAAGTTATTGATAAAATAAAAATAGTTGACTACCTATATTTGATTGAACAGTTTCAACTTTAAATCGTTATTGCTATTGCAATTGCAAAAAAAAGTTGATTAAATCCACCTTAAGTCATCAAAATTTATTATTAAAAAACATGCTCCATTTTTTCCCGAAAAATTGACTCATAGCACATTTTCCTGAATATTATTGAAGACCACATCTGTAGACAGTTTGAGAGAAATAATTGCAGAAGTTTAAAAAAATATGTTCATCAACTTTTTTTCAAGTGTATTATTCTTAATTTAGAAGAAAAAAATGGAAAAGACGGTTTAGAAAATTCGCGGAGAAAAATAATATTCCAAATTTCCTGAAATATGTATTCCAAAAGAATATTTTGGTTCATAAATAAAACAATTCAACAATTTCATAGTTTATACACCCCTTGGGAAAAATAAAGTGAGAGATGCGACTCCAACATTAAAATGATGTTGGTGAATTATCCTTAACTTTAAGTGTTAAAGATGAAGTGTGAAAACTTCCCATCCCTAGATTACCAAAAGCCTAATTTTCTTATTGTATTAATGAATTATAATACTTTTTAGAGTAGGTAGTCCTTAAAAGGAATTTTAAGATGGGATGGGTTCCGATAACCCTAAAAACATTAATAATATTTTTTAAATTACATGTTCCACGTTTTCTGAATATGATATTCAACTGGAATAAACATGTGAATTCCTTTCACGATGGAAAAAGGTTTTGCTTTTCAGATACGCGAAAGTGTTCGTGTGCTGACCTGATATTGAGATCTCCGCTACGATGTTCAAGAATAAGAATCATACTGGTCATGGTTGTCGATTGATGAAATAGTTGAAATCTTGCGAAATATTTTCAAGAAATATAGACGCATTTAATAGAAATAAAAAAATTGTAAACTGTACAAAATTTACCAATTTTCAATTTTGTTTTACCTGGTAGTACACCGAGTAGTATACCCTGTACAAAATTATACAGGAAAAAATTCAACAGTTGAGAATTCTGACATTGGTGACACAAGCTAAAAAAACCCAGAATTTTGTGCCTCAGAGGTGTTTTATTGGGTCTTCTTTTGGTAAGAGATCCTTCGTTGTTTTGTTGATAGATCTGGCTCTTATAAATTCCAAAACAATTCAATGGATCCACGTAATTAACATTAAGACAAATAATTATTTGGCAAATCAGCGTGTTTTTATCTGCAATTCTGCTCATAGTGATTATCATTCAAAAAGTCAGGTTTGATCTTTAATATTCTTTATAATTTTTGGTTTGGAATTTTGCTACCGAATATAACACGTGCTCACATTATTTAAGTGAAAAAATCCTATATAAGGAAATTGTGATTTTTTTTTAATACTGAAAACTTAGATATTAACGAATTCAGGAAATCCAAGATACTCGACGCTTTTAGATTTTCTCATTTCACACGTTGAAAAATAACGCTGGCAATATTTTTGGGCACATCTTGTAGATGTGAAACTTAATCAATAGGTAGGTATATAATCTTTATGGACCTAAACAATAAAATACTTTTATGGAACTCTGTATAGATCCACCGGTAAATAATTACAGCTGCTTAGTAGTGATAAGTTTTTACAGTCTTTTCTTAAAAAACACACCTGAACAGAATAATTTACGTATATTCACAGTGATATTTGCTTTTCTAAGATATACTCGAAACTACAATGCAAAATTACTATTAACAAAAAATACCCTCAAAAAAATCTGTGTTCTAGGAGGATTATGTTAAACAATTGCCGCTTTATGGCTGGTTCAAAACTGCCGCTAGTAGTATCAGCAGTTCTTCTACCGCTCATTCTTTCTCATTCTTCAGATATTTATCTATCAATGCCTGCGTCTACCTGCCCAAACGACTACACTTGTACTTAAAATACCCACCCTGTTAAATCGTTGAAAAATCGTATACCGTAACTACGAACAAAAGAATAGCGCCGGAGATATGTAAATTCGAAACAAGTGTGCTGTGAATGCTGGTAGTCGACAGAGACCCACACGGTGACATTGTGGTACCCAAACAGAGAAGGCCGTGTCCGTATGATCGTTTTTCATTTAAAATTCGACGATATGCTGTGCGTTGTGACACTGCGTAATAATGAGCGTTCTTTTGTTTATTCATTTGTCCATTGTCGACTAGAATAATTATTTACAATGAACCGTTTGTTGTATGTCATTTTCTCGTTTTTTCTTGGAACACAAGAGGCATTCAATTCTAGTAATGTTCCCATGAATTGAAAAGCATCATCTATTCAAGCTAAACATAGTTAAATTACACTGATACAAAATTACCGCTAGTAGTAGCTGAAAATAACTTTATGGTTGCCACTAATTCGGGAATGATTTGTTCTGCCACTATACTCGATTCAAACCCAACAGGTATTGGGTAAACATCATGATCGCGGCTCGCCTGGTTTCTGATTCGGTCAATCAGAGACCAGGCGCACCGCGATCATGATGTTTACATCTAGCATGTTGGGTTTAGATTCTCCCTATTCAAAATAGCTTGAATTCATTGAATCAGTATTCAGTTTTTCAACACAATATTTTGAATAAGTATTAGCCCTGGCAAAGTCGACAAAAAATGAATAATTTATAAATTAGAGTATTTACGAAAAACAATTATCATCTTCAAAAGATTCAGACTGTAACTATACTGAAATTATAGTATGAAAACTAAAAAACCACGCTTATATATCAATATGGACTAAAAAGTTAAAAATAATAAGAAAAAAGTCATTGACCAAAAAGTTCCTCTTACCTAAAAAAGCGGGGGGTTATTTACTTTTCATAATGATATTGAGATAACTGATATCAAGCACTCCAAGCTATTTTTACATATGAGGAATTTTTTCGGTCAATGACTTTATTCTTAATATTTTTAACTTTTTAGTCTATATTGCTATACAAGCCTGTTTCAGTTTTTGTTCAAGTGGGTGAAAATTAATTTGAAAGTTCCCGTTACATACAAGTGAAGCTAATAAAAGCGTGGTAAAAATGTAAATTTGCACAGCAAAACCTGTTTCCACTAGACGACCTTTCAATATATTTTTGGAATCACAACACAAATTCCCATCGCAAAGAGAATATTCACTCATTAATTATATATTTTTTTACCAGTGTATAAACTAATAAAATGAAACGTTTTGAGATAGTTTCAGAAGTCGTGCAGTAACATTTTTTTTGGTGATGAACTAAAAAATAATAATGAAGCTACTGTGTTAGCTAAACATGTGAATTTAGATAAACATTCTGTGTTTGGCTGCCTATACTTTTCCAATGTGTTCCATCAATTTTTCCCGTGGAATCTTGAATGATAAAGAATTCATGACGCCAGTTAAGAAGATCCCAAGTGTCAAAATCTACACTTGGAAAACATTGTAACTAACAGAAGCGGCATTTTTTTACCATCTACCATTAGTAGACCTTTCTTTGAGTGCATATTCTCTTAAAAAACGATTTTTCCCCCACGAAACTAGAATTTCGATAAAAATGTGTTTGTTCAACAAATTTATGTAGAGTCAAGCATTAAGACCTAGCTTTCAACTGAGACTAAGTGCTGTCGTTAGTTAAGTTGTATTAAACGTTGAGAATTTAAATCTATCAATTCAAGGTTATCATAACTGAGCTATCTTGTTTTTGATGAAAGAAATGAATGATGTCTTTGTAATTGGCTACATAAGAAAATTATACTCTGAAGAATGACGACTACCAGATAAGAGTCCTGGAGTCTAAGCTAAAAAGACCTGAAGATCTGAGCACCAAGATCTAGGTATAGGTAGATTTACTTAATGCTCATTTATGAAATTCTTCAGTTCTAAGATATGAATAATCATTCAACTCAAATGTAATTGAAGTCGTGTTAAATGCTGTCATCGTTATAATATATATTCAAATTTTAGAACTAGGCTCCCACCAGATACAATGAACCGTTTGTTTTTTGTCATTTTCTCGTATTTTCTTGGAACACAGAAGGCATTCAATTCTAGTAATGTTCCCATGAATTGAAAAGCATCATCTATTCAAGCTACATATATTTAAACTACACTGATAAAAAATTACCGCTAGTAGTAGCTGAAAATAACTTTATGGTTGCCAGTAATTCTGGAATGATTTGTTCTGCCACTATACTCGGCCAATCAGAAACCAGGCGTATCGCGATCACGATGTTTACATCTAGCCTGTTGAGTTTAGAATATTTAGTTTTTCAACACAATAATTTGAATACTGGCAAATTCGGCAGAAAATGGATAATTGATAAATCGGAGCATTTACGAAAAACAATTATCATCGTCAAAAGATTCAGACTGTAACTTTACCGAAATTATAGTTTAAAAACTAAAAAACCACGCTTATATATCAATATGGACTAAAAAGTTAAAAATAATAAGAAAAAAGTCATTGACCAAAAAATTTCCTCTTACCTAAAAAAGCGTGGGGTGTTAGTTTTCATAATGATATTAAGATAACTGATATCAAGCACTCCACATTTTTTTTACATAAGAGGACATTTTTTTGTCAATAACTTTATTCTTAATATTTTAAAATTTTTAGTCGATATTACTATATAAGCCTGTTTTATTTTGTGTTTAAGTGGGTGAAAATTAATTTCAAATATTCCGTTACATATATTGGTATTCACATACAAGTAAAGCTCTTAACGTGTTAAAAAAGTAAATTTGCACAGCAAAACCTGTTTCCACTAGACGACCTTTTAATATATTTTTGGAATCACAACACAAATTCTCATCGCAAAGAGAATATTCACTCATCAATTGTAAATTTTCCACAGGTCATTTTTTTAATAGGGTAGGTATATACTAATTGGATGAAACGTTTTGAGATAGTTAGTTTAACTGCCCATACTTATCCAAAGTTTTCCATAAATTTTTCCTGTGGAATCGTGAATGATGAAGAATGTGTGACGCCAGTTATGAAGATCCCAAGTGTCAAAATCTACTCTTGGAAAAAAATTGTAGCCAACAAAAGCGTAATTTTTTTATCATCTACCATTAGTACAGCTTTCTTTGAGTGTATATTATTTCTTTAAGTGTATATTCTCTTAAAAAACGAATTTTCCCCCACGTAACGTAGAATTTCCATAAAAATGTGTTTGTTCAACAAATTTATAGATAATTTTCTCAATGTAGAGTCAAGCATCAAGACTTCAACTGAGACTGAGTGCTGTCGTTAGTTAAGTTGTATTAAACGTAGAGGATTTAAATCTTTCAATTAAAGGTTATCATAACTGAGCAATCTTGTTTTTGATGAACGAAATGAACGTGACTTTGTAATTGGCTACATAAGAAAATTATACTCTGAAGAACGACGACTATTATTATTTTTCCAGATAAGAGTCCTGGAGTCTAAGCTAAGAAGACCTGAGCACCAAGATCTAGGTATAGGTAGATTTACTAAATTCTCATTTATGGAATTCTTCAGTTCTAAGATATGAATAATCATTCAACTCAAATGTAATTAAAGTGGTGTTGAATGCTGTCAAATTTTAGAACTAGGCTCCCACCGCATAGTCCAATCAATTTATCTCTCAGCCTGACAACGGCATTGCTGGAAATCTCAAAACCATCCCGCACCCCAGTAAACGAAAAACCAAAATCTCACCATCTTTCTTCTGCACAATCAGCGACAACGGCTGGGACTCCCCGATTCCGAGATCGTTCTTTCCGATACCTCCATTATTCTGAGATTCGAGCCTCAACTGTTGCTGATGCAACCTGTTTTTGATCAAAAATATTTTAGGCATTGTGCCTCTAGTCACTCAAGTCCATAAAAAAAAAAATCCACACCAACCACCTTGCGGCACTTAGTTCACATCACAGCACAAGATAATATCCTTGAACGGCTGCTTGCGCGACAAAAAAAATCCACGCAAAATCGCCAAAGTCCTTTATGCAGGATGATAAACAGTTAAAAAAAATACGGTCCACTAACTGACGTGTCAGACACTGCGAAGGCCTTGTTAAGACTGATGACCGCTTGTAGTTCCAACGATGTGAACCGTTGCGTTGGTCCCCCCTTCCCCGCCGCCGAGAACCACTCGACCATCATGGTGAACCTGTAGAGGTTACCTATTCCAACTGGCTTGGCGTTGGCGCAAGGATAACGGTGGTGGGGGTTCAGTCTGTAGCGGCTGTACTCGGGTATTAGTTGCCGGTACCCGTGTGGTTTTTCGGGAGATAGTGTATGTTTTAGCAGTTTTTTCATCATCAAAAATAATGAATGCAATTTGCCTGGAAATCTTAATAGTACTCATTGGGATATCTTTGAACCATGGGATGGTAGCATGAGTCGTTTAATCAGAGCCGGATTAAGGGGGGGGGGGGGCAAACGGGGCTGCAGCCCCGGGGCCTCCACAAGAGAGGGGCCTCCACAATATAAATTTTTAGGTAAAATTTCCTAACAAATACCGAAGGATATGCAAAATTATATATAAAAAATCTGACAACGAAAGAGCAGTTCTCCCACTTTTTCCTCTCATTTTTCGTTTTAAACATTCAAAAACCTGTTTCGTATTCTTGTCAAAATCCATGGTTAATATTAATCTTCGATCTGATGAATCATGTGTATATGCGAGGAACAATCACCAAGTAAAACATCACACTATTATACAAAATATTATATCGTATCGAAAAACAAGAACAATTGAATTTAAGAAAAAATATACATTTTTTTTTATTAAATGAAGGATTTTCTGTCGATGTATTCTTCGAATGACACAAGCGATCTAGATACATAATGAAATTCAATAATCATAAGCAAAAGAAAATAATATTTCAATTTATGAATATGATTGCATCAAATTATTTATAAGAGCCCTGTGCGCATTCCATAATAGAACAAAAGTTCAAATTCTGTTGACTATTTTTCTGCCGATTCTACAAACACTTTGCCCATCTATATCTGTTTTTCCTATTTATTGGAGTTGACGAGTGTCCGCTGAGTGGCGCGCTTGTAACAGAGAAATCCCTGAAATCTGAAAGTGTGAGTCTAAGAGAAAGATGACATTCCGCAACAAATGTAAATCCTTCTGAAAAGGACTATCTATCTATCTATCTAAGATGTTCTACTATCAAATTCTTGAAAACCAAAATTTCAGAGCTACATTCTCTAACATTGAAATTACAGTGATTATTTTTTGACATTGCTAGAAACCAATTTAAACGTTCAATTAAAATAATTCATATACGTTTTGGCCAATCAATAGTGGGAATATTCTACCTAGAAAATTGTCGCAGGAATAATTTGAGGTATTTTGTTTTTATTGTCTGACAACCTATATTTTTAATTTGACGTCTGTCATCAATTCGCATGAAAAGTGTGAAATGAATCAAATCCGGTTTAGTACATTATATAATTTTTGGAAGGAAATGTGTTTATGATCGTAACATCAAAAAATAATCTAAAGAATACCACACGAGAGTTCGATATAGTAGAAAATAATTATCTAGATTTCTTTCTCAAACTTGTTGGCAATAGCCACTCGAGCCAGTTGGTCTCTCTTGTCTATTGCCTGGCAACAAGTTTTCGAAAATCTGTCGAATTATTTTCACTCTCTTGTGATATTACAACTGAGAATGAGATGATGTCAAATTGCACTGGAAAGCGCTCATTTTCCAAAATGAAAAAAATAGGCGAATTACGATGAGACAAAGCCGCCTATCGAAGTTATCGCTTCTTAGCATTGAGAATGATTTTCTCCGGATGCTGGATTTGACCGAAATCATCAATGATTTTTCGTCGAAAAAAGCTCGCAAGAATCCCTTTGTTTACGCTGCAATTTAATTTATTTCTTGTATTTTATTATACCTACATATGCTCGTGTCGAAATAATTTGATTTGTTCCGCAATAAATAAAAGAAAAAAAAACTTGTTTGAAAAATAATTAGGGGCCTGCACTCCTTTGTTGCCCCAGGGCCTCCACACCTTTTAATCCGGCCCTGCGTTTAATCATACATAATACCCCTAATAGTAAAATTTTACCTATTTATTTTTTAATTTTTACAAGCTTTTATTTAACTTTACATTTGTATGAATGTACAGTGTCCGCCAAAAAGTATGTACCATATGGGAAAAACGCTTATTATTGGAGTATTGGAAAAAATATTTTGGGGAAAAGTTTGTGCATGTCCGATTACCTAAAAATCGATTTTGACACATGTCACGTGATCGCTAGTATGGCGGCAAATTGAAAAAAAATGCTATGAAAAGGCGAAAAGTGGGGTAAGATGGCAAGATATCAAAAAAAGTTATTGCACATAAACAAAGTTTTTAGAGATAATTCGAAAAAATTGGAAATAGATATTTTTTTGGATATTTTTCCATCTATTTAAAAATATAAAAAAAAAATAATGAATAGCTTGACTATACTGAAACATTTGCATTTCAATGATAATGACAGAACTTCCTCATTTTCTCCTCACCAGAGGACACTATATTTAAAAAATAGGATTTTTTGAGAACCCTTGCTGTTACATCGGTTCGTATCTAACATTTATATCAGAATTCCACGTCAATTGTGATGACATGACACTCCAAAAACATCGTGTTTTCTAGATTATAATCAAGTTTCGATGATAATCGTGCATGAACATTTCACTTCGTACATAAACTTGAAAACTATTTAATTTATCGCACTATTAATCTAAAATAGAAATTCTGAATATTTTCATAATTTTTTCTGCATTGATGATGGCTAATTATTGGTGTTAGATATAAATGTATAATTCAATTCGAAATGATGTGATGTGGTCCTGAAAAGACATTTTGCAGAACAGGTTTTATTATTCAATTAAGTAATTCAAATATTCTATAAACAAAACAAAAAATTTTCAACTATTTCTATATAATAACAATTCATATCTCAATTCATTCTCTTTCTATACATAAAATCGTTTTATGGTATATCTCTTTTCGAACGTTCAACAACAAATTTGGAGAAATTTCTGCTGCACAATGACGGATAGTTTCTTCCAAGTGCTCAGTATTTCGAAAAGGTCTAAATTTGTACACAGTATTTTTTAATATTCCCACAAGAAAAAGTCACATGGGGTCAGGTCAGGTGAACGTGGCGGCCAAGGAATTTCTGAAAACCTACCTATCCTCTTTCCAGGAAAAGTGGTGTCCAGCCAATTCCTTATTGCCAAAGTACTATGGATGGGATCCCCATCCTGTTGGAAATACATTTTTCGCCTTTCTTCTAACGTGAAATTGTCTAATTCATTGTAGAAATCGTTCCTCAAAAAATCCAAGTACGTTTCAGCATTCAAATTCTGACGAAAGAAAAATGGTCCAATTATTCTGTCATTAAAAATCCCACACCAAACATTCACTTTGAATGAATATTGATCACGGGCTTCTACAGCAAAATGTGGATTCTCATCCGACCACCATCTACAATTTTGAGATAAAGCAACACCATTTGAAGTGAAAGTTGACTCATCACTAAATAAAATAAATTTCGTAAATGATATATTTTCTTCAATTTGTCCCTGCAGCCAAAAGGAAAAATACAAGGGTGGATCGTAGTCTCTCTCCTTAAGCGTGTGAATACATTTTGGTTTATAAGGCTTGGATTATAAAGTCTCTGAAGGGATCAAATGAAAAGTTGAGATCTACAAAATATTTTTTGTGCCATTTTGGCAGTTGTGTTCCAAAGGGTCTTCAAACAATGTTATTTTTAGCCCTCTCCAATTATTACGAATACTAAAAGCATAGTCCTCAATAATCCCCAGCAACTGAAGTGGTTTCCAGCAAATCTTACCTCCATCCTTTGCAACAATCTATATCGATGTCTTGGAACAGCTTTTTTATTGCCCAGTGACTTTCTTTGGGGTATTTTCGGTTCTCATTTCCGACTTTTTCATGCTGTCTACCCGCAAACACATTATCGTATTACCTTCATGAAGCTCATTCAAATTTATAATTTTTTTTAATCGCGCCCCGTATATCCTGACCGATTTGCATTTCAAAAGAAGCCACAAAGACAGTGTGCACTGTTTCCTATTCTTCCACCTGTTGAACGTATATGTGCAACGACTACAGGTGTCATTACAATAAAATAGGTATCAACACAGTGTTGCCAAGTTGTCCGAATGATCGTTACGAAGGCTGGAACTCGAAACGATTTGAGCTGGTAGAAAATAATCCGGATACTGTTGATTACAGATCATCAGCTGATCAATTTATTGATTTATATACTGAAGCGGCATTTCTTATGGAAATAATATGGATTTGAGAAAACGTTTGGCTTTTACTGATGTTAAAATTAACAATAAAAAGATACCTTCGGTTCAGAAAACACTAATTCTTCGTAAAAACATATTTACTCATACAACTACGTATTAGTAAAGGTGACATACTTGACATAACTTTGACAACTAATTTTTGTTACTCTGGAGAGTCTCTGGTGTTTATCAATATAATCACACTTAATTCAAATATTTTCCTACATATACCTCCATTGCATATAAAAGCCAACTTTTTCAATCCGCGAAAAATGACAGACCAACAATGTGTACCTATACGTGCTTCTCAAAAGTCCCCTCCCCTCCTCTTATTTTTGGAACGATTATACATAAACAAGTGAAATTTGGAAACTGAATATTAAAGGTTGTAAACTTCCCTACTAGTGATGATAGATGACGAAATCGTCAAAGATGACGTCACATGGCCATTGTGACCAATAATTTTAAATGTAACCCTACGGCAAGCGACACCTCTTTTAAAAGGTATCGAAAAAACCTATTCAATGATACTAATTTTGTTCGTGTTTATGGCAGTTTTGGCAACTCGCTTTAAGAAAACGCAAAGCTGTGATGAATTAAATCAGTTAATACTAAAATTCCAAATTCAAGCTCCGCCTCTGGATAGTTGTCAAATAAGCTGACGTTTTTGTTAGTCTCCCTAATTCGACGTTTTTGTAATTGTCCAAGTTTTTGTACATTTAATAATTTGTGTATTGTTGATCGAACGTTTAACTGTTTTAGTAGCTTTTGGTACTTTTAATATTTTTGTACATTTTAATAATTTGTTAAACTGTTGTGAGCCGAACGTTTAAGTGCTTCAAGAAGCGAAATGGTACGTGCTTTAGGTGATAAAGTAGCAGCGATCCTAATTCTTGGTGAAACTGGACAAAATATTCATGCAGCAGAACACATTTTTAATGAGAGGTTTCCCGATCGCCCCGTTTCGGGGACTTATTGAAGGGAGCTTCTTCGTAAGTTTGAAACAACGGGTAGTATTAATGATGCGAAACGATCTGGCAGACTACAAATTTCTGATGGGAAAAAAATTGATATACTGGCAGAAGTAATAGTTAATCCTACTTCTTCAACAACTCACGTTGCATCTACCTGTGAAGTCAGTCGAAGTACAGTACACAGGGAGTTGAAAAAAAAACAAATTTCATCCATACAAATTAAAAATGGTTCATCAACTCTCAGACGACGACCCAGACCGAAGACTACAATTTTGTGAAAATATGGAAACTAAAATTAACCAACAGCCAGACTATGTCAAAACAATTTGTTTTAGTGACGAAAGTACTTCCTATCTAAATGGAAATGTAAATACACAGAATGTGAGGTATTGGAGTGACGCAAATCCTCACCTGTTTCGTGAAACGCATACCCAATTTCCCCAGACGCTGAATGTTTGGGCAGGTATCCTGGGAAACCACATCGTTGGGCCTTTTTTTTTAAATACTAATTTAACTGGTGAGGTTTATCTGGAGCTGTTGCAAAACGCAATAGAACCGTTAATCCTTGAAATTTTGAAAGATAATCCAGATGAATTCGGCAATTTGGAAATAACATTCCAACAGGATGATGCTCCTCCACACTATTACGGTGCAGTAAGACGGTATTTGGATGAGGAGTACCGTGGTAGATGGATTGGACAACGAGGTTCAACGGAATGGCCAGCTCGATCACCGTACCTCAGACCTTTGTATTTTTTTCTGTGGGGGTACCTTAAATCGAAGGATTACGCCACGAAACCTGACAATATTGACGTTTTGAAACAACGTATTGTTGCAGAATGTGAGGCTGTTTCCGCAGACACATTTGCAAAAGTACGAGAAGAGTTTAAAAATAGGATATTTCACTGTCAGGAAGTAAATGGAGGTCACTTCAAGCAATTTGTTTAAGTAGATACTGATTCTTAAATCTGTAATTAATATCATACTTAATGGAATTTAAATTTTAATGTTTACTAATGAGCCATCAAAACTGCCATAAACACAAACAAAATTAGTATCATTGAATAGGTTTTTTCGATACCTTTTAAAAGAGGTGTCGCTTGCCGTAGGGTTCCATTTAAAATGATTGGTCACAATGGCCTTGTGACGTCATCTTTGACGATTTCGTCATCTATCATCACTAGTAGGGAAGTTTACAACCTTTAATATTCAGTTTCCAAATTTCACTTGTTTATGTATAATCGTTCCAAAAATAAGAGGGGGGAAGTGGACTTTTGAGAAGCACTGTATAAAAGCCAACTTTTTCAATCTGCGAAAAATGACAGACCAACAATGTGTAAATGAGTCAGAATCAGATTTCAAACTGTTGACAATAGGCATTTTTCTAGTGATTTATGAGCCTCTCGGTCTATTCAGCCTATAAATAATTGAGGCTTGTCAACTTTTTATAAATGAACGGAAGCTCATTATTATAGGAAACATCATTTGATTGGTTTAGTTTATAACGGTGAAATGTATCAAAATTTTTGAATGGTACTCTCCTCCATACTTGAATTCATTTTATAGAGTATGATATTCTACTCTATAAATTTCGAATTCAACAATATGGGAGCAAACACTCTGTTCTATATCCATTGATCGTTTCAATACTAATATGTCAGAAGAAACATACACTATTTTTGTGGATTATGTGGATCTCTTGGGAATATGTTTAGAGCATAAATTTCACACCTTCATTTTGTAGCCAATCATGCTGTTGTTTCAGAACATTGAAATGAAAAGAAACCCTGGACAGTTTTTTACAGAGAATAATGACATGAGCTCACACAGTTCTGTGTATAAGCTGTGTTTTATTATAACCAGAATAGTGTTTCATAACTATTTAGAATTTTTTAGGTGACATTTTCCTAACAAATAACATACGTGTATAAATTATTGGTATTCATTTTTTCTGGGTCAAGAATATTTAAAAAAATCTGGAGATAATTTGTGCACTTGTGATTGTAGTATAAGTGAAGATTCACTTTGATGTTTTAAAAAGAGACATGCAACGGTATATTTCCAAAAATTGCCGCTGATAATAGCAACATGTTTCTCACGTCTACTCTTACTAGATATTGTACTATATGTCTGGATATTCACTTCTTGAAAGAAATTATGTTCATCAATTTCAAGTATATATTGTAACAATAATTATTATCTACCGATGATGTATATTATTCAAACATTTTCCACAAATATGTTAACTATTCTATCCATGAGACGTTATCAATAGTCAGTGACGTCATAGTCGGCAAAGTCGTGCTTGCGGGATTATTGGGTTATTGGTGCATTGCATTAATTGCATTAAAGTGTTGTGTCTTGAACGTGATAACTAACAAGCGTCGGTAGTGACCAAAGAGGGATCATTACAGTTTGTTTTGTTTTTGTATTGCGTTTGAGATTTTGCTTTGTTTTTGTATTTCAAATATTATTTTGTAATATAATGGAACGGAAAGAGCTTCGACAAGTATTGGCCCTCCTGCTAAAACAGTGAAAAGACATTTAACTTTCCACCACTGGGATTTTCTTTCCTCTTCCCTAGCCTCTCTTGGGCACCTTGAAGATAAGAATGAGTCACTGACTATTATTTCTGTCTTATAGTCCACAAAATGATTTGGTTTTCAATAAATAATTTATCAAGGCCCTTTTCTATTTTCAGACAAAAAATGCCTAGTTTACATTACACATATTTGATGAGTGCGCAGGTTTGGTCTCAGCACCAAAAGTTAGTAAAAACTTCAATCCTCTGTGGATGAATCGATGATAGAATTCTCCCGTAGTCGGAAAGTTAAGAAAACTAAAAAACCACGCTTATATAGCAATATTACGAAGGCGTAGAAGGGCCAACAACAAAATATTTTTCAAAAACATTTGGAATTGCCACTTTGAACTGACAATTGTCACTTTGAACTGACAATTGTCACTTTGAAGTGACAATTGTCACTTCGAAGTGACAATTGTCACTTAAAAATTGGAATTGCCATTCAAAGTGACAATTGTCCTTGAATGTTTTTGTAATTGATAATTGTCACTCCGAAGTGAAAATTGTCACTTCAAAGTGACAATTGTCAGTTCAAAGTGACAATTGTCACTTCAAATTGACAATTGTCACTTCAAAATGGTGATTTCCGATGTTTTTGTAATTGATAATTGTCACTCCGAAGTGAAAATTGTCACTTCAAAGTGACAATTGTCAGTTCAAAGTGACAATTGTCACTTCAAATTGATAATTGTCACTTCAAAATGGTAATTTCCGATGTTTTTGTAATTGATAATTGTCACTCCGAAGTGACAACTGTCACTTTAAAGTGACAATTGTCAGTTCAAAGTAGCAATTCCAAATGTTTTTGAAACATATTTTGTTGTTGGCCCTTCTACGCCTTCGTACAATATAGACTGAAAAGTTGAAAATAACAAGAATAAAGTTATTGACCAAAAAATATCCCCTTACCTATGTAAAAAAGCGCGGGGAGCTCTTTATTTACTTTTCTTTATGAATTTATCTTTACGAATAGTTGGCGATAAACAACTTAAGATAAATGATATCAAGTAGGTTCCCCACGCTTTTTTCACATAACAGCAAATTTTTTGGTCAATGACTTATTACATAGAAAATTTGAGATTCTTTCAAAAAAATATCACAACTTGATCACCGTTCAAATGAGTGTAGTAGCAATAGTGAATAGGCCCCGAATATTTTCAGAACAAATTCCAACTATTTCACCCTTAAAATGGCTGAGCTTTCGAAATATTACTATCCAACATAATCCTTGAATAAAAAATATTTGTTCAGCCGATTAAGTGAAGGATCTGGCAATCCCGCCAGGAAGAGGCTATCCTAATGTCGTTCAGAACGGTCGACGCTCAAGCTACTTGGAACGAAGTACACCTGGGAATTGTTCTTCGTCTGAGGTAAGAATGCCAAGATCACGGTCTAAACCGCGCAGCGTTGCCGAATTCCACTCGCATTTCACGGTTACGGCAAAGATCATTAAATCGGCCTTCGGTTCGGTTATATACGGCATATCGTGAGGCATGCCGCAACGAGGATCCGGCAACGCCGCGAACTTGGCCGCAATATTACAACATAATAGTTTGCATGCTGGTAACCGTTCTTCTAGCGAAATATTTTAATTGAGTGTTTACTTTTTGTTATTTGCCTCGGCTCTCAATACATCGTTATTTGTCATCTTGTTGTCGGCTGCCTGCCCACCCACTTTTGCCGTTTTGCGCAACAGTGTGAACTCGTTTTTTTTTTCTCTCGGCAGTTTGTTTACCTAATTTTCCGTCGTGCACTTACATCCAGTGGTGATGACTTCAATGGGGTTGGGTTACATGGTTTTCATTTTACGATTTGGGTTACTTTCCTGACGTAACGTCTCGATCTCCATCCAATTATCGATTAGAATGAATTGCGAATGATTCCGCAGCTTTAGAATGATATATACCGATGCGTTCATCAATTTTATTGGATAATTGAAACTGTTGGTCCAACCTCTCCAAATAATCTCAATATTCATTGATTTTTTTTAATGTTAAAAGAGCACTTGGAGAAATAAAAAAATGCCTCCTATTGTCTTGTCTTGCCTCAACCAAGATACATTGTTCGTCAAGAAAAGACAAGAAACCTGTTTTTCTCGACATCAAAGGGCGTTCTCATTATTGTATACAGTGAGCATCATAAGTGTTACCCCCCCCCCCTATCTAACTCGTTACTGGACCCTTGTTACGAAAATTGCCGAAACACGTCGACTTTTAATTTGAAAAATGTAGGTGTATTTTTGTATAAATAGTTTACCCCTAATTTCATCCATTACTGGAGGGGAGCAACCCTTTCGAAAAATTTAAATAGCATGGGGTGGTGAGTGATAGCTCATCTGAAAGGGGGTTTTATTCTCTATTCAACCGTGCAAATGAATTGACGTTTGCTCCATTAATTCTCGAGTCATTATTGTTTCAGAATTCTCCTGATGATGATCGAAAACGTTAGAGAATAGCTTATGATTTTCATTGTTATGCACTATAGCCTCAAAATCTTCCCCGCCTCAACCAATAAATATACGTACCTTATATTCGATATTTATTGAAACCAAATCTAAAAGTGCATACAACTCCCCCCTTTTCCATTAATTATTGTTTCAGAATAACGAAAATTAACGTAGCGCACTCATCCTTAGAATTAAAATTCGGCTCTGTATGATATCGGTTTTGGTTCAGACGTCAAGTTAGACTTATTTGCCATATGCTTGGATATTAACTGCACGTTTTTGTTGGTGTTTTTGCATTGTTTTCAGGATAAATGGTCAAAACAATAAACTAATATCAAGAAGAGTGCGAGTCAGTGTATTCTAGCTGTAAGTTTTGATTGCTTTTCATCTCCAAATAATGTTGCACCACGTGAGTTAAATGAGAAATACGAAGCGATTGTTATTTTTTGGTGAGGCTCATCGCAATTATCATGAGGCGTACGAATGATCAATGAACGTTTTCCAGATCGCCCTATTGATAGACATTATTTCAAACATTTAGTGGAATTTTTTTATGAGAACGGCAGTGTGCAAAATAAAAAACGTTCTGGGCGATCAACTACTGGGGAAGATAAACAAGTGGACATTATGGGCGAATTTGTGAATAATCCGTCCTCATCGAGTAGAACTGTTGCCTTGAATTGTGAGGTTTCGCAAATGACTGTATTGGGAGTTCTGAAAAAAAAAAATCATCCCTATAAAATAAAGATGGTTCATGAACTGACGGACGATAATCCAGACCGCCGTCTAGAATATTGTGAAATTGCACCTAATAATATATTGCAAGATCCCAGCTATTTGAAACACATTTGTTTCAGTGATGAGGCTACTTTTTTTTAAACGATCACGTGTATAGACAAAATGTGAGGTACTGGTCCAATGATAATCCTCGACTTTTTCGCGAAACTCATACTCAGTTTCCACAAAAGTCAATGTGTGGGCAGGAATACTGGGTGACCACATTATAGGTCCGTTATTTATTGAGAAAAATCTGATTGGTGCCCTCTATTTGGAAATGCTGGAAACAGTGATAGATCCACTGATAGTGGCAACTGTCGAAAATAATGAAGACGAATTTGACATGGAAATTATTTTGCTACAAGATGGAGCTCCTCCTCATTTTGCAGTTGCTGTGAGGAATTATTTGAATACTGCTTATGCAGGACGATGGATCGGGCGCCGAGGATCTGTGGAATGGCCTCCAAGATCACCAGATTTAAGCCCTTTAGATTTTTTCTATGGGGTTACCTAAAATCTAAAGTATACGAGACTCGGATTACGGAAGTGTGTGCAACAATTACTCGAAAAACTTTGCAAAGCGTCAGGGCTGGAACAAAAATGGACTTTATTTTTGCCAGGAGGTCAACGGGGAACATTTTGAACATTTATTGTAATAACAGATAAGATTAGTGTTAGTTTAGTTGCCGTGGTTTCGTTATTTTTAAACACGAAATGAAGCAAATTTCAAATTTTTTGCACAGTCGACTGGAGGATAACACATCCTTCCAGATAAGCTATCACTCACCACCCCATGCTATTTAAATTTTTCGGAAGGGTGCTTCCCTCCAGTAAGGGATGAAATTAGGGGTCAACTATTCATACAAAAATGTACATTGTAGAAACCAAAAGTCGACGTGTCTCGGCTATTTTCCTAACAAGAGTCCAGTAACGAGTTACATAGGGAGGGGTAACACTTATGATGCTCACTGTATGATGGAAAGCACTGGCCCTAGGACATATCCTTGGGGGATTAGATTAGATTTGTACGGGGCTTATGGGCTAGGAGCCACGTCACTGCGACCTTTGCAGATCTATTGTGTATGCCCTCATGTTATGTCTAGACCCGTCCTTGTTACTAGACTCCATAGGCCAGACCTTGAGTCCTCCATATATTTGGGGGGGTTTCCTCCCCTATCGTTGGAAACCTTAGCCTTGTATAATGCCTTCACAGTAGCATTGTATGTGCGCTGATTCCTTGGGGGATACCTTGCTGAATGTTTCTCATTTCAGATTTGGATTATGATGATAGATGAACTTTATTGTCTAAATGAAAATATTTGTCGACAAAGTCAAAATTATCGCAGGGTGTTACAAGTTTAAATGTTAATGTATCGGATTATTCACTATAAATTATCCACCCCTTATCGCTATTAATGCCTTAAGAAAAAAAAGTTGAGAGTAAAAGTTGTGTGGTTATGACTGTATCAAAAATACAGTAGGTAGCGTGCAGATTTCAGGAGATATTTTTCAAATGGGATACTCTGTATATTACTGAATGTTTGGAATGCTATTTTTTTCCTGTTTGCAAAATATGTTACCTATAACATTTTTGATTGATTTGTTGAAAATATGAACATGATGTTCATAAAATCAGATGTGGAATCATCTGCGACTGAAAGATAAGCTTCCATCGTCAAGATAACCTCTGAATTAAAATGCAAATTTTCAATTACAGATTTTTTCTTTTATTAGGGTCTTTTCAGAATATCTATCAGATGTAGTTCAATGTCCAGCGTGGCTTTAGCCGGAGAGGTAGTTGTTTTCTGTTCTGTTCTGTTCAATTCACAGAAAAAAAAAAATCTATTCAATATTCAATCGAGAATGTTTCCCCTTCCAACATGAATCTTGACGATGGAAGATAGTGACTAAAGTTTATCTTTAGTCGAGATGATTCACTTGATTTTATGAACATCCTGTTCATATTTTCAACAAAAATCTATCATACCCCAATGACAGGTTTTAATGTCAAAAAACACTAATTTCAAAGTGTATCTCCAAAAGAAATGATTCTAACTTTTTCTATCTTTGCAAAGTGAGATTGCTTCTTGAAAATGTGTTTCCCATTTCTTCCGGTCTTCCTGATGATCGTGGAAGCGTGAAATAGATTTTCGTCGACAAAAATGTATTGAAGACCTAGTGAATGCGACGCCTCTCTTGCGTCAATGTTACGAATTATTTCTGGTGAGTACTCTCTTTTTGAAAACATTCTGCTTTGCCTCATTCATCTTTATGAGTTCTTAATTGAGACTGGAATATAAAATCAAATAACTATATGAATTAAAATGCAAATCTTCAATTACAGATTTTTTCTTTTAGTTAGGGTCTATTCAGAATATCTATCCGATGTAGTTCAATGTCCAGCGTGGCTTTAGCCGAGGAAGTAGTTGTTTTCTGTTAGACATTCTCAAAAAATAACTTCATTTATCGTGAATTTTCCAATTCACAGAAGAAAAAAAATCTTTCTATTCAATATTCAATTGAGAATGCTTCCCTTTTCACCAGTTTTGAGTTACTGAACGTCGATCAACTAGTGTTACTGTAGATACCTATCCTAAGTTAACATTTTTGAAATAAGCTATAAAAATTACAACTATATTATGTTTATTAAGTGACATTTCTTTCATGGAATAATCAAAATGGTTTACAGTGAGGAAGAAAAAGTTCAAATATTTATACAAAAATAGACAACAAAGATTAATTTAGGAAATTCAAATAACATAATAACTCATAAAAGATGTTCGATGTATCCACCATTATTGTCAAAGCATAATTGATAACGTCTTCTTATATTTATAAGTGCATAGGAAATTGCTTCATTATTGACATTCAGATTCTCTATTTCAAGTCGAATCGTGTCTTTAATGAGTTGAATATTATTATTATTATTAGGAGTGTCTATTAGACATAACCAGAAAAATGAATGCATAGGGGTCAAGTCCGGACTCTTAGGTGGCCACTCAATACATCCATTATTTTCTATCCATATTGGGAATACATTACTCAAATGTTCTTGAACGGGTAGGACACTATGCGGGGTTGCACCATCTTGCATCCAAGTCATACTGGCAAGCTCGACTTCCGAAAAAATCTGTAAAAGAATATTTTCTACTTCTGGAATGAGTATTTCTTGATAGGTAACTCCTGTTAACCCTTTGAGGACTACTGGTTATCAGTGAAAACCACACTACTAAAATCCACCCTATTATTTTCCTACGGGTTCTACTTGGTAACCACGGTGTTTAAGGTAGTTCCGCCACGAGACAGTTGAATTAGGAAATTATTAAAATTTGGCATACGTATTGTTTAACATGTGAAATTTTAACAAGTTTCATCATCCCGAACCCGAGATATATATAATAGAAATTGACTCAATTAACACGTAACATATGGACCATGCATAGGCACACATCACATTATTAATTCTACCGTTAGTACTAAAATCAAGAAGTTTATGAAAAACGAGGAGGAATATTGGGAGGGGGGTGCCGGGTCTGAAATTATTTTTTTTTGCTGCGCTTTTCGGGGACATCAATTTTTTGAGTCACCGACTTTCTATAACGAAGAAATTTTCTAGAGTCAATTAGAGGGGCAAGTGCCCCCCTTCAAAAAAAAATTATTTTTTTTCGCGTTTCAAATCGAAAAGTTCCTTGGAATTTTTTGATTCCGTCGAAAATAATTTCCTAATTCAACTGTCTCGTGGCGGAACTACCTTGATGTGTTCAATTCTGCTTGTCGGATGCAACGATTTTTGGTCGTCTTTAGTGACATTTATGATGCCGAATTGATAGCGTTTCGACCATTTAGTTCCTAGTGGTTAGCAATGTCCTTCAGGATAAACCTGTATATTTATGTCTCATTTTTATATTCTTTGTTTAATTAAGTCTCATTTCAACTAAAGCTCATGTTAATAAACACATTCCAATAAAAAAAATCTCATTATTTTTGACTTTCACCATTTTTGAATTAATTTAGGCCTCAAAGGGTTAATATGTAATCATAAAATATAGGGCCAACAATTTTATTTCTAAAAATTCGGCACCAAACGATAACAGTTTTTCTTCTCGTTTTCTTTATTTGTTTTACCACTCTTCTTCTGTTGTCCTCCTGCCGTAGAAAAGGATTGGTCATCAGTCCATAATATTTTAGTTAAATAAACCGGGATCTTCATTCTGTTGGTCTTTATTCCTCCTATGAGTCCCTGTTAAAACTTGTACGGGTAAAATTATATGGTTTGTAGTTGTTCTTTTTCAAAGTACGTTGGATTTTGGAAAAAGTTTTACCTAATATATAGGCTACATTTTTAAACTACATTCAGGATTTTCTGAAAAATAATACAATGCTTCAAAAAAGTCTATTCGCGAATTAATATGTATATGGAAATAAAGCAGTATATCTAGCTGTTCTTTCTTGTGTCCTTGAACTACACGTTTTTTTTCTACTGAAACTGAAGGTATGATTCACCTTTTGGTAAATATGTTTGAATGTATTTTCTGACGCTGTTGGACGATTTGGATACAACACCCTATATGCAATTTTTTCTATGTGTCAGAATTCGTGAATGAGATTTTGTTGCTAACTTCACACCGATCTTCTTGATTGACATTTGGTTAATGAGTTACCAACGTGAATACTCTTAAATAATTTCAAGAAAACTGATATGAGTGCCATAGGCCTGTAATTAGGGATATCTCCCATTTATCCTGATTTGAATACAGGACCAATACGGGATAGATTTCAGACGGTAGGAAATGTTTCAGGTTTCAAAATTAGTTAATCAATCGTTAATAGAGGCCAGGATATGATTTTCACCAGGAAATATTGTTTGGACGACAAGTCAGTTTATTAAACTCATAAAAAAGGTAGCAATTTGAATTTCGATAATCTATGACTGATTATAAAGAAACTTCACATGGAATCGATTCTTTCCTTTTTCTCAATTATCATGTCAAAAGTTTCATCATAGTTCACAAGGATCGTACACTTAGAAGAAAAGTCACATTTATATTTTAAATAATTTGTTTTCGTTAACTTTATTTTTCTTTCCTTTTTTTCTTTATTATCATGTCAAAAGTTTCATCATAGTTCACAAGGATCATACACTTAGAAGAAAAGTAACATTTATATTTTAAATAATTTGTTTTCGTTAACTTAATTTTGGAACCAGTTTCCAAATACTCTGGGTAGAATCCATGTAAACGAAACACAATATACCTTTTTCCTTTGCAGTTGCTCTGTGAGCCCCATTTAGCGTTTAGAAAATATTGTCGATTTGAATAATCATTTCAAGGAAAACCCGAAAGGCAACCAATTAGATCAATTTGACTTATGTCACTAGGATTAACTAATTTTATTGCCCACTCAACCTAGTGCGAGTCAATTTGTAGGTATACCCGCAGTTCCGAGAAGAATTTCCTTGACTCATCTAAATAAATCTTCGAATGTAAGAATTATGACTAAATGACTGAGCGGTTATTTTTAAATATTTCGGAATGTTAGTATGACTGGGTCAAGCATGAAACTGTTCTCTTATTTGCATTTTGGTACAAAGCAGGATCATCATCATCGAGCAAAGGAAAATACACTTCTACAAAATTAGATATTTTTTTTTAGAAAAACTTCAATTAAAATAGAATGTACTAAAAAGTTAAGAATACTTACTGACGATTACTGTCAAATGAATGACGTTCTGACCTAACATAGAGATTGTTCGTTTTACATAGGTTAA
Source organism: Gonioctena quinquepunctata (assembly GCA_018342105.1). Classification (NCBI taxonomy): domain Eukaryota; kingdom Metazoa; phylum Arthropoda; class Insecta; order Coleoptera; family Chrysomelidae; genus Gonioctena; species Gonioctena quinquepunctata. The sequence continues at coordinate 153,594 of JAFIRS010000164.1, forward strand.
CTGTTCTATGAGATTCAATTCATGAAAGAGAAAAACTGGGTGTCGACGGAAAAAAATTTAAGAAAAATTAATAACTAATTCTTCTATATTTGTTGCAAAAGGTATGGATTATAACATTCTCCTTTCAATATCCACAGGAATTTCTAGGTAACCTGTCTTTTCCAAACTATTTGCCTAATGAATATAACCAAGCAATTAATAAATACCGACTCCTATGCACGTAGATTTCATTACACTCAAAATAAATTCATAAACATCGAAAGCAATATCACCAAACCCTTTGATAAGACCGAAAGTAAAACCTGATGATTTAATGAGGGTATGTTTAACCCTTGAAATGGCCTATTTTATTATATCTAGGTAACGATACCCCTTTTTACAATTATTACCATTGTCGACACAATCCGATGTTGACAAAACATCTGTATTAGTCTAAACTATGTGTCCAGTCTTTTCTCTACCTGCATAAGATTGCCCAAAATATTTCACTTTTACTTCATGGAGTCTCGGGACTTTATTGCCCTTCGCTAGGGTATTTTATAGCGACTGGTTATTGATATATCACTTTGAATACATCCGATCATATTGTACTTGAAAAAGTTACAATTTTGCAAGGAATCAAAAGTCCGAAAAATCCTAGGTTAACCGGTTTGGAAAAGGAAATGTCGCAGTTAATTTATAAATTGCATAATAGCTGCTAGACATGTAACTATCAGAAAATTAAACGGTACCTGTATTTTTTGAACACTCACTGTCAATTATACCTATTTGCGGCATAAATGCAAATATACACAAGTCTACAATATCTACTATTATGTTTTTTGAAAAGTCGCATTTTTTGAAGTCCTTGCAACTAGTTCTAATAACATGAATAATGCATTCTCACTGATTATCCACTTCAGTTTTACCTTTCAATTCTTCAAAAAACGGCCATAAAAATAAAAATTGAAATAGAACGCATATTACATAAAATCAGTAATTATATTTTAACGAATATGCAGTAATAACCATGCAAGTTTCATGATACTTCTATCCAGTGAAACAAAACCTGACGATTTACAGAATTATTATAAATTATATAATGAATGATATCATGATTTTTATTTACAAGGAAAAAACGTGATCATAACGTGTACATGACTGAGCGATTTGAATACCAAGTATGTAAAAATGAAAGGAGAGCTTGCAGATAAGCACTTTTAGTTTAATAAGGATGGTATATGTCTAGATTGACTATAAAATATCTCCAATGATTAGAGGAAGGCTAAATCATTCAATATTTGCTATGAACCGAGTGGTAAATCGATTATATTTGAAGACGGAAAATAATAAAAGAAGTTCATGAAATGCTCATTCAAAAATGAATAACAAATCGATTGACACTGATTTCATTCTGATTGGTTAACGGAAATCATTGCACATTCTACTCTGAATTTTGGAAGTATACAAGACATGGACCTTTCTACAAATCCCGGAATTTTGACGTTCTATGGATTCTGAAATTTTGGAAGAGCCCGTGCTCATTGATAAGATGCCTGCAGCTGCGAATATGCTTCCACACTACAGTTGTTAGGGCATTTTAACGCGCTCCTTCCTTAACAGGTGTTCACCCATCCAAGTACTAAACGCGCCCGATGTTGCTTAGCTCAGATATCGTTAAGACTCTCGTCAACCTGACCAGCCACACAAGGATTTAATATGCGCGAAAAACATGCTCAATATGAATTTTGAACGTGATCAAAGTTGATGAGTCGATTTTTTCGAAGATCATCTATTATTCAAATGCCTATGAAGAAATCACTAGTTCTTCTGGCAATTCGATTTATAGATACTCATGTAGTAAACAGGTTTATGGAATATGAATATGGTGACATATTTGCACAAAACATATTTTTCACCGAAGGTATACCTTCAAAATTCATCAACTTCAAACCAGAACCAAAAGACAGGAACTTATTGTTATTCCGATTCAGAAAATATCGAGTTCGATTTCACGAAACCTGGAAAAACTACATTAAATTGTTATCTTCTCGAACACGACTATCATTTCGATTGGGGCTCTTAGAAATTTCGACTCGCTGATTTGAAATATATACTTTCACATATATTTCATAAATAAATAAAAAAAATAAAACAAGTTTTTATCAAAATGCACAAAAAAGAAAAAATAAATCAAGGAGATCATAAAACCCATAATTTAACCCCAAACCCGCATAAGGGTTGAATATGGCTGCTCTATAATCAGTATGTTCATGTTCTTATTGATTCCTAATTGGAATGTTTATTTTAGGGGTAGGATATATAAGGAAATTGCGCGACAAGCTTTTAAATCGCATAAGAACGAGCATACTGACTATACAAGTATGTGTCTATATAATACGTTTATACTGACATTTTTATAGAGCAACCATATTCAACCCTTCCGTAGGTTTTGACAACATTATGGGTTTTATGAACCCCTTGGTTTATTTTTTTATATTTTGTGCAGCTTAATAAAAGCTTGTTCTATAAATAATTTATTTACATCTTCTTAGTAAGAAATATTTCTCTATCTATCCATTTCAAGTAACGCTTCATTGTTGCAAGGTCTCTTGTCGGTTAATTTTGTGCAATTCAGTTCTTCAATTTGTAGACCGTCTAGAGACTTAACCCTACTCAGAGCTACATACGCTTTTCCAGCAGCGAAGAGTTCTGAACGCGTGTCTTAAAATCCGTTATCTTATTGAAATCTGACAAAAAATTATAATCTACGACTCCAAAAAACCACATACCAAGAAAATCATGATGTCCGACCCCCAAAACCGCCACACAACAATTTCAAATCACACAAAACTCGTCGCCATTTTGGAATGGCCATCTGAAATTCGTGAATTTTGATAAAAAAAATCATTATCTTCGACCCCAAAAACCCCCCCATACCAATTTTTATGGGATTCGGGCTGTAACCACAAAACTCGTCATCATATTGGAGCCGCCATCTTGAATTTATAAATTCTGACAAGAAAATCATGATGTTCGTCCCAAAAACCGACACACACCAATTTTGAATGGAATCTGGCTATAAGCACAAAACTCGTCGCCATCTCGGAGCTGCCATTTAAAATTATGAATTTTGATAGAAATATAATTATCTCCGACCCCTAAAACCCCCACATACCAATTTTTATTGGATTCGGGCTATAACCACAAAACTTGTCACCATATAGGAGCCGCCATCTTGAATTTACGAATTCTGACAAGAAAATCATGATGTCCATCCCCAAACACTCCACCACACCAATTTTGAATGGAATCGAGCTATAATCACAAAACTCGTAGCCATCTTGAAATTCTTGAAGCTGCCATAATAAATTCATGAATTTTGACAGACAAATAATTATCTCCGACCCCTAAAACCCCCACATACCAATTTTCATTGGAATCTGGCTGTAACCACAAAACTCGTCGCCATATTGGAACGGCCATCTTGAATTTATGAATTCTGACAAAAAAATTCATAATCTCTGTCCCCGGAATCTCTCACATGAATCGAACCATAATCACAAAACGTGCCCGCCATATTGGAACCGACATTTTGTTTTTTCTCCATAATGCATCTTCACCGGAATTATGAACACCTGCTGAATTTCAAGGTAATCGGACGACTGGAAGAGGGTCAAAATTCACTTGCAAGATTTGAACTAAACATACATAGATACATACGTACAAATGTGAAGTTAAATAAAAGCTTGAAAAAAGTGTAGGCCCTGAGATAGGACTCGGTGAAACACCGCACGTGACATTATTGAAATTACTCTTATGTTTTCCATCGTAGACTAGGTATTTCCGATTGCTCAAATAACTTCTGAACCAATCAAGAATATTACAGTTTCAGCAGAAGAATTGTATGAAACTTTGTGTCCCTGACTTTTGAAAACAATATTGATCTTTAGTCCAGCATTTGATTAATGTGATATATCCGTTTTCATTAGCAAAAAACTCTCAGATTTTTTAAAACTTGTCTGAGGTTATTACCAGTTAAATGGAGAAAAACTTTCGCAGCCTTCATGTCCCTGAGAACAGGTCCACGTTTGAAAGTTTAGTTTACTAATTCATACATCACAGACACTGGATAATTTTCCCAGAGTTAAACCGATTCAACGTTTATGTTATTCCATCCAGGTGCTTTTTATTATTTCCATGAATTGTTGATAGTTCAGTAATTTTCACTTTAGTACCTATTTTCTGACTTGAAACAAATTTCAATTTTTCCTAATTAAATGCATTATAAACGTGGATTCCTCATCTCTATTCAATATGGGAATGCTCTCCCACTCACAAATTCGTAGCAAACTGAAAAAATCTTATGATCAACACTGCAAAAATGGCGAATGGTGGACAATTCGTGTTATTTTTTTCAAAAACCCCAAAAACTTTTGAGTGGGCCTTTTCTAGGCAGAAATAAATATTTTCCTTCACACGCCATTGCTGCAGATTTAATCATGAGATGGATAATTATTTTTTTTATTACAAAAACCGGTTTTTACTTTTTTTAAAGTATCGCTTTATAATAAATAGTTATCGAAAGAAAAAATCTATCCAGGTTTCAAACGAGGATGTTCTAATTTTAACAAATTGTTTGTCCATTAAACCCTTCTAATTCTCCGTATCATAGTTCTAAAACTGTAACTTAGAGTCACTCCGTATAGGTACTCATTGTGTGAGTTTAACAGTTAAGTTACATATGGCTAGCCTGGATGCTATAATTGCTTAATGCCATACATTAGTTAATAATCAGGAGAAGTAGAAGAACCTGCTCTCTTTATATTTATGTACTGGGTATTTCACACACGAGTGCAGTTGATGGGAACAACCGAAGGTCTTTGATCGGATAGAAGTATTGAAAATTACTGCCTTTATGTGATCTAACGGTCACATTTTCATTGAAAAAATCTGCCATGAAATCTCTCAATCTAGGAATCGAGAAGCAGATCCGATTCACCTGTGAAATGAAATTATACCGCTGAATAGATTTATTTCATTATATACCTACAATCTTACGTTTACATTACATTTGTAACCATTTTACGATCAGGATGCTTAACAACAAGAAAGTCTGACTTTATTTTGACACGATCTATGTACAAATATGAATCGAAACAAGCATACATGCATTTTTTCGGAAACTACTTTATCACATTCTTCAATCAGCAGAATCGTAAAAAATCAGAACCACACTATAGCAGACTGTAAATCATGAAACTGGACAAATGAAGACCGTACATTTTCAGAATGTACATTAAAGTTTCAAAACCGCATAACTTCAAAATCGTAAATTATCAAACCGTTAAAATAGGAATTTTGTAAATCCGTTTTATATGTATCAGGAATTGTTTTTCAGTACCAAAATTGTAGTCTGTGTTTTCTTCCAAAAGTACAGTTTCCGACTGTAAATCATTAGATTGTACAATATCAGAATGTATTTGATCAAAAGCAAATTATAACAGAATACCAATAATGATTAAGGTAATATTTTTATTTGATGCACTTGGATGAATTCTGAAAAATAAGAAAATTTAATATTGGTGAATCATTTCAGTGCTGGCCAAATTTTTTTCACAAGTAGTCCAGAATTTCTTCATTAAATTCACCTCCCAACAGAGATAATTGTACCGTGTAGAAAATATATCCAGCGTCTGCTGAAATACGGGTTTGATAAATTAGGTTTCAGATGCATTTAGCTCTGATATTTTGGGGAAATGTTTTGTCTAGAATTAACTGTGGAATATTATACTCTTCTGAATATTAACGATTAGATCAAAATATTGGTCCTCTGAAATACGATCTTGAAAATGAACGACTCTTTTGAATTATGGTTCAAATATAGTTTTGACAAAATTTGTTTCTGATTAAATTACAATCGGATGATGTTCCTTTCATTCTACAAATTACGACACTGACTTGCATAGTCCTCTAATGTGAGTTTCTGAAATTTTCAGATTCTGATGAATTGCCGTTCTGATACGACATTTGCCCAGTATGATGAAGTAAGTTCGGAAAACATTTATGCCCCACTAAGTTTTGTTGAAATTATAAACAACATATTTATATGCTCTCACGTAGGAATATATTAATATATACAGGAAGAGGCAATACTCTGTTGAATCATTCCCAGAGAATCAAAAAGGAATGTGAGAAAAAATAGGTTTCTAATATTTTTTTCTGAAGCGTTTTATTGCTAATGCGAATACATAGTTTCAATACTCGACTGGATTATAATAGAAAAATAATAATACGGAGGAAAAAAATTATTGAAATAACTTTATGAAGATGAAAATCAGAAGCATATAGATAAGATTTGTTGAAAATATAAACAGGATGTTCATAAAATCAGATGTGAAATCAATATTCAATTGAGAATGTTTCCCTTTTCAACATATAGATAATTTCTTAAATTCATATGATATAAATCAATATTAAAAAAAACTGAAAAACACACATCCGAATTATTGAAGGTGTTACATTGTTAGGAAGCGAAGAACCAAGAGGAAATTATGTTAGATAAGTTTCAACACTAAAAATGACGCCAAGTACAGCAGAAAAAAAATAAGAGTAAAATATTCAAAAGTTATAATTTTATACGATGAATATTTTCCATCGTCTGCATCTCATGCCTCAAATTATTGATAATCCATTGAATAATGAATAGGTGCGGTTTAAATGCCATTCTTCACATTCATTTCCTTTGAACAATTCCTGGAGCATGGTGAGTGTTGAAAATATTCAATATATAAATAATAATATATAATACATATACAGTGCGCGTCAAAATTATGGAACAAATTCGATATTTCGCAAGCCATGTACTTTTGACAAAAATCCTAAAATAGGTCGATTTTCATTTTAAAATACCGATTTTTTTATGTATATTATAAAGAGGTTATGTCACTGGTTTTGACATGGTGACGTAATCGGTAATTTTTTTAAATTGGAATAGATGTCTTGTGATACCTCATCTGAAAGGCCTTTCAATACTGCATTCAATGATAATAATTAATTGGATATTTTTTTACAGGGTGAACAAAAATTAATATTTTATTTCAATAAGAGAATAACTTTATATCCAACAAAATAGAACAGTTAAATGAGATGTTCGAAATGCCATCCACCAGTCTCTTGACAATAAGCAAATCTACGGACACATTCCTCTTGCACATTGCGAATAACTTCCGGAGTAATTCTGTTAATTTCGATCCTAATTCGATTTTTCAACTCTTGTAGATTTTGCGGCCTATCTACATAGACCTTCGATTTCAAATAACCCCACAAGAAAAAATCTAGGGGCGTAAGATCTGGAGATCTTAGGGGCCACTCTATCGGTCCGCGTCTACCAATCCACCTCCTAGGAAAACAGTTATTCAAAAACTCGCGAACATCACGTGCATAGTGCGGGGGTGCACCATCTTGTTGCAACCAAATACTTTCATTTGGTGAGTTACGATTGTTGGCGTTTGGAACAATATATTTTTATTATTATTACATTATGATTATGAAACTCTTGTATTGTAATCGGTCCTTGATATGTGTGACAAATTTAAGATTATTCGGAAGATTGGAAGTGGGTGAATATTTACTTCCAAGATTTTATTACATTGTGAGTCATTTAGTTACGAGTAAAGATAATAAAAGCGTGTTAAAAAATGCAAAATTTTACTTTTTTGAGCCAAGGCAGACTAGTGAGTCAGTACTCTACTACACCAATGGATCCTTTCCAAATATTAATAGTTAGCTATTTCCTAGTCTAAAATGGAAACAAAAGACAATCACAAATTAATGCCATTATAGGCAAGTTAGTGTCAAATAAATGTCAGTTGAAATATCAACAAATATTCTTCACAAATTCTAAGTGAAAAGGTTCTAAAAGTAAACTATGGCTACTTTAAGTGAAACCCAACGCATAGAAATTTTAATTTTTATTGGATGCGGAGATAGAACCAGAACTTAGCAAGAGGTATGCGACTTGTTCAATGCGAAGTATCCAAATAGACCTATCAGTCGTTCAACAGTCAGTAAGATTGAGAAAAAACTTGAGAGACTGGTCATGTCAAACATATTACGAATGCTGGACGTCCTAAAATAGAAGAAAACGTGAAACTTGATGTTCTATTGGGTGTAGAGAATAATCCTCACAATACTTCACGACAAATTGCAGCAGACCTTGACATATCCCAAAGTTCTGTATTACGTATTCTAAAAGCAGAAAAGTACCATCCATACAAAGTACAGCTACATCAACAACTCAATGATGATGATCCCGATCGCCGTGTGGAGTTCTGTGAAATAATGCAGGATTTGTGTAACCGCAATCCACGTTTTATAAAACAAATTCTGTTTTCCGATGAGGCTACGTTTTGCCTAAATGGTTCAGTAAATCGTCAGAATTGCAGATATTGGAGTAGGGATAATCCTCACTGGATGATGGACGGGCATACTCAATACCCTCAGAAGTCAATGTTTGGGCAGGGATAATAAACGACAGGATTATTGGCCCGTATTTTTTCGACGTAAATCTCACATTGGAGCGTTACTTGGAATTTTTAAGAAATGAACTCATACCTAGCCTTGCCGATATTTTTCCAAACGCCAACAATCCCAACTCACCAAATGAAAGTATTTGGTTGTAACAAGATGGTGCACCCCCGCACTATGCACGTGATGTTCGCGAGTTTTTGAATAACTGTTTTCCTAGGAGGTGGATTGGTAGACGCGGACCGATAGAGTGGCCCCCAAGATCTCCAGATCTTACGCCCCTGGATTTTTTCTTGTGGGGTTACATGAAATCGAAGGTCTATGTAGATAGGCCGCAAAATCTACAAGAGTTGAAAAATCGAATTATGATCGAAATTAACAGAATTACTCCGGAAGTTATTCGCAATGTGCAAGAGGAATGTGTCCGTAGATTTGCTGATTGTCAAGAGACTGGTGGATGGCATTTCGAACATCTTATTTAACTGTTCTATTTTGTTGGATATGAAGTTATTCTCTTATTGAAATAAAATATTAATTTTTGTTCACCCTGTAAAAAAATATCTAATTAATTATTATCATTGAATGCAGTATTGAAAGGCCTTTCAGATGAGGTATCACAAGACATCTATTCCCATTTAAATAAATTGCCGATTACGTCACCATGTCAAAACCAGTGACATAACCTTTTTAGAATATACATAAAAAAATCGGCATTTTAAAATAAAAATCGACTATTTCAGGATTTTTGGCTTGCGAAATATCGAATTTGTTCCATAATTTTGACGCGCACTGTATACATACATAATACAAATGTGAAGTTAAATAAAAGCTTGTAAATATAAAGTCCTCAAAAAATTTGCAAGAGAAAACATTTCGTGTAGTGGGGAATATAGATTTATGTTGGTTCGAGATTTAGGAAATACACAATAGATTTATTTTTCTTATTGATTTATTTTTCTTATTGAAATATCTACTCCGGTTCAGACTCACAAAAAGTGTGGATTCACTTCAATTTGTAGTAACTTATAGAAAAGTATTTCAATAGCAACTTTTTTAAAATGAATGAATTACTCAAAAAAACCTCTACATTAAATCGAAAGTTTTACCGACAAAAAATTGCTCAAAATCACAGATCATCTTGGAGATCTTCGATTTAGGTCGAGCTAATTTGGCACCTCGGTGGTCAATACTCCTGAATAAATTTCCTCGGTTTACTCAGGTCATTTCGGTTAAGTTACCACGCAGTTCTTAAACGTTCGCTAACAGGTAAAGTATATTAATAATTACATCATACACACACATTGTGCAAAACACAAACAGAATAACTGTAATATTTATTTTCACTCGGATAACAGTTGATCGGAGGTACACAAGAAACCACACTGTTGAGTAGTAGTTTCAATTTCATTAAATTCAATGACACAGTTTTTCATAATTCCATGTGATTAGTTGGTGGATTAGATAAGTCGCTGTTGCTCGTTATCTGTAAATCATTAGAGTGCGGATTTCAATACGATTTGGATATTTCCTCTGACAGAAGGCAAACGGACACAATTTCTTGAAATGTATCGATTGTCATGACACAAATGAATGAAAATATTCGTTTTCAGGATCCTGTTATTATTTTTTGACGTCGAGAATGCATTCCAAAAGTTAAGAAAACTATCGAGCCTGTATATTGGAACGATTGATACAAAGAGTTTCAAGGACTGAAATATATCACATGAAAAAGGCCGACAGACGAAAACCCAAAATTGAAAATGGAGAGCATAAATTCCTGGTCTTGAGATCTATCATAGAAAACCTCCATACAAATAGAAGAAAGATCGTGAAAGATACTGGGATAAGCACACAAAGCATTTCTCATCTTTTATATTTCATTCTATCATTACCTCTTCCATCCATATTATATTTTCGGTTGCTTTTCAACTAGTTCATACATGTAATTTCATTTGTTTGCAGAAACATTGTTGAGAATATTTGAAAAAATATTGTAGATATTCCTCAACTTGTTATGGTTTTCGGTGCAATCAGACAAACTATTCTCTTTTCTGTACAAAAAATATCAAAAAAGAATTGAATAGAATATTATGTATATGAGGATTTTTAGAAAATATCATTGGAAGGATTGTTTATTGATATTATTATATAAATAAAAACTTTTTAACAAAAAATTAAACCGACGAAAAACGGAACTGAAAAGCAAAAAATAAAATGAACCTTCTTAGTCTTAATAACTACGGCTCCTAAACTAATGTAAGTAACTAATTTTGAGTCGGCGCCAAAATAACAAGCAAATGGGTTAGGTAAGGCGTGAAATGATGGCATCGAGTTGCGCGGTGACATTCTGATAATTTTTTTGAAGTAATTTAATGATCTTCCTTGATTGTTCGTTTGGCGCCGACTTAAAATTAGTTACTTACATTAGATTAGGAGCTTAGTTATTGAGACTAATAAGGTTTATTCTATTTTTTACTTTTCATTTCCGTATTTCGTCGGTTTAATTTTTTGTTGAAAAGTTCTTATTTTTAAATTTTTTGTGGCTGAAATCTACTAATTACTACCTACTTGTCTTTTTATAACTTCCAAAATACTTACTTACCCACCTTACTTCAACTATTAACAGTTAAATAATATGATTATCTACTTTAATTATTTATTGTTGTATAATATAAATTATTTTTGATAGTTCTGGTTAGATTATTCCATCACTTTGTATATAATTCCATCCTTTCATATAATGTTATTATTGTGACGGATGTAGGAGAACAACAATAATGAAAATAGCAATCTGTCAATGTCAACTACATATGTGTGCCAATGTTCACAAGTGAAAAATCAATTATCTCCCATTTTTCTACCCATAGTGGTGGATTATTCCATCCCAAATTCAAATATGATCAATTATGAGGTATACACTATCTAATAAAAAGATATCCAAATCGGACAACCCAGTACAAAGTTATGCCTGATAGAATCGGTTAACGAACCAAAATTCAGAGGGTGAACGATCAATATCCTCCATTTTGCTACCCTTAGGGGAGGATTTTTTTTTTCAAATTCAAATGGGACCAATTTTGAAAGTATACCCTATCTAATGAAAGAGAAATCATCGAAATCAAACTACTCTGTTATGCGTGGTCATACATAAAAAAAAATAAACGCGTCGACTAGAGAACCTCGTCCTTTTTTATTTCGTCGGTTAAAAAAAATAAAAATCTACGCGTCGACTAGAGAACCTCGTTCTTTTTGATTTCGTCGGTTGGAAATAAGTATTTGAAAAAAAAATACCTGCAATTAATGATTTCATTACTTTTTTCCTCTGATATATTTTATTTATTTATTTATCGGTGATAAAGATACAAACAGACAAAAGTCCAATGAAGTATCTACGATTTTTTTACCGATATTTTTTTTTTATTAAAGGGGTTGTGTTTATAATATATAGTTTCTATTGCCATGAAGAGAACTTGAGGGATTTCATCAATGAATGAGCAAGTTGTTTAGTATCGAAATTTATGACCGTGGAACCATGAGATCGAAACGTTTGGGATGTTAAATTATAGGGTTGAAAAAACGTGTGCGGTCACGGGACCCCCGTCAGGAACGAAGTTCCTTCGTGACTTGCGGTAGGTGTTGACTGGTAGAAATCGCCACGTAATACCATGCTATACCTATACATCCTTTTTCCAAACTCCTTCGTTACAGTGAAAGGTATTTTATTCCTGATAATACTATTCGTTTAATTATATCAAATTGACGTGCCACATATTTAATGTAAACCATCAATCCAACTTCGGCATACAAAAAACATAAGATATTATGTCCAAAAAAGGATATAATCAGCTAAACACACGTTATATAATAATAATAATAATAATTTTATTCACACATCGCCTTTTGAATTACATTACATATAAGTGAAATACAATAAAAGGAGGAGGGAATAAATTGAAAAACCCTACAGTAGAACAAGTCGGTGCATAGGGCTTGAGTGCAAGTAGCTAGATTGAATGTAATCAATAATTTGAAAAAGTAATAAAATATTCAAACAAACATAGACTAAGGTACAAGATAAATACTTGATAACTAATAAAATGGTTAAAAAAATAATAGATTAATATGTATGTGAACACTGACGTGGTGAATAAACACAGACAACCACAAGGAAACGATTCCGCGCGTGGTGCACTATCTGTGTTTATTGCATCGCTTTCATAATCTCATAACTATTAAAATTGTATTCAGTACATACATACACACAATAATCACATACATAGATACACACACATAAACGTATATATATATATATATAATAATAACAATAATAAACTTTAATTATAACTACAACTAAGATGTTGAATTGGATGGTACTAGACTATAACATGTTCTGTTTGTGGATATGAAGTTTTGTAGTGTGCTCAAGGGAATGGTGAAGAGCCAAGTTTTAATTTTATTCTTAAACATTTGAAAGAATTGATTCTTTTAAAATCCGATGGCAGCTCATTGAAAAGTTTCGGTCCTAAAAAGGTGTGACATCTTTGACCTAATGTTTTTTTGCTCTGGGTATTACGAATTTGTTTCTGTATCTTGTATCGTAAGAGTGTTGAATGTGTACCAGAGACGATTTATTTTTGTACTGTCTTAAAAGGATCGTTTTTGCATAAAGTTGGTAAACATTCATCAATGCCGTTTCTTGGTAGAGTCTATCAGATTGATACATCCTCGGTTTTCTGTAGATCATTTTGAGGGTGCACTTTTGAATTTTCTGTAAGTTATCGATCAGTGTTGCTGAGGCGGCACCCCATGCTATGAGTCCGTAGAAAATGTGGCTTTCGACCAAAACGTAGTACAATATCCTCAGATATTTATTATTTATTATGTCGGAGATGTTCTTAAATCTATATAACATGAATCTTAATTTTTTGATTATATAATCAATGTGCTCTTCCCACCTCAAGTGGGAGTCTATACCCAGATATTTGATTTTATCAACAGACTCTATTTTTAAAGAGTTGCCGTTATCACATTGTATATTTAGTTCATTATATGGTGGTAGGTTTGAAGAGTATGACGTAAAAGGCAAAAAATGAGTTTTTTTGGAATTGATTGTCAATATTCTATTGTCAAAAAAATTGACAACATTCCAAAAGTCCTCCTCAATGTTGTTTTTGAGTGTTGTCCAGTCAGCTCTGTAAAAAATTGCAGTGTCATCTGCGAAACTCACCACTTCTCCGCACAGTTCTTGTTCAAAAAGATCATTTATATATAAGTTGAAAAGAACTGGCCCCAAAACAGTACCTTGGGGTACGCCATATTTTATTGTGTGATAACTGCTCCTCGTGCCATTGATATTCACGCATTGTTTTCGGTCACATAAATAACTTTGGAACAATTGATGAGCAACTCCTCGGATTCCTATATTTTCAAGCACTGACATTAATTTAACATGGTCAACAGTATCGAATGCTTTCGCCAGATCGATAAAAATGCAGATAGATGGAGTTTTTTTGTCGATTGCATTGTTTATCATGTCTATCAATCTGGCAATTGCATCAGATGTTGAACTGTTTTCTCGAAAACCATATTGTTTGTTAGAAAGAATTTTGTACTTTTTGAGGAATTAATTCAGCCTATTTTGTAATATTTTTTCGAAAACTTTACCAATACTAGATATTAATGAAATTGGCCGGTAATTTGTTACTTCAAGTTTATCACCATTTTTGAAAAGAGGCTTTATTTCGGCAATTTTCAAGCTGTCTGGAAATTTACCATCATACATACACTTGTTTATTATATACGCTAATGGAAGTGTGATTTCTTCCTTGATATCTTTAAGAATTTCAGATCTGATGTGATCTATCCCGGGAGATTTGTTATTTTTCAAATCCATTATTATTTGCTTGACCTCCGTCTCGTTCGTCTCCGATAGAAAAATTGAGTTACCATTTTTCTTATAATTTATTTTTGTTTTTTCAATACCAATTTTCAAAGTTTCGGCCATTTTTTGTCCAACTTCAGTGAAGTGTTTACAAAAAATTTCGGAAATTTCTTTGGGGTTATTTGTTGTTCTCCCATCCCAACTTTTCATTTCAATTATATTTATTTTTTGTTTTTGTTTTTTAGAAATTTCATTAATACATTCCCATAAATTCTTACTTGCGTTTTTATTGATTTCTATTTTATTATTGAAGTAGTCACTTTTGGCTTTCTTTATTAGATAATTCAATTTGTTTCTATAATTTTGAAATTGTTGCTTGTTGTGTTCAGTGGAATTAATTTTCATTATTTGGTATAGCCTATTTTTTTCATGGGTCGATTTTACTATTCCGGCAGTTATCCAGCATTTCCTTTTAATTTCATATGTTTTGATTTTTAATTGTTAAATAGAAATATAAAATAAACAAAAATATCTTCCACGTATTACCACTCAACGATAATATCCGACCTGTATTCGCATAGATATCCTACCGCTCATGTATCGAGGGATGGTTGGTTGGTTGAAAACTGACGAGCCAGAGACAGGGTTGGCACTTAGCTTCCCTTGACACTGCTACCAGCTATTGTATCACTCTGTCGTCAGTGGTTCCTCATTCAAACAGGTTTGTGCCTTTAATTAGGTTCAGAAGGTTCTTCGGATTCATGCCTGTTTCCGGGCTGATCTCTCCAAAGGTTCTGTGTTGCCTTCTACTTAGGGCGTCACAGTCGAAGATAATATGAGAGAGAGTCTGTTTCCTCCTCTTCATCATATAGCCTACACTCCACGGTTTCCCTGCGTACTCCCATGGTGTTTAGGTGTTTCCTTAGGCCGCAGTGTTCAGTCAACAGACCTACTATTATACGTGCCTTCGTTCTGCTCAGGTTCAGAAGGTCAGCCGTCAGGGTCCGGTTTGGGTACCCTGCCATGACTCTGCTGTGTATTTGCCCGACAGTTTGATCCCAATATTGTTGGTGTCTTCTTTTTATCCACTCGTCGATCAGGGTCCTGCATCGGTTTTGCTATTCCCATGTACTGGTTCTGGCCCTGTGACTAGCGTTTCAGATACTTGTCCAGCTAGCTGGTCCGCTCTTACGTTGCCTTCAATGCCTCTATGACCTGGCACCCACCTCAAGGTGACCTTGTTGTGTTTTGCCGGCTCGATGAGGTTCTGGAGGCAGTCCCAGACCAGTTTAGACTTCATCTGTATAGAGTTGAGTGCATTGATAGCACTTTGGCATTCAGATAGAATGTAGATGTGTTTTTTCCTATAACCACTTTCTAGATTCTTCTGAATGCATACCATAATAGCATGTGTTTCAGCTTGGAATATCGTGGAGCATTTGCCAAGTGGTATTATGAAGTCCCTTCTTGGCCTTACCCCATGTATTCCTGCTCCCGTTCCTTCAACTGTCTTTGAACCGTCTGTATACCAGACTATGTCCGCAGTTGAGTGATTATATACTCGGGGCCCGTTCAGATCCGTCAATTCGTGTTTCGAATGGTTTTTCGAATGAGTATAGGGGTTGCATGTAGTCTGAAATCATTTCGAGTTCTTCGATGTTGATTACATGAGTGATTCTGGTATGTCCAGTTGTTCGGATTCTCCAGTTTTTTGTTTGTTTCAGTCTGTATGCACTCATCCTGGCCTCTCCAATGACATGTAAGTCGAAGTGTATCGAGGGTAATATCATAAGTGCTAGGGGTTTTATCGCTCTTTTTTTTTAATTTTCGAGAAAGCATTTTGCCTGGAAATTTTACCGAGTGCGATTTGCGGTCATATTATCTGATTAAACCACGAAAGCGAAGCACGTGTTGAATTTTCTAGAGGCAAAATGCTTGAGTGAAAATTTAAAATAAATTTGATGAGAATATTTCTCGAATCACATTTAAAACTGGATAAAATAACCAGAATTCATGTTACATTATACTTTTCAACGGGGAAAGTTACAACAATTCTTTTCGATCCAAAATCGAAGGAATCGTGTCCGAATTCATTCACAATGATCATCCACTGGTCTTGAATTCACCCAAAAACCTGAAATATATATAAATTTTTCACTTTCGGATCATATGTTTGTATCATCTGGAACCGATTAAAAAAAAGGTTCCTTGGTATGGGATCGAACCCGAGCCTTCCGCGTGATATCCTATTCAAATCATTCATTTTATCTGTTATAGTACGTATAATCTCATTCTCCATTGCTTACAAATGATTCCATTCCTTGAAATAATTATTTCAAAAGAAATCAGGGATTTCAGGTGGCGAAATGGGGATTTGGGGGAAGAGTGAGGGTAGTTGTATCAAAGAGGGGTGTTTACCTATCCCTAAGCACCTCGTACGCTACTGAGAGGGGCAGTGGAGGACGCCTCGGTGGTGTGAGCGTTTTACCCTCTGTAAGTTATATATAGTTTTACCTAATTTATACAGTTGTCCGCCTCCTGCATTCCGCTTATACTGAATTTAAGATTATATGTTAATTCAATAATTTAAGGTAACTGGAAAGCCTCTAATAAGCTCTGGTTGGTCGAATTTTTTGAATATATCGGAAAAAGTGGGTAAAAAAAACCGAGAGAATTATTGCTTAGCCTTCGGCCGCTGCGGGACAAGTGAATTTCGTGTTAGACCTTCATATTATTTTGGTTGACGTGACAGCTTATAATGTCAACCACTGCTCTACGAGGACTTTCATTTATATACAGAAAATGAGACAATTAAATTATTTTGCCTTACTTGAAAACTGAGGCTTTTCAACATGCTGAAAAAGATATATTTGAATTCAAATATCAAATCACTGTATGTAGTGAGTTCAAAATCCCTTATTCCATCAATTTTGCATTTCCTATTTCCCTATATAGGATTTGAATGCGTTGACATTTAATTCTGACAGGACCAAGTGTAGTTGTCACACATACACGTGTAGTTGTCACGTATACAGGGCTCGTCTAAAGTCCGTTCCCCCCTACTGATTTTTTAACTACCTGGTATATCGCAACGATATTTGGAGAGGTTAAATAGGAGATAAAAAGCTACTTTTTCATGAAAAATTACAGCTAAAAGTTTCAAAATGGCGGCTGAGCGCCATCTTCAATAAAATTTTTTAAATAGAGCACTCCATATATTATTCTATTTTCCAAATCTGCTTATAATTCTTAACAGTTTTCTCTAATACACTTTACTCCTGAATTTAATTGTTTTCGAAATATTAACGTTTGCAAAGTGACATTCCGGTTTAAAATGAAGTATGGATTCTGGTCACTTTCGGTAAAACGTTATTAATTTTGTAGTTAAATCTCACAATGAATTCGACTAATAAGAGGCGTGAAGAGAGTTTATTAAGGATAAACAGTACCGCTTACCGGAAAATCTCGGAGCCTACAAATGTGTTCTGTACATTCACAATCAAAACAAATTAGTTAGCTAAAAAATTATAATTTGTTTTTGAATAACACTTTTATTTAACCCCAACAATTATTTCATCAAGTGTTCAATGTGACCCCCTCCTAAATCTTGACAATAAAGTGCCCTATTATAAATAGCTTCTCTCACAGAAAAATCGAATTAAACGGTTTTCTTCACATAAAGGATTCAATATAAAATTGAACCAGAAAATGGTAGATCTCAGGTGAAAAACAACTACTTTCCTGGCAAATACCACGCAGAACGTTGAATGATATTCACC
The DNA here is from genome assembly GCA_018342105.1 of Gonioctena quinquepunctata. Taxonomy (NCBI): domain Eukaryota; kingdom Metazoa; phylum Arthropoda; class Insecta; order Coleoptera; family Chrysomelidae; genus Gonioctena; species Gonioctena quinquepunctata. The sequence goes on from JAFIRS010000164.1 coordinate 171,762, forward strand.
TGAAAATCCATGCATACTTCCATATAATATCAATGGACATTGAATGCAAATGTTTCTTTCTGATAAGCTCGATTATGTTCAATTTATGTCGTGTTTACCTAACAATCCGCATACCGGTTTCAGGCTTCTTGGCCCTCATCCCCTCATCTTCTTTGGACCTTTGGCTGGTTGACTACTCCGTACTGATTCTATTAATTCCACTTCACATGGCACTTATCTTTCAGCTTCTCTCACGTTGATGAAAGTCTGTTCATCTATTTCTTCACATGTATCTATTATTCTGCGTTCCAACTATTCTATTGTTTGGCATTCAGTGGCGTAGTTTTTTGACTTAATATACCCCCAAAGGAAAAAATCTAGAGGTGTAAGATCCGGAGATTTTGGTGGCCATTCTCTACTTTCCCTGGACCTATAAATCGCCCAGGAAAGTTTGTATCGAGGAACTCTCTAGCCATGAGGAGGTGCCCCATCCTGCTGAAATATGATTTAACGATTTTCAAACTCTCCCTGATTGTTTAATACAATTTGTCTTATTCGAGGTTCAATTTCAGTTTCCAAAAGATTTCTGTAAAGAACTTCTCTAAGATTGCCTCTGATGAAAATCGGTCCAACAAAGCGATTGCCCAAAATCCCCGCCAAAACATTCACCTTTTTAGGAAACTGGGTATGTCCCTCTCTAAAAATATGCGGATTAGTATCGCTCCAGTATCGTACATTCTGTTTGTTGACTTTTCCATCAAGAAAAAACGTGCATTCGTCTGCGAAACATACACGTTCCAAGAAGCCCCCTTCTCCTCCAGTTGTTCTTGTTAACCACTCACAAAATCCAACCCTCCGGTCTGGATCATCCTTCGTGAGAGCATGCAGGATTTTCATTTCATAGGGATGAAACTTTTATTTTTTTAGGACTCTTTGAACACTTCTTGAACTTACTCCACAGGATTCAGCAACTGCAGACGTCGACTGAGTCGGACTGATTACCATTTCAGCAACAATTTCTACCTTTTTTTCTTCTGAAAGAGGCGGCCTTCCTGATCTTGGAGCATCTTTCAGCGTACCAGTTGCTTGGAGCTTATTTTAAAGTTTGCGCAAATATGACCTCGAAATAGGATTCTCGGGAAATCTATCATTAAACATACGGACTGCTAGATGATAATTTCTTCCAGCTTTTCCAAATATCAAAACTGCTTTAAATTTATCGTCTAAACTACGAGCCATGATCACACTTTTCATAAAAGGATTTAGACGGTCAACGGACTATTTGACAGTTAGCAGTTCAGTTTGCCAGTAAACAAGATGGTACTGCGACAACGATTTTTTCCAGTGCAAATTCGATTGAAAGCAACATTACTGTTTTTGGTTGGGTTTGAAATGACCAAAATGTCACTTTTCAAACGTTAATATTTCAATTCAATTCAATTCAAAAATCTTTATTAGTCTGTTTGTTATACAATTCACTTAACCTAATATATACATCTAAAACTATATATATACATTATGTACTGCCACTATAGTGTAGTGGGTCTACCCCTCCAGCTTGCCGTCCTGTGTGGATAGGCGAAGGGGAGGGGTTCTGCGGTGTTTGCATAAATATATGGCATATGCCAGGGTTAGTGATTAAAATATTTAATTTGTTTGCTCTCCTCCTGCAAAGCTTATGAGAGCCGTTGATGCTTGTTCCGGACGGGAACGGTAATTGAAATTGTTAATGCTATGTTTTTAAGAGCTGTTGTTATATTACAGGAAAAGGGTGAGTACGAGGTGCAAGCACCTCGCAAAACACCAAAAAACCTGTTTAAAATAGTTTAGGGTGCTGTTTGAGTATGTGTTCTGAGTTTACGAATTTTGTGGTTGTTTTGAGTATTGGTTATTGTGTTATTTGTTTTGAAGGTAGTTTGAGTTCCTTGTTCTGAGTGTGTTGAGTCTGGGTGTTTTGAGTTGACAATTTTGTGGGGTTTGAGTTTTGATTTGTGTATTTTGTGATATGCTTGCGTAGTTTAGTTTGGAAGGATTTGAGTGTTACAGGTTTTGGGTATATTGAGTCTGTGTGTTTTGAGTTGACAATTTTGTAGGGTTTGAGTTTTGATTTGTGTATTTTGTGATATGCTTGCGTAGTTTAGTTTGGAAGGATTAGAGTGTTACAGGTTTTGGGTATATTGAGTCTGTGTGTTTTGAGTTGAAAATTTTGTGGGGTTTGAGTTTTGATTTGTGTATTTTGTGATATGCTTGCGTAGTTTAGTTTGGAAGGATTAGAGTGTTACAGGTTTTGGGTATATTGAGTCTGTGTGTTTTGAGTTGACAATTTTGTGGGGTTTGAGTTTTGATTTGTGTATTTTGTGATATGCTTGCGTAGTTTAGTTTGGAAGGATTGAGTTTAGTTTGGAAGGATTAGAGTGTTACAGGTTTTGGGTATATTGAGTCTGTGTGTTTTGAGTTGAAAATTTTGTGGGGTTTGAGTTTTGATTTGTGTATTTTGTGATATGCTTGCGTAGTTTAGTTTGGAAGGATTGAGTGTTACAGGTTTTGGGTATATTGAGTCTGTGTGTTTTGAGTTGACAATTTTGTGGGGTTTGAGTTTTGATTTGTGTATTTTGTGATATGCTTGCGTAGTTTAGTTTGGAAGGATTTGAGTGTTACAGGTTTTGGGTATATTGAGTCTGTGTGTTTTGAGTTGACAATTTTGTGGGGTTTGAGTTTTGATTTGTGTATTTTGTGATATGCTTGCGTAGTTTAGTTTGGAAGGATTTGAGTGTTACAGGTTTTGGGTATATTGAGTCTGTGTGTTTTGAGTTGACAATTTTGTGGGTTTGAGTTTTGATGTGTGTGGATTTTGTGATATGCTTGCGTAGTTTAGTTTGGAAGGATTTGAGTGTTACAGGTTTTGGGTATATTGAGTCTGGGTGTTTTGAGTTGGCAATTTTGTGGTAATTTGAGTTTTGATGTGTGTGTTTTGTGGTTTGCTTGCGTGGTTTAGTTTGGAAGGGTTTGAGTACGTGTTTTGAGTGTATTGTGTGTTTTTAGACAGTTTTGTAGTTCGAGGCTTCGAGATTTTCCGGTAAGCGGTACTGTTTATCCTCAATAAACGCTCTTTACGCCTCTTTTCAGTCGAATTCATCAAGAGATTCAACTACAAATTAATAACAACGTTAAGGTTAGCAAAATGTTTTACCGGAAGTGACCAAAATCCATACTTCATTTTAAACCGGAATGTCACTTTTCAAACGTTAATATTTCGAAAACAATTGAATTCAGGAGTACAGTAAATTGAAGAAATTTGTTGAGAATTATGAGCAGATTTCGAAAATGGAATAATATACGGGGTGTTCTATTCAAAAGAATTATTGAAGATGGCGCTCAGCCGCCATTTTAAAGCTTTCAGCTGTGATTTTTTCATGAAAAAGTAGGTTTTCATCTCCTATTCAAGCCCTCCAAATTTCGTTGCGATATACCAGGTGGTTCAAAAATTAGTAGGGGGGGAACGGACTTTAGACGAGCACTGTATAATAGAGAGAGACAGAAAGAGAGAAAGTCGCATGGAGGGAACATAAATAATTTTTCTTACGTTACATTTTCTATCAGTCAACACCAAAAAAGTTCATCAACATGATGTCCTACTAAACTCTCATTAATTTGGTTGCCAGCAGAAGTCAGGGAGCATCAACAAGAAAATCCTCCAACAATAAATAGTACAAGTCAATATATGAAGCGTTCACGTTCGACGGTGATTTTTCCAGGCAGGAGATGCGTAAACAAGACTCTGCAACTCGCACGGGGGAGAGAAAGAGGGGCTTCGCCACGGGGCAAGTCCTCGCCTTGACATTGACTGTTTACATTCTCTGGCAGGGGCCCCCGCGAGGCGCGTTTGTTCGGGCCAGCGCCCACCGAGATGCTCTTTCAGTTACTCACGATCTTGTTATTTAGCGAAATATTGCTTTTTACATATCGAACATACATGGGCGGAGGCTTAGCGATCTCAACAGTCCACGAACAGCGAACGACACTATAATTATTCGAACTGGGCATTTTGAAAAAAAAGCTACTAGGTATATACCAAGAACAAGAATTATGAAATAATAATTGATTCCAGGCGAACTCGTCATTTAAAATAAATAAATAAATAAATATTTTTTATTTTCCAATAAGACAAATAAAATGTATAGGAATAGTCAGTAGTTCATATCATCAATTTATGTTTATCAAACGGAAAAATTCCACAGCAATGGAAAGAATCAATCATCACTCCTATTTTCAAGTCAGGTAAACGTGACCAACTAAATAACTATAGGCCTATATCCGTTATTAATAATCTAGCAAAAATATTTGAACAAGTGCTTAAAAAAAGATTAATGGATTTTTTCCGCAAATACGATATTATTACAGACAGACAGTATGGTTTCATTCAGAATTCAAACACCGAAAACGCAGTGACGGACTTTCTGGAACAAGCAGTCAGGGCTTTGGACGAATCATCAAAATGTGTAGCAGTATTTTTAGACCTCGCCAAAGCCTTTGACACAGTTTCACACGAAATATTACTCAATAAACTAAGCCATTACGGCATTCGTGGTTCACCACTCGAAGTTATGTCAAACTACCTAACTGATAAGGTTCAGAGAGTGAAAATTGCAAACGAAATAAGTTCAGACTCAAAAGTAAAAATAGGGGTTCCACAAGGAACAGTATTGGGTCCAATACTGTTTCTTGTATACATAAACAGTATTGCAAGAATATCGGGCTTAGAGGGACACCTTATAAGTTATGCTGATGACACAGCCCTCATTTTCACAGGAAAAAAATGGGAAGACGTTAAACGTAGTGCTGAAACAGATCTACAAAAGATTCACATATGGTTGAACTTGAATAAGCTTACATTGAATATTGAGAAGACAAAATTCGTGACGTTTACGCCAAATATTGTAAAACAACCAGAAAACTTTTCTTTGAAATTACACTCTATGCACTGCAAAAACAATAACCCATGCATATGCCCTATGATAGAGAAAGTAACATCAATAAAATACCTCGGAGTTATCATTGACCAACATATAAGATGGACAGACCACATAATGCATGTGAACAAACGCCTAAGAGCCCTGATTCATAATTTCTATACCCTGAGAGACATTTTGACAACTAAAAACCTCCTGATGTTATACACCTCTTTAGCCGAATCAATCTTATCCTACTGCATCACAATATGGGGCGGGGCTTTCAATACCACTCTTAATATCTTACAAACAACACAAAACACAATCCTAAAAATTATCTTGAAAAAAACAAACGGTACTCTACTGATATCATCTACCAGGAAACAAAAATATTGAATATCAAACTACTTTTCGCCCACCAATGTTCAAAAAAAAATGTACACAAATCATAAAAATTTCCACCAAATAAAAAATAGAATAACCAGATCAAATGCAAATATGAATCTCAACACACAATTGTTCAAAAAAACCTTAACACAAAGATCTATTTCTACTTCGGACCTAAATTTTTCAATGCCATCCCAACCGCTCTAAGAAAAATTTCAAACCAGAAAAAATATAATATTGAAACAAAACAGTATATTTTAAAAAACCCAAAGATATTTTACGATGTACTGAAATCAACATCTACTTGACAAAAAAAAAATACCTTCCTGCACCATCTGCTTGACACTATAAAACCTCTACAAAAGTATTTTTCGAATTATGAAAACTTCAACAAATATATTTTAAATCTATAATCTACTCACAGACTTAACATGATAAATACAAAATGTACGTTGAACTTATAAAGTACTCAGACCGAGCATAGAGCAAGACAGGCAAAATTTGCCTAGGCTCATTATGCTATAACTGGGATCTTATTTTAGATACAATTTATAACACCTGTAATGTACTTTATCGAAAGCAATAAATTTGATTTGATTTGATTGATACAATGTATATAAATAGTGAATATATAATATACAGTTAAAAGTAGAGTATTGTCAGCGGTAATTAACACACACACACACACATAAACACACATGCTCAATGTACACATTTTGATTAGATTTAGCTAACTATTGAAATATTCTTCCAGCGAATAGAAGCATTTTTCAGTCAAGAATTTTCTCAAGGAGCTACTGAATTTTTTAATATATTTAACTTCTCTTAAACTTTCAGGTAAATGGTTGAAAACATACAAACCCATAATTGTGGGTGAATTACTAGAGACCTTGTATTTTGTAAAGGGAATATGGTATTTTTTCTTTTGGCGTGTGTTCACGGAGTGGAAGTCTCCCGTTAGAACAAACTTTTGTCTATTTTTAAAAATAAATACGGACAGTTCATAAATATAGACTGACATGAGGGTCAAGGTATTCAAATGTTTGAAGAGGTCCCTGCAAGAATGAGTACTTGGAACTCCCGCTATTATTCTAATAATTCTTTTTTGTGTCGAAAAGACATTTTTTGCCAAGGTGGAGTTGCCCCACAAACATATTCCATACCTAATTCGTGACACAACCTGTGCATGGTATAGGGCCACTAGTTGGGGAATTTCAAGTATATGTTTGAGATTCCTGAACATGAAACAGAGTTCAGTCTTTTTATTAGGTTTGTATAATGACCCTTCCAACTTAAGTTTTCGTCAATAAGGAGTCCCAGAAAATTGGATTCCTCCGAACTATCAATGAATACATCATCACTTATCTTAATTCTTAGAGGATCACACTTTCTTTGATAGTTATGAAATCTTAAAATTTGGGTTTTCTGGGCGTTCATATTCAGGCGATTGGTACTGCACCAGTCTTGCATCATTTCTAGAACATTTTCTGTATCTTCAAGGATACGTAAATCATTTTTGTGCGAGATAATCAAAGACGTGTCGTCTGCATACATTGTTACATGAACACCTTTCAAGAATTTATCTAGATCATTGGAGTAAAGTATAAATAAAATAGGTCCGAGGATAGATCCTTGGGGGACACCAATATTAATGGGTTTACTCTCCGAATTGACGAAGCCAACACTGTCAGATTGGATATCAGGAACACATACGTACTGAGAACGATGATTTAGAAAAGATGAAATCCATTCTAATGTTACACCTCGTACTCCATAATTATACAATTTCGATGTTAACTGATTATGATTGACCGAGTCAAATGCCTTGCTGAGATCACAGAAAATCCCAGCAGGGCACTCGCCTGCCTCCATAAACTCTGTGACGTTTTCAAAAAAAGCAATAATTGCTGAATTAGTAGAACGGCCGGATAAGAAGCCATGTTGGTTTTCGGTAAAGATATTGCATTTATACAAAAATTTCAAGAGACGGTTGAGAAATGCGTACTCAAATACTTTTGAAAGACTGGAAGTTACAGTAATGGGACGATAGTTATTCATGTCGGTAGAACATAACATGCCTTTTTTTTAAATGGGAATAATTTTTCCAACTTTCAGACATTGTGGAAACTCACCGTTCAGAAAGGACAGATTTACCAGGTAGGTGAGAGGTTCAATAATATTATCTAAACAAGCCTTTATTATAAAAAGCGGGATTTCGTCCTGTCCTGAGGAATGTTTATTTTTAAGCTTAGATTCTAAGATTGTTTTCAGTTCGAGGGGGGTGAAGGGATCAAGAAAAAATGAGTACTCATTCATATCTATCTTGAGCTCGTCAGAAATGTAACATTTTTCACTGATTGCAACACCGTTGTCTAGACTATGTAGCGGGGCATTTATAAAAAATTCATTGAATAAATGTGATACCTCGGTAGGGTTATCAAAGGTCATATCACCTTTTTTTATAATTATAGGTTCTTGCATTCTCTTTTTCGTGTTACTAAGTTCAGATATTACGTTCCAAGCCGTTTTGTTGACGTTGCTGGAATTTGCGATTGTATTTTGGTAGTACCTTTTTTTCGAATCTCTAATTAAAACTTCATGATCTTTTTTAGCTTTTTTATACTGACTCGTTAATTGAGGGTAATATTTTTTAAGATGGTGTAAATCCTTCAGTTTTATACCGGATTTCTTAATTTCATCCGTAATCCATTTTTTGTTGCTATGCTTATTTTTATCAAAATATTTTTTTAGTGGGAAATGTAAATTGAAATGAAATAAAAAAATATCCATGAACGCACTGAAAGATGGCTCGAGGGTTGCGTGTTCAAACACATCATCCCAAACATCTTTTGAGAGAGCATTATTGAAATTAAGAATGGCTTGCTCGTTGAAACTTCTTCTTATTTGAAAGGGTTTTTTGCCTTTTTCTATTTTTTGTTCGGGAATCTCCAACAATACAGTACGGTGATCAGACAGGTCATCATCAACGACACAGACAACCGTGTCTGCCACGTTTGTGAAAATATTGTCAATGATTGTCGCTGAATGATGGGTGACTCTCGTAGGCCAGTGAACTGCGGGTGTCAAATTAAAACTATCTAAGATATGTGAGAGCTTGTTAAAATTAACACTGTCTCTGGTACAGATGGAGGAGTCAATATTGAAATCTCCTGATAAAGTGATGTATACATGAGGAGAATATACGAGCTCCAGAACTTTTAAAATATTTTCTAAAAAGACATCAATATTACCACTTGGTGAGCGGTAACAAGTTAAAATAACTATATTCTTGTTATCCAATTTGCAGGACAGGCCACAGATCTCAAAATCCTTCTCAACACAGAACCTCTTCAAATCTATTTGAGTACATTTCAATCCCCTTTTTGAATATATGGCGACTCCCCCTTTTTCGAATGAGGTTCTACAGAAGTAGCTAGATAATTCAAATCCGTTTATATTTCTATGAACTATTGACTCATTTGTACAGTGGGTCTCAGTGAAAGTGAGAAAATGGAGGTTAGAGTCGAAAATATCGACTTCTAGTGAATTAATTGTTCGGGTATTCAGGCATTGAGCATTCAGAAGAAGGATTAGGGGATTAAACATTAGTCTATTACATTTGTCACTCTCCGTTTCATAAAAAACTTAATAACTCTAATACTGCGCAATCAGTATTGCTTACGGCTTGAAAATATTGTACATTTGCTTAGTCCAAATAACATAATTATAACAATTTCAATAAGAGCTGATGATCAAAGAGGGGCAATGAAAGAGATAGTTTGGTACTGAGAACAAAGATCTTGAAGGAATTCTGAATTGCTGATAGCTTAGCGGATGTTACGATCTCTGGTAGGACAATCAGTTTGGAAACTTTAGTACCTGTCTATGCTTAAGGATGTTATGAAAAATTAATACCCTTTATGGCTTCATCAGACGTCATCATTATTTGAAAACAGTTCTTTCCATATATGATTTTTTCGATAGGCAGCCAAGATAAAAATTATAAAAAAATTTAAGCTTTTATACAAATGCACTACAAAAAAAAATGTCTTCAATTGTTTGCCCTAAGTGTGAGTAGCAGATTCAAAATCTTGCCGCGCAAGAATACCTTTTTTATATTTGCGGCAAGCTTTTGAATATACTAGGTCAAACAATTGAATACATTATTTTTTCCTTTTCACTGTATTTGTATAGAAGCTTGTCTTAAATGTGTTTTATAATTTTTATGCAATTATTTTTAGTCATTCATGAAATCCGTCATCTTAGATATTGAATTCTTACAAAAATTGGTAATCTCCGACTCCCAAAAAAACCACATACCAATTTTGAATGGAATCGGGCCATAATAACGAAACACATCTTGCAGCCGCCATCATAAATTCATGAATTTTGACAAAAACATCATGTCTGACCCCAAAAACCCTCACAAACCAATTTTTATTGGAATCGGGCTATAGCCACAAAACTCGTAGCCAAGTTGGTAATGAATTTTGACAAAAAATTCGTGATCTCTGCTCCCGAAAACCCCCACATACCAATTCTGAATAATAATAATTTATTTTCCTGTAAGGTCATTTACAAAATTATATAGGAATAGTCAAATTATTTTGTTTAAGTCAAAGACGCATCGAGAGAGAAATTCAGCGACACTATAGAAGCAATTCTCATGTAAAAAAGTTCTTAGTCTACTTTTGAAAACAAAAATATTACTACTTACATATCAGGTAAGTGATTGAACAGTTTTGGTCCAAGATAGTTTGGAGAAACTGAAGTTATTTTGAATCTTGCGCAAGGAATATTCATTCATTCAGGGCAGACAGATCCACTGAAACTGCCACCACTCTCTTTGTAGACTTTTTACATAAAGGGATGGATGATAGAAAATATGTTGCGGGAATCTTTTTTGACTTGTCGAAAGCATTCGACTCTATTGATAAAGACTTCATGGCCTCAAAAATGTATAATATGGGTATTAGGGGGAATGTTCTGGAATTAATTACATCATTCTTATCTAACAGAAAAATCTTTGTAACCTTGAATGGGGCAGAATCGGATCAATTTACAATAAATACTGGAGTGGCCCAAGGCTCAATTCTGGGCCCACTCATTTTTCTTCTTTTTCTTAATGATCTTCCATTGAATATTAGTAATCGATTTCACCTCATCAATTTTGCTGATGATACAATTATCGCTATAGCCGAGTCCACCATGGAAGATATGACTAATGGTATTGAACAGGCAATTGAAGAAATGACAACCTACTGCAACTCAAATAAACTTATATTAAATTCTCGAAAAACCAAAATCATTTGCTTCAACAAAAACACCGAGTTAGCCAACGAATTTCCCCATATGCACCACTCCACAAAGTTCCTAGGTGTGACGATTGATAGATCACTTTCGTGGTCTGACCATATCGAGTTAACATAAAAAAAAACTCTCTAAGTCATACTTTGCCATCACCCAATTGAGATACGAGCTTCACGAATCTATCTTAATTCAGGTGTACTCTGCAATTGTCTACTCTGCCTTAATATTCCATATCATTCTTTGGGGAAATGCAAGCGAAGTCAACAGAATTATTCGTAGCTCAGAGGCGAATCAATAGACTGATGTTCAATATAACCACTATATTTTTTTTTAAATTTTAAAAAAGAGCAAAAATTCGAAAAAAATAATACCCAAAAACTGACCACTGCTCACAGAACAACCTTATTTGAAAAATCACCTTCTTATGCGAGCAGTAAAATATACAACAAGCTTCCTAATTATATTAAAAGTTGCGGTAATATCAACACATTTAAAAAAAAATTGAAATATCTGCTTTACTCGAAAGCTTATTATTCATTATCAGAATATTTTGATGATGCTCATATGGCAGAACCCATATTATGAATTTGATGGCCAAAATGTACATTATACACTTCATTTTTTTTCATCACTCTTATATATATTCTTATACTTATTTTAATGTATTATATACTGTCATGTTTATTAATTCGATATTTATATATTGTATATGCTATATTATTTAACTCAATTGTCCATATATTTCTCTATCTTGAAACCAGTCTATATGTTTTGTGCCTATGTATATGCATATACCTATGTGTGTATATATCCTTAGAATATTTGTTTTATATCTTTTATACTGGTTTGAATGCTAGTTTTTTAACCTTGGACCTGTCCAACACCATGTATGTGGTTTCTTATGGATTAATAAAGTTCTATCTATCTATCTATGGAATAAACCTCTACTTCTCGTGTAGACATCATGGATATTACTATTCAGTGAAAAATAATGTTTATTTTGGAATACATATACATATGTTTCGAATATAGGAATGCAAGGCAATGGCAAAATGTGATATTGAAGAAAAATTTCTTTACATGAGAATCTCTCAGATACCCTAGCTACACATCGGACAATACGTTTTTGAGCAATGAACACATTTTTGGACATTGTGGAATCACCCCAGAGACATACACCATACCTCAGTCTTGAGTCCACCTGAGCATGATACAAACTCAATAATTGATTTATTTCCAGCACAAAACGTAAATTCACAAACAAGTAGATCAAATAATTTAATTTTGAGACTAACTGTTTACAAATACCCAAAAATTGTACAGGGTCATGGCTGCTCTGCATGATATGATTATTGTAATCAAATCAAAGTCGTGAAATGATATTCTGGCGATAGTGAAATTGAAGAATTCTTGTTTGAAGGTTGTAGACGATGTGGTAACTTGATTACTATCGTTTCGGACGTCCATCGTCTTAATGTATTTAAGAGGTTTTCACGACGTTTCGAATGCTTGTATCTGCAATCGTCTTCAGGTGAATACTGACAAGTTTAGGTGCTACTTACCAATTTATATAACTGTCGGCGCAATGATGCAGCGCAGCGGCCTGTGCAGCGGTGCGTGTAATTTCGCGCGGTGTGGTGGTGCGTTATTGGCTTCGATGTAGGCGGCCTCTTTGAACTTTCGTTTGAACCAATGCTCCTCTCTATGTAGAACACTTGCGTCGTCCCATAGAACTCGATGGTGCTCAGTCCAGGTGTGGTCAGCGATTCCCGATTTTGATGTTTCTCCACGTTGAGTCCATTTCTTGTGCTCATCCAATCTTACCGATAACGGCCTCTTTGTCTCTCCAATGTAGGAATCTCCGCATTCACATGGAACTTCATAATTGCAATTCTTACTGATTTCATTTTTGTTGTCAGGTTTGGTCTTGGTCAGGAAACTCCGTAAAGTACTGCCGGATTGGAAGCAGCTCTTGATGTTGAACTTGTTTCCGATCCTTCTGATCTTCTCGGAGACCCCTCTGATGTACGGAAGGCAGATCACTTTGTTGTTGCTCTTCAGATGTCTTCGTTCTCCGGAGTTGTTTCAATACTTCTTCTAGGAGTTTCTTGGGATATCCATTCCGGTGGAGGTCCTCTCTGATGTGGTTTAATTCGGCATCTAGTGACTCCGCGTCGTTGCATATGTGCGTCGCTCTCTCACCAATGTTCTCAGATCCTCTCTTCGTCGAACTCGGATGGTTGGAGCTGTAACTGAGGTACTGCCCTGTATGTGTCTTCTTTCTGTAGACGGAGGTGCGAATTTCATTGCCTATTCTCTCAACGTTCACATCGAGGAAGGGTAAGGCACTGTTGGTTTCCATCTCCATCGTGAACTTGATCGAATCCCTGATTCTGTTAATTCCTGAGAAGAAATCCTGGAGGTGATCGTCTCCGTGATTCCATACAATGAAGGTGTCATCCACGTACCTCAACCACAGCTTTGGTTTGTATTCTGCCTCCCGTATAGCCAATTCCTCGAACCACTCCATGTATATGTTGGCGATGATTGGAGAAAGGGAAGATCCCATCGGGAGTCCATCGACTTGAGAGAAGAATCGGTCCTTTTCCTGGAAATATGAGTTCTGTAGGCAGCACTGCAGTAATTCCAATATTGGAAAGGAAACTCGAAGGGGATGACCAGCTGCACGAGAGGACTGACCTTCCTACACACGCAATATTGGAATTACTGCAGTGCTGCCTACAGAACTCATATTTCCAGGAAAAGGACCGATTCTTCTCTCAAGTCGACGGACTCCCGATGGGATCTTCCCTTTCTCCAATCATCGCCAACATATACATGGAGTGGTTCGAGGAATTGGCTATACGGGAGGCAGAATACAAACCAAAGCTGTGGTTGAGGTACGTGGATGACACCTTCATTATATGGAATCACGGAGACAAATATCTCCAGGATTTCATCTCAAGAATTAACAGAATCAGGGATTCGATCAAGTTCACGATGGAGATGGAAACCAACAGTGCCTTACCCTTCCTCGATGTGAACGTTGAGAGAATAGGCAATGAAATTTGCACCTCCGTCTACAGAAAGAAGACACATACAGGGCAGTACCTCAGTTACAGCTCCAACCATCCGAGTTCGACGAAGAGAGGGATCGTGAGAACATTGGTGGAGAGAGCGACGCACATATGCAACGACGCGGAGTCACTAGATGCCGAATTAAACCACATCAGAGAGGACCTCCACCGGAATGGATATCCCAAGAAACTCCTAGAAGAAGTATTGAAACAACTCCGGAGAACGAAGACATCTGAAGAGCAACAACAAAGCACAGTGATCTGCCTTCCGTACATCAGAGGGTCTCCGAGAAGATCAGAAGGATCGGAAACAAGTTCAACATCAAGAGCTGCTTCCAATCCGGCGTACTTTACGGAGTTTCTGACCAAGACCAAACCTGACAACAAAATGAAATCAGTAAGAATTGCATTTATGAAGTTCCAGTGAATGCGGAGATTCCTACATTGGAGACAAAGAGACCGTTATCGGTAAGATTGATGAGCACAAGAATGGACTCAACGTGGAGAAACATCAAAATCGGGAATCGCTGACCACGCCTAGACTGAGCACCATCGAGTTCTATGGGACGACGCAAGTGTTCTACATAGAGAGGAGCATTGGTTCAAACGAAAGTTCAAAGAGGCCGCCTACATCGAAGCCAATAACGCCTTTAGTCAACCAAGCGTTGAAATCAAGAACGTATGGAAACCCCTGATTGCTCTTTCTGGCGGGCTGCAGAGGCGCGAAACTTCACGCACCACCACACCGCGCGAAATTACACGCACCGCTGCACATGCCGCTGCGCTGCATCATTGCGCCGACAGTTATATAAATTGGTAAGTAGCACCTAAACTTGTCAGTATTCACCTGAAGACGATTGCAGATACAAGCATTCGAAACGTCGTGAAAACAACCTTTTAAATACATTAAGACGATGGACGTCCGAAACGATAGTAATCATGAAGAATTCTTATCAATATTCAAGAATAGATCCTTGTTATTGAAATAATCAGATGCAAGTGCAATTGAGTTGCTACATTTGTCATCCATAGAAACAGAACCAGGAGCAGGCACAATCAAAGAAAAGTCATCTGCATATGCAGTGTAGTCTAGTTCTCCGAGTACAGTCTCAATGTGATTGACATATAATATGAATCAAATTGGTCCCAAAATAGACCCTTGAGGAACACCCATACTGATGGAAACTGACTCTGAGTCTATTCTCTTCATTCTATCGTTATTCCGATACTGCAAGGAAACATATTGTTCCCGATTTTTCAGAAAAGAAATGATCCAATTTGAAGAAACCCCTCTAACACCATAGTTCTCCAGATATGATAGGAGTTTAGTGTGATTGACGCAATCGAATACCCTAGTTAAATCACAAAAAGTACAGCAGGGCATTCGCCTTCCTCAATAGACTCAATATTTGGATTAAACAATGATATTAAAGCCGTAGTGGTTGATTTTATCTTTCGGGAACCATGTTGGTTCTTACTCAAGATATCATTTCCACCAATGAAGTTCATAAGTCTATCTAAAAATGCGTATTCAAATATTTTGGAAAATGAGTGTGAGACACTTACTGGCCTATAATTGTTCAATATCTTGGGGTTATCTTTTTTGAGTAGCGGAACAACCTTGCGTTTTTTATAATCTTAGGGAAATGACCTTCAGAAAAGGAGAGGGTAATTAGAATTGTTATAGGGTGTATTATTGTATGGAGCATTTTCTTCAGTAGAAATAACGGGACTTCGTCTGGACCAGAAGACTTTTTGTTTTTCAATCTTCTACTTAAAATAGTGTATAATTGTTGTTCGGTATAAGGTTGAAAGAATAAAGTGTGCGAATTGAACTTATTATCACCGACAGTTTTCTTTGATATACTACTGTGATCTATTTTCTTTATGATTTCACACGGTTCACTGAAAAAAAATGATTGAGCTCAGTGGCGATAATACGGGGATCTTCAATTGGTATTCCAATAGAATCGAACATTAATCACAAAACTCGTCCGCCATATTGGAGCCGCCATTTTGTTTTTTCTCTAGCAAAAATTCCATAATACATTGTTACCTGCCAAATTTCACGTGTATCGGACGACTAGAAGTGGGTCAAAGTTCACTTGCAAGATTTGAACTAAACAAAAGCTTGTAAAAATAAATTGTTGGGTTCAATTTTTTTTTCGGCTTAGAGTGGAGAAGTGTTCGTTTACTTGCCTCGGTCATCTCTGTTTCCAGACGCTCATTAGACTCATATAAAAGATTTTGGAACGTAGTTCCTTATCGCGCGTTGCGAAAGAAGGCTAGACGGAATAAATTAAGACCAAAAGTTGTAACGAGACTTTCGCTATGGTTGTAAGCCGTGCGCCGTGCGCGTGTTTCTCTGTCTGTCTCTCTCTCTCTCTCTCTCATAGAAAGCAAGCCAGTTATTTTCGTTTCGTCTTTCTATTTCACATTGAACAGTGTGGTGTCGCGACGATTATTTTTGTTGAGTGTATACAGGTTTTTTGTACATAATAAATAATAAAAAATAATAACAATAATGAATCCTGACAGTGTTTCTGCACAAGTTCCGGATATTGCTGATGGAGTTAGGTAAGTAGAGATTTTATACAGACAATAATAAATGCTTATGTATTTTTAGCAAGTACGCATTATAACATCTCTTTACTATTGTGCTAACCAAGTCATATGCATTATAATCACTCCATAATTGTGTGTTTAGCAAGTGTACGCGTCAAAACTTTAATAAATTTTAAAGCAAATTATATTTTAATATTACAATATCAATGCGTATGTATTTAGCAAGCCGTGCGTGTTCTAACCTATACGCTGTTGTGTTTACGAAGTCGAGAGAGTATATATATATATATATATATATATATATATATATATAAATATACACACACTCTGTTGTGTTTACAAAGTCCCGCGCATCTATGACGTGTACGAAAGAATAGATAGACAGAGTGCAAATATATATATATATATATATATATATATATATATATATATATATATAGGTATATATATAAAAAAAAATATTATAACTTAAAAAAAAAAAAAATTACAATTCCTTCACTAATTAATCCCTTGACACCTCTCAAGATTATTTTTATCATATAGATCCACATAATGTAAACATCTAGTTTTTATTGGAACGGCAATAAAGCCAAAGGAAGTACTGCCACCCCTCCCGGTTTTATACTTCTTTTGTGATTATTAAAAGTTCGATGTAATTCAAATTCTGATATCATATGGGCCCAAGTAACTTACAGGTCGCTTGCTATGCAATTTTTCATAAAAATTATGTGAGCGAATGTAATTCGCATTTGATTGAAATTAAGGTTGACTATCGCTTGTTCACTCTAAATGGTGTAACAAAATTATACGCAAATCGGATCTTCGACAATCAATGCCCCATTTTTCGAAGACTTGGGGTAGGCAAACTCATAACATCAGAAACGCCAGAAAAATACCATTTTATTGGTGGACAGATGTACAAATATTCTTCGGGGTGTTATATACTGGTGTGGAACTATCAGTCTTCATGTTAATGCCAGCAAAACATAATCAGTAGGATTTCATATTAGAGGTGACCCAAAATTGGAATCTCAAAATTATGATAAATAAAGGTTTCAGGTACTCCACAGAATCTTTGATATCAGGCAGCTCTTTTGTCAATCAGCATAAGCATAAATACGAGTTGGTGAGTCTCCGACATGGTTATTCCACAAGAAATAGAAATACTACTTCTAGAGTTCCACAAGTTTCCAAAACTATTTCTCAAGGAAGTTACTTTTTCCTTGCAATACTTTGCCTTACGACTTGAACAAAATTAATTCTTTATCGCTTTTCAAAAAACAATAAAAAAATTGGATTATCAATAAATCCAGGATATATATTCATAGCCTTATTGATCTTAAAAACATTTATTACCTGAACTGAACTATCAATAAAATCAGTCAGTATAAAAGAAAAATAGCATTAGTCGGAGAGATTATCCTCCTCATAAGTTAAGTTAAGTTTAGTTAATCTACATATTTTTGTAAAATCCTACATTTGTTTCTAGTTTACAGTAATTCATTCAATTTGTTAATATCACCGCAAACAAGTAGTTGTCTACTTTCAGTAGCTGTCTTCAATGTTTATTTCCTGGTGTTACTCTGAAATGTACCTCTACTACTATATATTGAAATAAACATTATTATTGGAACGAAGTTCCTTATCGTGCGTTGCGAAAGGGGGCTAGACGGAATAAATTAAGACCAAAAGTTGTAACGACACTTTTTGCTGTAGTTGTAAGCCGTGCGGCGTGCGCGTGTTTCTCTGTCTGTCTCTCTCTCTTTCTCATAAAGAAGAATTTTTTGTTTTAAAAAAACAATAATGAATCCTGACAGTGTTTCTGCACAAGTTCCGGATATTGCTGATGGAGTTAGGTAAGTAGAGATTTTATACAGACAATAATAAATGCTTATGTATTTTTAGCAAGTACGCATTATAACCTCTCTTTACTATTGTGCTAACCAAGTCATACGCGTTATAATCTCTCCATTATTGTGTGTTTAGCAAGTGTACGCGTCATAACTTTAATAAATTTAAAAGCAAATTATATTTTGATATTACAATATCAATGCGTATGTACTAAAATTGAGCCTACTGATTAAGTTTATATTACATTATATTTGTTAATAATGAAAAAAATATTATTATTATTTAAAAAAAAAAAAAAATATTACAATTCCTTCACTAATTAATCGAAAGGAACTTCGTTCCATCCGGGTGTCCCTTGACACCTCTCAACTTTTCATTATTAAGAGGAGAAAATTTCCAAAAATTATATCGACTCACGAAAACTAATTAATTAATATTAATTGAAAAATTAAAAAAAAAATTAAGATCCAGATACTTAAACGAGAAAAATCCGGAGATATTTCATGAAATGAGCCTATTGTTATTTTACAATTGTTTTTCTAGAGTTCTCGTTTACATTTCGTTCGGATAATTATTAAACAAAAAAGCCCCTAAAATTATTTTAGGGGTGACCTCTCGCCAACTATACTCAATGAGATTATCAACTTGCGGTATTTTCATTTGTTATAATTCATTAATTATGAATTATTTAAGTAACAACAAAATGAATAAAAAAGGGGTGACATTTTTTTAAATACAGTTTATTGTTATCATCGTTTTAAGATATAAAAAAGCTAGTAAATAAGATTCGATCTGAATTTTTAGCGCTATTTGTTTAAACAATTTTTGTAAACAAATGGACTAATTAATTAAAAAAAAGTTGAGAGGTGTCAAGGGACACGTTATAATAATATTTTTTTTATTATTAACAAATATAATGTAATATAAACTTAATCAGTAGGCTCAATTTTAGTACATACGCAATGATACTGTAATATTAAAATATAATTTGCTTTTAAATTTATTAAATTTATGACGCGAACACTTGCTAAACACACAATAATGGAGAGATTATAACGCGTATGACTTGGTTAGCACAATAGTAAAGAGAGGTTATAATGCGTACTTGCTAAAAATACATAAGCATTTATTATTGTCTGTATAAAATCTCTACTTACCTAACTCCATCAGCAATATCCGGAACTTGTGCAGAAACACTGTCAGGATTCATTATTGTTATTATTTTTTATTATTTATTATGTACAAAAAACCTGTATACACTCAACAAAAATAATCGTCGCGACACCACACTGTTCAATGCGAAATAGAAAGACGGAACGAAAATAACTGGCTTGCTTTCTATGAGAAAGAGAGAGAGAGACAGACAGAGAAACACGAGCAAAAAGTGTCGTTACAACTTTTGGTCTCAATTTATTCCGTCTAGCCCCCTTTCGCAACGCGAAATAAGGAACTTCGTTCCAAAAAATTTTTTGCGTCTTCATTTATCATAAAGTATTATCATTTAAATCTTGAGACCTGATAACAGAACTCGATTATGAATTGCAATGGGATAAAATAATTTTATCTCGTAAAAATGATGGAAATATATAGATTGCGTGCGTGCTTTTATCGATATTTTTGCAGACCATTGTAACTCAAGGGGCATTGCCCCTCACATGCATTAATGATTATTCACTTGATTGCAATTTACCATATTCATTGCATAAAAAGACTTCTCATGATTGTAAAGTACTGCTATATTAGGTACCATTTGTGAACGACAGCTTGTGACCGTACCAGAACCAAAGACGCAATATGGTGAAATAGTCACTAATGATTTTCTTAAGATATTCGGATAACAGATGTTTATCTGTATATTTTTAAGTTATTCCGAGTGCCAATGAACTTTACCGACACAAGGTTCGTTATTAGTTTGCGAATAATCCCGCAATTTCAATGAGAATATACAGGGTGTCCCAAGCTCGATGGACGGGACACAGGATAATTTTGAAAATTTGGTTTCTTTGGTAATTAGTTCTACTCTATTGCCGCTTATATTGAAAAGTAGCAACAACTTTGATATTTCGAATGGGACACCCTGTATATTATTGCATTTTCTGCTTTGCTATTACTTTACGATCATTTTCATATGATTTTTTCCTATACCTATCTCAAGCGGTTTTCGAGAAAAGACCCCGCAAAATCCTTATGGAAAATGGCTCTCGGCTAAATTCGCTGAAACTCTGCAAAAATATAGTATTCGGTATGCTGATCAACAGTCTTAATGGGCACAACCCTCCATTTTCAACCCCAGACCCCCTACAGCCCCCAAAGTACACTTTCCGGTGTGTTAATGCATAACAGTTTCAATTCATCTTCAAAGCGTTTCCTTTCACTGCCCACCCCTTTCTCCAAGCGAATCCTACATTCTACCCTCACCACACCTCGCCCTCACCTCCACCCAACCCTTCATTAACGCCCCATTACACACTTTCAAGGTTAGAGCTTATTCAATTGCTGCAAATCGTGTAGTACCAAATCTTGGTATCGAAATAGTAGATGCATAATTAAAATAATATGCACCTACATGACGTACAGTAGTACTGTAATGTATATATACATTTTATATATATATATTTATATATAATAAAAGCTTCAAAAGATTGAAATAAAACAATTGAAGAATCTTCAACCTTGAAAGTGTGTACTTGGGGGGGCTGTAGGGGGTCTGAGGTTGAAAATGGAGGGTTGTGCCCATTAAGACTTTTGGACAGCTAACCGAATACTATCTTTTTGCAGAGTTTCAGCAAATTTAGCCGAGAGCCATTTTCCATAAGGATTTTGCGGGGTCCTTTATTGATTTCCTTATTTGTTGTGCAAAACATAGCTTCAATTGAATGTTTATTACTGCGGTATTTGGACTCCTACAAAGTTGGAATTTTGGGTGTAGTTTATCAATGTTCTGTGCATGAGGTATGTCTTAGATAATTCGTTCTCCATTATACAGGGTCGTTCATAATTTTGAATTTTTCCGATAGATATCTACAAAAATGATGAAAAGTCCATTTTTTTAAATGAATCACCCTATATATCATCGAATATCCTCAGACAATTGAAGTTCCTTTCAAATGATGTTCCTATACCTAAATAGTATGGTTTCCGAAATAAAAGCAAGTTTCTATAAAAATTATAAAATTATTTTGCCATATTTTGTATTAAATATCATGGAATACGTCATTATGAAAATTCGACAATTAGTGCATCAATAATAAAACGTTTGCGCGTTAATTACCAAAAATTTGATCAGAAAAGATTCAGAATGGAAGGCAATAATTATTTAAACGAAGTTTTGATGAAATTGTTTATCTTCATGGTCAATGTGATCAAATTATAGCGAGAACATGCAGAAGGTTCTGTAGTGTATTGGAGTGTATGAATGATAAGATGACGAACTGAATGTACAAAGAATGATTAATATACAGGGTATTGCAAACTCGATGGCCTATTGGACGTTTCTGGAGATCTGAAATATAAATACTCGAAATTTTGGTATCCCACGATTTTTTTTTTAAAACCTTTATTAAAATAAATAAATATATACAATATTCCACTATACATAGTACCTTATAGTTACTTATATCTTACAAACAAACAAAAATAGATTAATCACAGCAGTAGGGCTAGAAAAAAAATATTTTATTGGAAAAGTTTTCCAAACAATTCTTTTTTATTATCTTGAAGCGTTCTGTTCTCATTATATTTTTGAAATCTTCTAATTTGCCATTTGTTTCTATGTTGTTGAATATTAGACCACAAAATACCCAGCACCATACATTTAAGTCTTCTTCATTTATTATGTGCAAACTGAATATATCTTTTGGCTCTGCTTCTATCACGTTTGTTCTGAACTTCCGCTTCATATGTGTGAGGGTCCTTCCACGTATTTTTAGCATCACCACAAATACTTATTCTATGGACTAAACTATCTACAGTCTTGCATTTTTCGCATAAATCCGTATCACGGATTCCGTGCATTTTTAATTTTTGGCCTACTGGATAAGTCTCATTAATTGCTTTGTATGCACTAGATCTCCATTTCGTAGGAATATTGAGATTACACAAAATCTTCCTCCAAATATTTTTCCAGTCATACTGGGGGTATTTTAGTTCGACAGTTGGACTGTGCACTGTTTTGTCAATGAAAATTTCTTTGTATATGAATTTTGCGGTTAAAATTTTATCTCTACTAAATGGAGTCTCTAATTCTGTAAGTGACCTTTTTATATTGCTGAAAGCTGAATGTAAATCAACAGTTCCATTTTCGAATATTTTGTTGACCGTGGATTTGTAGGAGACTTTGTTCGGTACATTTGTCCATGATAGTTGTTGAGTTTTCAGAAACAGAGCAGCAGCCTTTCTTTCTATATTTATCAGGTTCAGACCACCTCTTTTCGCGGGTAGGTACAGTTGCTCCCTTGCAACTCGATATAAATTTCCTTGCCATATATATTTCCCTGTACACATCACAATTTTTTGACAGTAAAGGCGATTCATGGGTAGTATTTGTGCCAGATACCAGACTTTCGACAGAACATAAATATTGACAAACCAAACTTTCCTGATCAAATCTAAGTTTCTGACATAGTTCAGCATTAGTGTTGTCTGGATGTTAGTCAGCACCCTTTCCCAGTTCGCTTCAACCATCTCGTTAAAATTTCGGGAAACCTCCATCCCTAAAGTTTTTACTTTGGTTTTGACAGGGTAATCCAGAATGTATTGTCTCGAGTTGTCACCAAACGTTCCCAAAGGTACTATAAAAGACTTGTTCATATTTATTCTGGCATTTGAGGCTCTTTCGTATATTTTGAAAATTATATTCAAGTTCTGCAAGTCTATTTCATCTCTGATGAAAATAGATACATCATCGGCATAAGCTGAGACCTTATGACTTTTATTGTTTATTTCAATTCCTCTTACCGTGAAATCTATTAAACGTATCAGAGGTTCCAAAGCCAAACTGAATAAAATCATTGACATCGGACAGCCTTGTCGTATAGACGTTTTAATGTTGAATGATTTAGAAAGAAAACCATTGATCAGGACCTTGGAGTTCGCGCCAATATATACATGCTTGAGAAGTTGAATTACTTTTGATCGAGACCCGTTTTCCTCAAAACTACCCACATATAATTATGGTTCACTCTGTCAGTGCGAGTCAATACGTGCTGCTAGTATTTTCATCAAAATTTTGTAATCTGATGTAATATCACGTCTCTTGTTAGCATTAGGTTATTAAATATTGAAGTCTTATTGCCACATGTTTGTTCGCTCCCAAAAATTTTAGAGCAGTGTGATTCCATACGTGCTGCTAGTATTTTCATCAAAATTTTGTAATCTGAATTTAAAAGGGTTATGGGTCTGAATGAGTTCAGATCAACGGAGCTGTTTGTCTTTGGGATCAAAGTAATCACCGCTTCTGAAAATTCTCGTGGGGGCGCAACACCGTGATTTAAGAATAAATTCAGAAGCTTTGCGAGCTCGTCACCTATTTCATCGAAAAAATTCAAGTAAAACTCGTAAGATAACCCATCGAGGCCAGGAGTTCTTTTTTTTGCCGATTCAGTCAACACTGTTTTGATTTCTTCCTTGCTAATTTCTCTGATTAGTAGAGAGTTCTCTAAATCTGAGATCTTATTTTTAATATGGGTCAGTAGGCATCTTACGTCTTGTTCATTAGTTTCAGTTTCGCCAAATTTCTTCTCAAAATACTCTCCTGCGTATTTAAGAATATCTTTTGATGTACTGAGCGACTGTTGATTGTCCGTGTTTAGCTTCTGGATTAATGATTTAGTTTTTTTCCTATCTTTAATGAGTTCAAAAAGACTGTACCTATCATTTATGTTGTCTCTGTTTCTGTTTTGGAAACGTTCATCTAGATGTCTCTGTTTCAGTTCTAATATACTATTTGACATCTCTAAATTCCAATTTTTTAAAATTGAAAGATTTTTTTTTTGACTTTGTTCTCTTTTTGAAGACTGTAAACCACCACTTCATGAAGTCTCTATCATAAAGTGTACTCGATTTGATATTTTGAAGTTCAATTTTGAAATCATCAATACTGCTTTCTGTGAAACAACAATTTTTTACCTTCCAGTAACCCCACCCGTGTTTAGTGAAGTTTTGTGGCGTGTTCGATTCAATTTTTAGATAGACAATAACTGCATCACGATAAGAGACTGCGATCTAGCTCTTAAGAATACTTTCACTGTTGCAGTGTTGCCACATGTACTTGTAACTAATATCAAGTTTCCAATTTCAAATGGAACACCCAGTAATTCATTCTGTTTTTGGTGTGTATCAAATCAAATCAAATCAAATCAACTTTATATCAACAACAACAGTTATTACAGATACAGTTTCATTGGCTGATAAGAGCCATTTCAATGTAATATAATTATTCATCTTGTTAGCTATACAAAAACAAAATTATCATAAAAAAAAAGGAATTAAAAAAAAATATCGAAAGTAAAATACAATAATCTTTATACAACATTAATCTTGCTTCTTCCAGAGTGGAGTAAAATACACCTGGGCGTATGTCGCCTGTTTTGTGCTTTTTTTGCCCCACTTGAAGAAGTATTCAACTTCTGTAATAACATTTTATATGCATATAACAGCAGTGGTAGAGAATGAAGATGAGAATGAAAAATGTAAATGAAAACAAAGAATAATACAAATTTATAAAACAAAAATTATAAGAAAATATAAAAATAATAATGATGGTACTAAAAATGACAATCATAATGATAATGCAGAGAAAGGGATAGCGATCGGCGATGCAGGATTTTGAGGTGAGTCTTCGAATCTTTTGTATTTTAAAATATTTTGAATGTTATCGGGTTCTCTAGTATGTGTTGCTTGAGGGTCGGTTTAAATTTACTAATTTTTTTTATTTTTTTATTTATGTGGTATAAATGATAAGATGACGAACTGATTGTACAAAGAATGATTAATCTTCAGGGTATTCCAAACTCGATGGTCTATCGGACGTTTCTAGAGATCTGAAATATAAATACTCGAAATTTTGGTATCCCACGATAAGAGACTGCGATCTAGCTCTTAATAGTATATTGTGCAACAAGTGGGAAAAGTTCAACTTTTCTCACGAGTGTGGAAGTTTGTGCAAACACACGAGTGAGAAAAAGTATAGAAACACCATGAAAATCACTACTTGTCAAACTAAAAGATTCTCTTGCTCTTTTCTGGTCACGTCACACTACTACCATTTTCATTTCCCAGTATAACAAACCGAAATAGGTAATATTACCCAATTGAAATGATCTGAATAAAAAATCACATCAATCTGGAATGATTCGCTTCAAAATGTTCATACTTTTGGATATACAGCTGAAACTTGAGATTTTTTTACTCTTCCACATGAATCAACTATTTATCAAATTTGAGTCCTGTAAAGATATTTTAATAGTCGATTTCGATAGTCGATAGAAAAAATATAAAACGGTTACTATTTCAGAAACGGTGAGAGATAGGTATATGACATGCTCGGTGAAAGTTATTGGTATTTTTCAGTAGAATCCGGTTATGGCGTAATATAGAGGGTGTCCCATTTAAATAAAATGACTTATGGCCGTGTTTCCCAATCATCTACAAGAATATGTTTTTCAGACACCCTGTATAAAATATGGTCAAATCATTCGATGTTACTGAAATTACTCAATATTTCTTGAGTGAAAGTTGAATTTGAGTCCTGTGTGGGTAACAGGTAAGGAGGTATTTGAATTCAAGTTGGTCCCATTTTAAAAAAATAATCAATATTCAATAAATGGTAGAGATACGTATACGACATGTTCAGTAAAAGTTATTTGTATTAGTCAGTAGATTCCAAAAACAGAATGAATAACTGGGTGTTCCATTTGAAATTGGAAACTTGATATTAGTTACAAGTACATGTGGCAACACTGCAACAGTGAAAATATTTTTAAGAGCTAGATCGCAGTCTCTTATCGTGGGATACCAAAATTTCGAGTATTTATATTTCAGATCTCCAGAAACGTCCAATCGGCCATCGAGTTTGCAATACCCTGTATATTAATCATTCTTTGTACAATCAGTTCGTCATCTTATCATTCATACACTCCAATACACTACAGAACCTTCTGCATGTTCTCGCTATAATTTGATCACATTGACCATGAAGATAAACAATTTCATCAAAACTTCGTTTGAATAGTTATTGCCTTCCATTTTGATTCTTTTCTGATCAAATTTTTGGTAATTTTTGCTCTTATTTCGGAAACCAGACTATTTAGGTATAGGAATATGATACATCATTTGAAAGGAACTTCAATTGTATTTCAGGATATTCGATAATATATAAAGTGATCCATTTAAAAAAAGGACTTTCACCATCTTTGTATCTATCGGAAAAATCACAGATTTTGAACGACCCTGTATAATGGAGAACGAATTCTAATTCATGCTATGTTTTGCACAAAAAATATTATACAAAAATGATCGTAAAGCCAGAGCAGAGCTGTAATATACAGGGTGTCTCATTTAAAATATCAGCGCTGAAAATATTCTAGATCGATAGAGCAAAACTAATTACCCAAGAAACCAAATTTTTAAATAATCTAATAGAATGGAATGGCGATTGTTTTTTTAACTTGACGTTTTATGTACCTGCATTACATTGCTCTGTCCCGGCTTCTTTAGCTCTTACCCTTGCCCTACGATTTTATATTTATTCTTAAATCTTTTAATGACTCAATTTTAACATGTATGATTTTGTTAATATGTTTTAAATTTTTTTTACTTTTGAGTCCTGGAGATGAATCAACAAAAGTTTCGAAACGTCGACTAATTTAAATCTTTGGTTTTCTCCAAAACACTGACCGAACTCCTGCCAATTTCAACATTTCAAAATAATCCTGTTCTCCAGAAACGTCTAACAGGCCATCGAGTGTGGGACACCCTGTATTTATATCCCTAGTACTCTGCATCTCAATTACATTGAAATTGAACTTTGATATCATTGGGATCGTATTGGAAAATGTCACGATCAACGTTCAATACCGGAACCTTTTCTCTCAGTATTTATTGAATTATTTCTTAACAAATATCGTGAACTTTTTTAAAATATGAATTTTAGCTAGAAAAGTATGTATTAATGTATCTCGCAAACCGTTCAAAATTAGAAAATCAAATTTACGAAGCAGTTAGCTGATGCCTCACAGATGGTCCCATTCTGTACTATATAGGCGTAGGAGATTTTCAAATGTTGCATTAAAAAATTGTCAAATTCAGAAAAAATTCATATTCATTTGTTATAATTAAAAAAATTGACACATCAAGTAACTCAATAAGCTATTTTTTTCATTTTTCAGGTTTTGAAAGGTGCTGAACCAAAAAATTCATGCCAAGAGATATAGTAACTGCTATTCTTTCAATATCAATCTTACTACGATGCAAATAAAACACACAACGTTCAATTTCCTGATTCGCCGCATTCCTCGAAGATAAATGGCTAGATGAAATGTTTACCTAAACGAATAATAACGTTAAATAACTCTAGATCTTATTTACCGCACTTATTAAAATGAGTAGATATTCGATATTTATGGTAATGCTAGCAGTATAAAACATAATTTCTTGGACGGCTTCGTGTTGAAATTATTCATGGAAGTAGAGGAAGTTGTTTTTCTTGTTGATGAAGTGTATAAATGTTTGGGTTATATTTAATACAAGTAACGCTAATTGGCCCATTTCTATACAGGAATGTCTCTAACTATGCAAATTATCAAATTTACCGCATATGTATATCATTTGAAATAATTTATGGAACAAATGCATCATCAGTTTCAAGAAATTCCACACGCTCTTTGAAGAACATCAATCGTCCTTCAAGCAACTCCAACATCCAGAAAATAGAGCTATTTTATATTTAAAAATACTCACCACCACTGAGTGTTCCTCGCCATCGAATAATAAATATTATTCTCATACCTCAGGTGATGACAATTTAGTATCAATTATGGATGTCAAAGAAGCATTTGTATGGATTACATATGGTTAAATAATCGGAAAGATAATATAATGATGTCATTCGACTCTGCAAACTTTAACATTTCGACAGAGTTCATGTGAGAAGTATGCCCGTCAAGTATGAATAGGACTTTTCCTAGCGGATTTCTAGGGACAAAATAATAACTGCAGGTGGTAAGAAGTTACCCCTTAGCGTTGCAGCAAACCACCAAACTGACTGTTACTCCCTTTTCTGTAGACTTTACCGCCGACCCAGCTTTGGACCCCTTTCTTGCAAGTACTTCGCCTGGTCTACTGTTGAGCTGGAGACCCGTTTCATCGATATTGAAAATGTTTGCTGGCTTATCAAATAAGCTCCATAGATGTTTCAAGCAAATTAAAATAGTCTCCCAATTCTTTTCGATTCATTGCCGTTGCTCTAGCTTCCGGAAGACGGCTTAAAAACAAAGCAAGCCAGTCGTAACCAGCTTTTTCGGTTTCATTGTAAAATTTGTTTTTAGCTGTTGAGCGAATTGATGAGCAATGGTCCTGAGGTCGTCTTTGCTTAACGGAAAGCCACGTTTTTGCATAAGTATAATATGATAGTCGATCTTCATTTTCTCTTCCAAAGACGCTGCTTAGGGCCCATGTTTCCTTTTTGAGAGTTTTTCGTTTTAATTCGACGCTCCAAGGTTTTACGTGGTATGTTGAATTCGATAGGAGCTCGGCGAACATAACTATTTGATTGCCTCTGACAAATCATCTTTTGACCACGTGCCGCGTCTCTGTAGATATTCTTTTATGTATTTGTTTGGCATCTGCAAATAAAAACATATTTATGAGCTGACAGTGCCATTTTATTGAAACTATGGCCATCTGTCCCGGAAAAAAGTTGGCCATCTCTCACGATTGTCCGGGAGAGACAGCCATAGCGATATTTCAATACCACGTGTTGACTAGTATCTCAATGTGAGGTTATGTAGGATCCCACAACATCCCAATAACTAATTTCACACAAAAAATTATGAAAACACAATAGCAAACTGTAAAATTCAAGTTCAAATTTATTTCACGAGAAATATTCACGGAAGCCAAATAAAAAAAAAACTGTTTACTCACCTTATATGCGATTTTTCACCCCACAACTAGCACACGACAACTAACCAGTCGACTGACGCGCCAACATCGTTTACTAATAATCGAGACAGGAAATACGTCACTATGGCTATCAATCCCGGATTTACCCCAGTTATCTACAGATAGTTTGTTTCACAAAAATATATCTTTTTTGGATACTCTAGCACAGTCAAACTATATAAATCCTATCACAATTTTGAAAAATTTGATAAGGATTTTTGTTCATCATTTTCTTGGTTTTAAAAATAATTTAGTTGAACAATTTCAAACTGTGTATAATTGTTAAGGTTCAAATGCAAGATTTTATAACATTTTTATTCGTATGGAGAATTTTTTCATTTTTTTGTTAGTGTTGAAATTCTTCGTCTTATTTTATAAATTTTTATGAAATTATTAGTCCGTTTGATGATATATTTTAGTTGTTTTTTTAATTTTTGTTTTTGTATAAATGCTTACTCAGTAAGTATAATAAAGCGAATGATATTTTATAAGGAAAATGTTTGTCAATGAGAATTTATTCTCTCTCTCTCTCTCTCTCTCTCTCTCTCTCTCTCTCTCTCTCTTATTGTGAAGTATTTCAAACGAAATAACGAACAGTGCAAAAAATTCATCTACTAATTATGATATTGAAGATGAAAACAAACATAAAATTTTGTTAGATAAAGAAAAGGCGAACTTTTTCAATAATTTTTCCGTTGAAATTGGTGGAGATATAGCAAGTAAAATAAACAATATCACCAACTCAATATTCCTACACCCAGTAAGAAGAAACGAATTGATCGATATCATTTCTGGATTAAAAAATAATACTTCTCCTGGTCCCGACAAGATCTTTGTGTTCCTTATCAAAAAGCACGTACTTCATAGAACGCATATGTCACATTTTGAATTTAATATTTACTGTTGGAAAAATACCTAAATCTTTCAAAGACTCAATTACACCACCGATTTTCAAGTCAGGCGATAAAAAATTAGTAACAAACTTTCGACACATAACTCAGAGTAATAATTTCTCAAAAATATTCGAAAAATGTCTCAAAAATATAGTTATACAATTCTGCAACAATAACAATATTTTTTCAAAATCACAACATGGTTTTCTGGAAAACAGATCAACCGAAAACGCAGTTTTTGAGATTGTTAATCAAATCAACAACTGTTTCCAAAATCAAGACAAATGTATAACGGTGTTTTTGGATTTGGCCAAGGCATTTGATACTGTCGATCACAATATACTCCTTCAACGTCTAGCTGACATAGGTGTGAGGGGTGTTGCTTTGGAAATAATTAGGGACTATTTGACAAATAGAACACAAATTGTCAAGTAAACGACTCTTTCAGCGACCCACTACTAGTTACCCGGGGGGTACCCCAGGGAACTGTATTGGGTCCTATCTTATTTCTCCTATATATGAACATCTTCAAAATTTCTAACTTCAAAGGTAGAATAACTTCGTTTGCTGATGACACAGCTATCACTTTTGTTGGAAAAATGTGGGAAGAAGTATACACTCAGGCTGAAATAGGCATCAAAATTATTTTCAACTGGTTGAGTATTAATTTACTGAGTGTCAATGTCAAAAAAAACAAATTCATTGCATTTACTCCAACTACTAGAGACCTACCGACTAGAAACATTAAAAAAATCCACAAAATATCTTGTGCGAATGTTCACAATTGTAGCTGTACTCCTATAAATAAAACGGACACAATAAAATACCTAGGAGTAATAGTGGATCAATCTCATCGGTGGCATGAACACATTGATTATACAGTAACTAGACTAAGTAAATTAATTTATGAATTTTATCAGCATAGGAATATAATAAACAGGAAAATGATACTGATGGTGTATGATGCCTTGGCGAACTCCATAATACGTTACTGTATAATAGTATGGGGCGGTACCTTCAAGACATTGCTAGTTGACTTAAACGTGATTCAAAATTCATTAATAAGAATTATGATGAAAAAAGATCGGAGGTATTGTACTAAGTCGTTGTATGATGAAACTGGATTATTCGGAGTTAGGAAACTTTACATTTTACTTTACTATGGACTGCTAATACTTCAATTACATTTGTACAGCATGCATTCAATACTCGTACCAGTTCAGTTAAGACCATGAATGTTCCACGCTGCAGACTCACGCATAATCGAAAATGTATATCGTATCTTGGACCAACATTTTACAATACTCTACCTGAATCGTTGAAAGGCATGAGAAACAAACTCAAACTCGAATTCAAAAGGTAGTTGAAAAAATTTGATGATATTAATTATGATATGCCTTTCCATTATTAGAGGTGCCTTCCAGAGCGCATCACAAACTTATCTCTCTCTCTCTCTCTCTGTCTCGTCCTCTCTCTTCTTCTCTCTATCTCTTCCCTTCTCCACCCTGCAATATTAATATGTCTGGTTATATAGGATTAGAATCACTATTTTGTTTGCTGGCTACAATACAAGCTTGCTTAGGTAGCCAAAACTTTCAAACTTTCATTTGTTCTCCTAGGGTTATGTAATCTTTATGCTAATATGTATATTGTAATGTTATTAATGATGGATTGTATAAAATGAATTTTATAATTGAATTTTGTTATTATTATTATTATTAATATATTTTTGCACCGCGTTGGGCGCCAATTGTAATGTAATGATGAATTAAAAAAAAATAAAAAATTGCCCTGTCTTGGAAATAAATTGTTATATAAATTGATAAAGATAATTATTTTCGCCCTGTATAATATTGTAATGATGTAATAATAATTGCCAGCTAACGTCACTGCTCTCTAGTCACGTTGCTGCCAATTGTTATCACTTTCCTTACCACAGCTAAGCTCAGTTGGTACGCCTCTTGTCTCAGATAGCCGGTTCAGGCAATTTAGCCTAGCCATTGCTTGATGTCAATTTCTATTCAGTGTTTATAAATACGATTGCTGATAATTGTGGAAAATAAACAACAAAGTATCAAAAAGAAATTATTTCCTTTATTCAGGAAAACTTAAATTTACCTGGCCTACGATCGATAACTTATTCTAATGTCAATCTAGAAGTTTTAATGGATAATCATGAGAAACAGGTTATGGATTAATAGACACAACCTCACTTTTACCTTGAAAGTGAAAATTTCTTTAATAGTTCAAAATCAAGTGAAATAAAGTTCTTCTGATGGGATATGAGTTATTAGTGAAATTGTTCAGTTCGTGACGTGCACTAGGAAAGTTTATACCTGTCGCTGGAACTGTCGCTGTTCAATATACACCCAGAATTTGGATTCTCTCTCAATCCAATGCTCTCAGGAACTCCAATACCAAAAGAAGGAACCATACAAATTCAGAAATCAGCTTTGAATACTTCTATATGGTGTACAAATAAGGTAATGTTGGTTTTCTGCTTATTATGTTGAAATTAATGAATTTTTCTTTCTCTCCCAACAAAACGTGGCATTCGTTTCTAAATTATTTTCAGTCTCTCGTGGCTTTGTTTTCTTGTCTCCTGGATACCAATTTTCCTCATTCCTTCTGATTTGAATTTTCGAATTCGCGCACTATATTGTCACATTTTCACTGTTTGGGGTTATTTGTCAAAACTTATAAATAGAACTATTTTTACTTTCTTATAAACTATATACAATTTCAGTGATAATTGTCTCTGACACTTTCTCGTTCTTATTTTCTCACAATTTCCAATCTTACATTTGACCATAATGTTCCCTGATTGGCTATTGTCATCAAGAAGTTTGCTGTTCTCCCATTGGCTACTTTTAGTTAGATAAAATTTCATATACTGTATGTTTCAAGCTTATAATTTTGTGGATCACATTTTATTCAGGATGATTTTGTAAATCTAGACTTTTTGTTGTCTTTTGTACAATTATGGTTTGTAATCATTATGACAGTGTATGAAATTGATTGTATTATAGTATTTGAATATTTTTATTCATTCATATTATACAGAGGCTTAATAAAGGAAATATAACTTCAAAATTATGTAAAAACAATCTCTTGAAACTAATAGCTATTTAGTAATTATTCTTTTTGTGGGTTTTTTCTTTTTAAAATATATAACTGGTTTTTCATAACATAACAATATATATATATATATATATATATACATATATATATTTTCTTTTTCCTTTTCTTTTAGAAATGAATCTGTAACTGTTTTATACCTGAATTGAATAAATTTACTCATTTCTGCATTTTGCTTGCAAAAGTCCAAGATAGTCACTCAAAATTCAAGAAGATTCAAAAGAGAGATGGCTCATTTCTTGACTTGGCACCTTCTAGATTCTTGGCTACTTCATCAGCCTTTCCGTATTTTGGGACCAACTTTTGAGATTATCATCTGCAGTGTCGAGATTTCAAACTCAAATCCTGGTGATGATTTCATGCCCGCAATTATTGACTCGTTACGATTTTTTATGACCGCATAATATCTGCTAATAGACAGCTCACGTATTTACATAACTGCACCTCGAAATGATGCAAATGTACCGAGAAAAACGCGCTGCACCACCACACGAATTCAACCAGCATCTCTCGACTTGACGAATCTAATCGTCTCTGAATATGATTCACGTCAATAGCGAGTTCAATGCTACATTGTATGCTAATGCCCAGTATTGTGAAAGCCTTATTTATGGCTTAATCAATAGGTTTATTGGCGATTCTGTGGATAAATGCGTTACTTTCATACCGGGGAACATGACTTATTGTTCCTCAAACGATGCTTTGGCGAACGAATGCGATTCCAGGACCGAACTTAGGATCGAAAGACTGGCCACCCGGATGACCTCATTGGATCTTTCTAACTAAATTTTCAAATCCAAGTTAAAATCACCATTTGGAAGTTCTTGAAGCCATCTGAAGCCACGGATTGAGAATTCAAAATGTGGATATCAAAATATGAGACTAAAATATAGGTAAAACATCGTACAGTTTCATTTCATTCAGCCCAAAGACAATCCAGTTTCAAGCTGAATATACCTACATTTTTTGTATATTCTTGTAACAAACCTACAGCCTACGTCATTCTGTTTGAACACTGGCGACTCAACTACTACCGATAAATCGCTTTCTTCGTGACTCGTCGTGTTATTTGATCATGCTGCATAAGCATCTTTCAGTGGAGTACAATGATT
Organism: Gonioctena quinquepunctata; assembly: GCA_018342105.1. NCBI lineage: Eukaryota > Metazoa > Arthropoda > Insecta > Coleoptera > Chrysomelidae > Gonioctena > Gonioctena quinquepunctata. The sequence goes on from JAFIRS010000164.1 coordinate 206,183, forward strand.
CTGTATGCACACTGGCCATTCAGCAACTGCTGCCAAATCGCCTTCGGTGCGACCCAGTCGTAATGTTCGATCGCGCTGCATAAATAGCCTTCAGTAGAGTACTATGAGTCTGTATGCACACAAGCGATTTAGCAGTTGCCTTCCAAATCGCCTTCGGCGCGACTTAGTCGTGCTGTTTGATCGCGCTGTATAAATAGCACTCAGTAGAGTACTATGATTCTGTTTGTGCACTGACGATTCACCTGCTGCAGTCAAATCTTCTTCGACGTGTCTCAAGCCGGGATCCAACGGCGCGAGAAGTGGCACTCCTCGCGCCAAACTTGCCAGTTCACGCGCCGTCGGATAGGGCAGGCTTGGCGATCTTCGGTTGGCGCGGTGACTCCCGTCGTCTGTCGGTAAATGAACACGGTTCAAAGGAGCTCGGACGATGGCGCTCAACACGTGTATACAGCTCCAACGACGCGGCTAGGCGCGTGGTACTGTCAGTGCCGTGGTAACTTTCACCATGGAGTGGTCGAACGAAGTAGTTTTAGAATTTGCATCCCTCTATGAAGCCGAGCCGATTATTTGGAACCCACGGGATCCAACCATAAAAACAGGAATTTAATTCATGTTCATCTTTTCGTAAGGTAGTTCCACCATGAGACAGTTGAATTAGGAAATTATTTGCGACGGAACAAAAAATTTCAAAAGACTTTTCGATTTGAGACGCGAAAAAAAAAATTTTTTTGAAGGAGGGCACTTGCCCCCCCCCAATCGACTCTAGAAAATTTCTTCGTTATAGAAAGTCGGCGACTCAAAAAATTGATGTCCCCGAAAAGCGCAGCAAAAACAAATTCTCAGACCCGCCTCCTCCCTCCCCCTCCTCACTAGAAATCATACGTCATGGGAAAAATTTATCGTTTTTCGATAAAACTTCAATAGACTTTTTTGTAGGACTCTTTTTGAACTTTTTTTTTTGGGGGGAAGGGGGGTATCGTTAAAATCGTTGGGGTCAACTAGGAGAAGGAGTTTTTTTGTCGCGTTCAGATCCTCAAATGGTCCCCCGTCCTTCTTTAAAAAGTCCCCTGGCACAATCCGCATTTCTCTCCGACCCCCCCTTTAGGCTGTGCGCTTCCCCGTGGAATCAAATAATAAATATTGAAAAATAAATTGTTAAGTGATTTAGTGACAAAAATTGAATCTATTTTGAATAACGGGAGTAGTTTTGATTATATCTGTCAAACTACCACTTTGTTTTTTTTTTCACAATATCTGTGATATCCTGCTCTAGCTCCTCCTTGTTTTTTATAAATTTCTTAATTTTAGTACTAACGGTAGAATTAATAATGTGCGCTTCCCCGTGGACTATTTTGAATAACGAGAGTAGTTATGATTATATCTGTCAAACTAGATGGTCAATCACTTTGATTTTTTTTACAATATCTGTGATATCCTGCTCTTGCTCCTCCTCGTTTTTCATAAACTTCTTAATTTTAGTACTAACGGTAGAATTAATAATGTGCGCTTCCCCGTCGACTATTTTGAATAACGAGAGTAGTTATGATTATATCTGTCAAACTAGATGGTCAATCACTTTGATTTCTTTTCACAATATCTGTGATATCCTGCTCTAGCTCCTCCTCGTTTTTCATAAACTTATTAATTTTAATACTAACGGTAGAATTAATAATGTGCGCTTCCCCGTGGACTATTTTGAATAACGAGAGTAGTTATGATTATATCTGTCAAACTAGATGGTCAATCACTTTGATTGTTTTTCACAATATCTGTGATATCCTGCTCTAGCTCCTCCTCGTTTTTCATACACTTCTTGATTTTAGTACTAACGGTAGAATTAATAATGTGCTGTTTGCCTATGCATGGTCCATATGTTACGTGTTAATTGAGTCAACTTCAATTATATATATCTCGGGTTCGGGATGGTAAAACTTGTTCAAATTTTATAGAGGTGTTGTTCACATGTCAAACAATACGTATGCCAAATTTTGATAATTTCCTAATTCAACTGTCTCGTGGCCGTACTACCTTCTACTAAATTATTTAAATTTTTACCGCCAACACTGTCGGCGTACAACAGACTACAACCGCTGCGTGTCCACGTCTGAAACCGTGATCCTACATACCCCGTGGGAACGGCCCGACACATTTCGTTGCGCCAACTTTGACAGTCAACCCACGATCCAGGATTGCCACTCCACGCGCCGTTGGATCCCAGCTTCAGTTTTTGATCGCGCTGCATAAATATCCTATGATTCCATGTTTACACTTGCGATTCAGCAGCTGCTGTCAATTCGACTTCGACTTGACTCAGTCGAGCTGTTGGATCGCGCTTTTCGCTTCCTAGGAGGATCCTGACTAGTTGCTCTCATCTTGATTAATTGAAAGAAAATGTAAACGCGGACAATGATAATGGAAATGAATTTGAAACACTGATGGTCAGTTTAATTGATGACATCCGTTATCACTTAATTTCATCGTTTTTGGCCACAGTGCAAAAAAGTGACATTTATTATGATATACAGTCGGCACCATGTGGAAAACTTTGTTTTTATTTGTTTTACGAAAAAAAGTTAAATCTGATGAAAAGTTCTGCATTGCCTGAAACCCGAAATGAAATAATCAGATATCAATTTTTTGCATTTGTATACGAGGTTTGTCGAAAAATGTAAATTTTGCTCAGGGGTAAAGTACCTTTATTTTCAACAATATCGACAATCTTTATCGAGAAAAGTCGATCCTAATTGAAGACTACGGTCAGATATTCAATATTATCCATCTACCATGAAAAAACGATCTTTAATAATTTTTGAGTATTATATTGAAAAACATTTGGTGTTTCAGTGCATCCTAGATTAAAAGTCGCTGTTTAGACAAATTGATACTACACAGAATTTGTTAGTGCATAAATTAGACATAAATTATCAAAGCTAATACATAGAAAAGTTAGTAAAAATAACAAAATCTGTTTTTCCATAGTAGATGGATAATATTGGATATCTGACTGCAGTTTTCAATTACGATCAACTTTTCTCAATAAAGATTGTAAAAAATAATGGTACTTTACTCTTGAGCAACATTTAAATTTTTGGACAAACCTTGTATACAAATGCGAAAAATTGATATCTGATTATTTCATTTTGGGTTTTAGGCTATGCAGAACTTTTTATCAGGAATAACTTTTTTTCGTAAAACTAATAATAAAAAAGTTTTCCATATGGTGCCGACTTAATTGAACACACTGTATATCAGTACATTGAAAAAGTTATAGATGAGTATGTGAAGAAAGCCTAATTATATAACTAATATAGCTTTGATGCGTGGTGGGATCGCTCAACTCATTGGTAATAATTTTTTTCTACTCCTATACGTACAAGTTCACTTTATAAGTGAATCCATTCTTACGCACAACTGTGCGTAAAGAATATAAAAACTTTTCAACAAAAAATTCAACCGACGAAATACGGAACTGAAAAGTAAAAAATAAAATAAACCTTCTCAGTAACTAAGCTCCTAAACTAATGTAAGTAACTAATTTTGAGTCGGCACCAAACAAACAAGCAAATGAATTAGGTAAGGCGTAAAATGATGGCATCGAGTTGCTTAGTTACTGAGACTAACAAGGTTTATTTTATTTTTACTTTTCAGTTCCGTATTTCGTCGGTTTAATTTTTTGTTAAAAAGTTTTTATTTTTCAATTTTTTATGGCTAAAATATACTAATTACTACCTACTTGTTTTTTGATTACTTCCAAAATACTTACTTACCCACCTTACTTCAACTATTACTAGTTAAATAATATGATTATCTTCTTTTATTATTTGTTGTAATATAAATTATTTTCGTTGTTCTGGTTAGTTTATTTCCTTACTTTGTATATCATTCCATCCTCTCATAGAATATAATGGTTTTGACGGATGTGGAACAGAAATAATGTCAGTAGCGATCTGTCATTGTCAACTACGTATGTGTGTGCCAATGTTCATAAGTGAAAAATCAATTATCCCCTATTTTTCTACCCGTAAGGGTATATAATTCCATTCGAAATCTAAATATGAGGTATACCCTATCTATTAAAAAAAGAATCATCCAAATCGAAGAACCCAGTACAAAGTTATGCCTGATAGAATCGGTTAACGGACCAGAATTCAGAGGGTGAGTGATCAATATCCTTCATGTTGCTACCCTTAGGGGTGGATTTTATCTCTTAAATTCGAATGGGACCACCTTCGAAGTACGCCCTATCCACTGAGAAAAGAATTATCGGAATCGGACGCCTCAGTAAAAAGTTATGAATGATCATACATAAAAAAAATGATGGAAAAAAAATATACTAGAGAACCTCCTCCTTTTTGGTTTCGTCGGTTAAAAAACGCACAACTGTGCGTTATGATGCCTAGTATAACAATCAAGTTAGCCTTGAACTACTAAAATCGTGACATTTATCTGTCTTGCGTTTTGAATATTTGACAGTGACATTGTCATTATTTGAGATTTGAAATTCAGATCGATACTTTACAAATTATGAACCGATCTTTAATGTATTAGTTTTCTTTGTATGTCTAAAAATATGAGCAACTCCGATATTAAAGTGAGTGCAACGCCACCAGAAATTCTTCTTCAGGCTGCTTCTGTTGCAGAGAATATTCTGCTGCAAAAATCGAAGGATATATATGAAAAGGCTTATCAAAAGTTCATGGAGTGGAGTATGGATAACCATGTGAGTACGTACTCCAAAAATGTTTTGCTCGCCTATTTTAATAATTTGACCAAAACATTTAAACCCTCCTCGCTTTGGGCAATATACTCGATGTTACGAACTACGTGAAATTTAAGGCACGATGTTAATATCGAAAATTATAAAAAATTAAAAACTTATCTGAAGAGGCAGTCCGAAAAAATCAAAAACTCTAAACGCGGAAGAAATTTAAAAATGTTTGTAAGAAGCTCAAGCTCCGGATAGGGAATTCCTCTTTATGAAAGTAGCCCTGATTATTGGAATATCTGGGGCTTGTAGAAAACAAGAACTCAAAAATACGAAAACAAGTGATTTAGAAGATTCTAATGGGAAAACTCTGATAATAAGAATTTCTGATACGAAAAATAAAATACCTAGATCGTTCAATGTTCCGGAATTTTCTTCAATATCTGCAAGAAATATATGGAAATGAGAAATGCTGTAAAGGGGACCAGTATTAGTGAGTTTTTTCTAAATTATCAAAATGGAAAACTGACAAGACAAGTAGTGGGAATAAATAAACTAGGAGCCCGATACTACTTCGTACACCGGTTATTGCTTCAGGAGGACTTTGGCTACCATTTGGTCGACGCAGGGGGTCATTTAATGGCGCTTAAATGGGAGGAAGTCTTCTACCGTAGCAGAAGGATACGTAGACGAATCCACTGTAAACAAAACAGCAACTTCTGGAAGAATATTGCAATCCATCAACAATAATTTACCATCCACGTCGACTATGAGTAATGATATTGAGATTTCGTCAAATATTTTAACAATGAATAATTTATCGGAAAATTCAAATGCTCCCATTGTAATAAAAAATTGTAAAAATTTTACTATTAACTTCAATACCACTGGTAATAATAATTCCTAATTTACACAAATTTAATTTCTTAAATTCTTCATTTAGTTTGTTGTTGAAAATTAAACCATGAACTACGTTAGTTACCTCCGTTATTTCATTACTCAAGGCTTAAACAAACGCACCACCCAGTATATAAAAGTCTTTGAAAAAGTATAGTACGCTTGTTGCAAAGCAATTACGCACTCATGTAATTACCGATTTTTCCATTCGTGCGTAATATGCTTTTTACAACACTTGATACGTAATATACTATTTCCAGTAAGCTTTGAGAAATCATTGAATAATTGATGGAAAAACATAGTATTTTCAAGTTCTATGACCACCCGGTACTATCACCGATATTCCTTTTACACGTGAATATTTCGAACAAATCTAACGCCGCGCCGGTCCTGCTACGAAGGAATTAAGATCTACCATTCCTTGGGTGATATCTATTGTTCGACATATGTCCGTGGGGGGTTTGGATTCTTCGAAAAAATTAATGGGTAAGAAATACGCCGTGAATCATTTAAGGATGTTGCATTTTTGATGAAAGCGCAGCCTGTCAAATCGACCATATCATTGCCGTTTTTCAATTTTATTATCCTGTCATACGCCCGACATAAAAGCTACGAGTTCCAGCGGCAATCGATAATCTTTGAGGTCATCCAGCGGTCCTCAATCTAACCTTTTGATTGTAGAATTTTTCTCCCTTATAGGGTTTACATTCAAGAAGCCAAATTCGGCCAATTTTCAGAATTTGTTGCTTAGGACCAAAATGTCTAGAATTTCAGCATGATAAGAGGAATAATTGTTTCAATGCGGATAAATTTCCCAACATTCTTCTCTAAAAAAGTACTCCCTTACAACTTTCTTGATAAATCTTTCATTCTGCTGTGATGTTTTTCCTGATAATTTGAAACAAAAAAGGAGACGTCACTGTTTCAGATGATTATAGAGCAGTAACCATTCCAATGGTATTTTCAAAATTTTTAGAATATGCTTATTTAGAGCGCCTCAAGTTGGACATGGATTTTGTGGGAATAGAAGCACTACTTCTGCAATACATACTTTCTATGAAAAAAATGTTAGGCTTATTGAAGCTGAGGAGTATTTTTCTCATACCTTGTTGGAATCTTCTGCGATCTAAGCAAGGCCTTTGAATAATCAAGTTCTTACAGACGAATTAAAAAATTATGATCCTAACAATGCGGCTCTCAGTCTAATTTCAATTCAATTTGTTACTTGAAACTTCGGCTGGGGTACCACAAGGATATATTCTGGGTCCAATACTCTTTTTGATCTATATTAACGACTTAATGACGTTCCGTTCACCTTCTATGCTGATGACACGTCTGTGATAATTTTTTCCATGGAAAACTCTGGAATCCATAATTTGGATACGATAAAAACTTTTCAACAAAAAATTAAACCGACGAAAAAATCAACTGAAAAGCAAAAAATGAAATAAACCTTCTCAGTCTAAATGATAATTGAGCTCCTAAACTAATGTAGGTAACTGATTTTGAGTCGGCGCCAAACAAACAATTATCGAAGATCATTATCTATGAAAGAAGTCATCAAAACGCAGCCATGCATCTCGCTGCCATCATTTTACGCTTCACCTAATTCAATTGCTAGTTTGTTTGGCGCCGACTCAAAATCAGTTACTTACATTAGTTTAGGAGCTCAATTATCATTTAGACTAAGAAGGTTTATTTTATTTTTTGCTTTTCAGTTGATTTTTTCGTCGGTTTAATTTTTTGTTAAAAAGTTTTTATTTTTTACTTTTCAGTTTCGTATTTCGTCGGTTTAATTTTTTGTTAAAAAGTTTTTATTTTTCAATTTTTTGTGGCTAAAATCTACCAATTACTACCTACTTGTTTTTTGATTACTTCCAAAATACTTACTTACCCACCTTACTTCAACTATTACCAGTTAAATAATATGATAATCTACTTTTACTATTTGTTGTAATATAAATTATTTTAGTTGTTCTGGTTAGTTTATTTCATTACTTTGTATATCATTCCATCCTCTCATAAAATATACTGATTTTGACGGATGTGAAACAAGAAAAATGTCAGTAGCGATCTGTCATTGTCAACTACGTATGTGTATGCCAATGTTCACTAGTGAAAAATCAATTATCCTCTATTTTTCCACCCGTAAGGGTGGCTAATTCCTTTTATCCAAATCCAAATATAAGGTATACCCTATCTATTAAAAAAAGAATCATCCAAATCGAAGAACCCAGTACAAAGTTATGCCTGATAGAATCGGTTAACGGACCAGGATTCAGAGGGTGAGTGATCAATGTCCTTCATTTCGCTAACCTTAGGGGTGGATTTCATCTTTTAAATTCAAATGGGACCAAATTCGAAGTACATTCTATCCACTGAGAAAAGAATTATCGGAATCGGACGCCTCAGTAAAAAGTTATGCGTGATCATACATAAAACAATATGGTGGAAAAAAAATATATACGGGTCGAATAGAGAACCTCCTCCTTTTTGGTTTCGTCGGTTAAAAATAGAGGATAACTTCCATGCTCTGTTCACAAAACCCAGCATGCCATATAGGTCCACGAAAAATATGGGCATTTTTATGTTCAATAAACTACTACCCGATATAAAATTTGTTCTTAGGTAACGCGCTCAAAAAAAAAAAAAAAAAAATTCTCTCGTCCAATTTTCGAGACAATCTAAAATTTGATCAATTCGTTCCAATGTTTACTTAACTTGGATAATATATTTCGGAACCTGGAAATTATTGATGAATTGGTGTTTTCAATCGATTCAGAATGGTCAAATTAGATATGAAAAAAAAAAAAATTCTAAAGATGAATCTAGCGTTCATAACCAAAATATATAATTTGTTACAGTTGCTCCTAAAATATTTTCAGCATTTAAGCTATTACTGAAAATATATCCAAATTCAAGAGCATAAAAAATTATTTGTTTGAAAATATGAAAAGAATATTCATAAAATCAGATGTGGAATCATCTGCGACTGAAAGATAAACTTTAGTCACTATCTCCCATCATCAAGATAACCTCTTGTGGGGTATTCATGTTGAAAACGGGAACATTCTCAATTGAGAATGTTTCCCTTTTCAACATAAAAATGAATTCTCGATTTTCTTGAGCGATAAAAGAATATAGACGAAAAGTCATCAGAAATAAGCTTTGAAATTAAATAGTTAGTTATGATACAAGTGAGTGGGGAATACCCACGAACAATATAAAAACACTTTTAACAAAAATATCATACAATATTTTTGTTACTAATAGTAAAAACAAACACATTTTTATTCAACTGTATGACTCGAACCTACGATCTCTGGACTATGAGACGCTCCAGCCACTTGAGCCAACAAAGACCTTGGTATTAAATTCCGGTATTCTGTATTTCCAGTAATATTTACTAGTAATTGAAAAATAAACACAAAAAAAAGGTTTTTGGAGGGTTTGAGGATTTCTCAATCAATATTATATCTAATAATCGTGATCGGTATGGCAAGTGAAAACAATTGAAAATTGTTTATTAGTGACTACAAATTAATAATAGTGCCTAGCTCCTTTGTGATCGTACGTATAACTGCAGCAAATATAAATGTAAAGAAAGTTGAATTTGATGATTCAGATTGCCCTCTTCCTCGAGAAATTCAAAAAGCTGCAAACAGAGTAACTTTGAATATGTTGCCTGAAAAATCACGGCAAAAATATGAAAATGCCTTTGATGGATTCATCGAATGGAGTCAAATGAAGAAAGTTGAAGGCAAGTTCACCGAAAGCGTACTTTTAGTTTATTTCGAAGAAAAGTCGAAGTTATGGAAGTCATCAACGCTCTCGTCTAAATTCTCTATGATAAAAGCTGGATTGAAAATCAAAAAAAGCGTGGATATAAGTAGTTAATATAAATTCATAGTATTTTTGAAACAAAAGAGTGTCGGATACCGTCCGAAAAAATCGAAAATTCCTGGCAGATTTTTAAACAATTGACAGATTTCTGATTGAAGCTCCTGATAGCAAATATCTTATGATAAATGTGCAACCATTTCTGGATTATTCGGAGCGTGTCGTTGTGAAGATCTCTGCAAATTGAGCGTGGATGACATTACTAATTCATATTTCGGACACCAAAATCAACATTCAACGAAGTTTTTGCATCGTTGGAAACTACATGAATCTTTAGCGTGAATATGCTGCATTACGCCCAAATTCTATAACTCATAGGTTTTTCCTGAATTTTTCTAACAACAAATGCACTGTTTAACCAGTTGGAATGAATACTTTTGGGGAGATGCCTACCACCATTGCCGAATTTCTGAAATTATCAGATCCGCAGCAGTTTACCGGCCATTGATTTCGAAGATCTTCAGGATCTTTGTTAGCAAATTCAGGAGCTCTTGGTCGAATTGGCTGAAATTTTATTATGTTATAGATACCATAGTTTCAGTCTAATGAAGGCGAAAAAAAGTGTTTTGTTTCTCGAGACTCTCTCTGTTTGAGCAAAGAACCCCGCACGAAAACATATGGGAAATTGGCTCTCGGTCGAATTGGCTGACATTTTATTATTATAATAAACTTTATTGGCAATATAAATACAATTTCAGATGGTTACAATGCATAAAGTAATTATAACGATAAGTGTAGAACACTTGTTTCGCAGAAAAATAGGGAGTTTTAAGAAAATATATGATTAAATAAAAGTACAAAAATAACCAGTTAAAAAGTTCATAATAACACAATGTTATAAAACAACATGCACTAAATATAATTAAAATCTAGTATATGTAATGAAACAAGTAGTTCGTATTCCTCACGATACAATAAATACAATTATTCATAAATAACTAAATAAGAGCACATGATTAAAAGTTAATGAAACACATAGACGATGATTACAATGGTATACTTAGTAAAGGGTTAAAAAAAAATGTGGACATAAAGGAATAAGAGAAGAATGAATCAAATAAATACACACATGGATACATACATATATAGAGCTGGACTAAACAAGACATATTAGAACGTTACTAAAGTTTCGGAGTATAGGGTTTTAAAATTAAAAATCACATTACCATGTCGGCAACTTTTCCCCTAGGTTGGCTGTGAATGAAGATCTTCAACTCTATCTTATATAGAATCAAGTTATCAATTTTTTGTATATGGAGAGGTATGGAGTTATACATTTTCGGAGCCATATATTGGTATGACCGCTGGCCAATAGATTTTTGCATTTGTGGGATTTTGTGATGGTGTTTTTTTCGAGTTTGGTGATTATGATTAGGTAGGTTTGAATTAATAGGTTTTCCTCGGTGGTATTTTATATTGATATTATTATAAAAGAGCTGACGAATATCGAATACATGTGCTTCATGAAATAGTTCTTCAGATGGATATTTATAGTCTTTGGACATAATCACCTTGAGAAACCTTTTTTGCAGTATTTCCAGAGGATGAATATGTGTTTTCAATGCCCCTCCCCATCCGACTATACAATATCGCAAGTGACTCTCAACTAATGCTTGGTACAGTACTTTGAGCTGATGGAAAGGTAATATGACTTTCAGATATTTGAACTTGTAGAGAATCATACGTAACTTATTACAGACATAGTTAATATGGGAATCCCATTTGAGATTCGTGTCTATTATTACTCCCAGATATTTAAATTTTTTTTTAGGCAGGATTATATACTGTTGACTCATTGTGGTAACCGTGAGACTATCGAATGATGGCGTGTTGGACCGATTACAGCTAAAAGGTAGGTAGTAGGTTTTTTGCAGGTTGACAGTAAGTAATTTGTTTTCTAACCATTTTTTTATTGAAGGAAGGTCTGTCTCTACTGTGTTTTTCAATTCTTGCCAGGTGTCTGCTTTATGAAATATTGCGGTGTCATCAGCAAAACCTATTATTTCTCCACTGCTCCTGATAGAGAACATGCCATTGATGTAAATATTGAAAAGGATTGGGCCCAAAACAGTTCCTTGAGGAACTCCATACTCAATTTGCATTTGATCGCTTTGCACATCATCCACTCTGACAGACTGGAATCTATTGGCAAGATAGCTTTCGAAAAGTTTCAAACAATTATTTTTGATGCCAATATCTTCCAATGTCTGTAAGAGGAGACTATGGCTTATAGTTTCGACAGCTTTAGACAGATCAATAGATACAAATAGACTTGGCATGTTCCCATCCAGAGCAGAAGAAATCTTCGTAGTTAGTGCCAACAACGCGTCTTGGGTGGAGATATTCTCTCTAAAACCATACTGCATACTCGATATTATATTATATTTGGATATATAAGAAGCTAACCGTTTTTTTTAAATTTTTTCGAAAATTTTTGCCTTGAACATTAAGAAGTGCTGGATCATTTGGGTATAACAAAAAAAGTACTGGTCCCAAAACTGACCCCTGTGGAACGCCGTAGTCAATGTTTCCGCATAATGAAGAATTCTGTCCGATGAATACTTTTTGTGTCCGGTTCGTCAGATAAGACTGGAACCAATCAAGCGCATATCCTTTAAATCCATAAAATATTGATTGGATATTATAAAGTAAATACACACGAAGATGATCCACAAAGGCTAACCTACGCGTGGATAATAAATATAATTATTAAAAATGAAAATAAAATTGCTTGAAAATAAAAATAAAATTGCTGATAAAATGTTACTGGTACAAGTAATAGTTCTATCTCTGCAACTGCATAATTTTTCTGTCCCACTTCAACACCACCGTCATTATTGGCGATGCCGATTGTTCTGAAGTTGAATTGAATTCTTTTTCAGTTATTTCTCAGGGAATTAATATTACCAATTATGCAAACTGCCAAATACATGTTAATGTTTATAAATAACTCCTCATAAGTACGCAACTGTGTTTGTTATAACATTTCATTAAAATGTTTCTATTGAACAGATTCATATTATTATTATTACTATCAGCAATAACCTTTCCTGGGAAAATCACGTGAGGTCCATTGCCAAAAGTGCATCCCAAAAACTCGGTTTTTTGTTTCGTGCCAAGAGCTATTTCACCTCCAGTCAGCTGCTTATGATCTATAAGGCACAGATCCGACCTGTCCTGGAATACTGTTCCCATATTTGGAGTGCGGCACCTAAACATATCCTGAAGCTATTGGATTCTGTCCAAAAAAGGGCAATTCGTCTCGTCGGTGATGCCTCGCTTACAAACTCGCTCACTTGTCTGGAACACCGTAGAAAAGTTGGCGATTTGTCTCTATTTTATAGATATTTTCATGGGCGATGCTCTTCTGAAATATCAACAATCGTTTCTCCTTTGGCAGTCTCTTCGAGATTAACCCGTCAAGTTCAGTCTTCACACCCATTCGTGGTCACTTTGGAGACCTGCAGAACATCACTTTCCAAAGACTCATTCATCCAACGAACTGCGAGGCTTTGGAACTCATTGCCTAGGGAGGTGTTCCCCGAGGCATACAACCTCCAGAAATTTAAGAAGAACACCAACTCCTACCTTCTTTCCCTTGGTTCCCACGATGTTCTCTGAACATTACAGGATATCCCTTTTCGTGGGAACCAGAACATATAAAAAAAAAAAAAAAATCATTTTACTTTTAACACTAGTGTTGAAAATATTTTCCACACTAGGTTGAAAGTGATTTTGATACATTATGTGAGAACGTCAGTTTATAATTCACATACCTATGATCTAAAAACGTCATTTTTAATGGCAGTTATACAAAAATACATTTCTTTTAGATTTTTGACTTGTTATTCTCTTGTTATCTTATGATGTGGTGAGGTATTTCTTGTGTCAACTCAAGACATGCTCTGATTGCATTTCGAAAAAGTATCGTCCCGACCTCGTCGTGGCTGGCCCTGTACACCGCGGCCCCAACGAAACACAATCAAACACCTCCCAGATAACACAATTGTTATGTCAGACCTCGGGAAAGCATTTCTTTCTCGCCGGCCAAGAACCTAACGGTATCCGAGAGACCGGAAGTTCGCAAACGTCTTTTCCAAAGCACACTAGAGTATATATATACAAGGACTTTAACCTCTCGCGCTCTTCTATTAGTCACGAGTCGACAAATCGCGTAGCAGGAATAGCAGCAAAGAAAAATGAACGATGATGGTTGGCTGGCTTCCACGGTCTCCTGCCAGCTCGGCAGCCCGCGTATCAAACGTTCGCGTTGCGCTCGACTGTGGCGAACACGGGCATACCTGCTCGCTAAGCAGGATTAGCAGGAAATCATTAACGGGTGACATTTAGCGTTTCAAGGACTCAATTAGCGGCGAGTCTAGTCAACTCGAGTGTATTTTGCACGTACGCAGTAACTTTGAGAGATGTTTCGAGCAAAGAGTTAATAAACCCTGTTGTGCACAAACTTACACAAATAAAAGCAATCAAGCAAATGAAATTGACCGCCGACCCTAAATTTTTAAATTGCAACATATGGCAAGTAATGCCTCATTTGAAAGTTATTTTCCTTCTTAATATCGAGCAACAAAAATAAATTAATTCTATCGATTCGTTTTCGAGATATAGGAGCTTGAAGTTGGAAAATCAGTTTTTATTCACTCAATCAATAAAAATAACATCTAACAATGCAACTATTTAAAGATAATTATCATTGTCAAAGAATTAAATGATCTAACTGTTTACCAACAAATAACATGCAATTCCGTTTGAAATTTTTATTTCATCCTCATTTACTTGATCGAAAAAAAATTAAGGTTCATAAGAATCGATAATATTACGTTTTCTCGAATTCGACTCAAATGCGAGTACAACAAAAACATGTATGAGATAATTTTTTTCGCCAAATCGCAATAATTGTGGACGTCTATCAGTGTCAAACTGATCTTTGATTGAACGACATTAGAGTGAATTACTTGACTAAAGCTGCTGAATATCTTTCCGCAATAATGGTGTATACGATCGCGGAAAGAGTTGAAATGATAACTTTTTTTTTAAGAATGATGAGTGCGGTAACCGTACAGCTAATTTGTTCAATGAAACGCATCCAGATAAACTTGTTGCTAGAAAATACGTTCTAGAATTAGTGCAAAAATTTCGTCAAACTGGATCAGTAGCCAACAAGAAACGAGACCCAGAACGTAAATTTCCGTTGAGAAATGAAGCTGTTGAAGTTGCACTTTTAGGCCAAGTTCCTGCAGACCCAACATTGAGCACAAGGAAATTGGCTATTTACCAATACGTGAACCAGTATCCGCCAAATCCTGAAACATCATAAATTCCACCCCTACAAAATACATTTGTTACACCAATTGAATGAAGATGATTTTGATAGGCGACAGGAATTTTGTGAAATTATGACTACGAGAATAGATGCTGGTGAGAATTTCCTTTTCAACATCTGCTTTTCTGATGAGTCTACATTCTTTTTGAATTCGACTGTGAATCGTCATAATTGTCGTTATTGGTCAGATGCCAATCCACATGTTTTCCACGAACTCCATACTCAAACTCCCCAAAAACTCAATGTCTGGGCCGGTATTTTTGGGGACCATTTGATTGGACCAGTATTTCTCGACGGTAACCTGACAGGAGAAACTTATTTGGAATTATTGAATGAATTTGTTTATCCACAATTAGTAGACATCATTGAAAATGACGATCGTTACCATGAAGACCACTTGATATTCCAACAAGACGGGCCACCTCCACATCATGCACAGCCTGTTAGGGCATTTTTAGATCGAATGTTTCCTGAAAGTTGGATTGGAAGAAGAGGCTTTATAGAGTGGCCAGCCAGATCTCCAGATTTAACCCCACTCGACTTCTTTCTGTGGGGTCACTTGGAAATATTTGCAACCGAACCAGAATCTCTGGAAGATTTACGAAGGAGAATCATTGAAGAATGCCGTCGAATAACGCCGGAAATGCTACGAAATGTGAGGTCTCGTTTTGAACAGAACTTGTACTTTTGTATGGAAATGGGTGGTAGACAGTTTGAACATTGAGTTCATTGACAATCATAATTATTGCGACAGTTGCTTTATCAGATATTGTTTTTATTGATTGAGTGAATAAAAAGTTTTTTCCCAACTTCAAGCTCCTATATCTCGAAAACGAATAGATATAATTAATTTATTCTTGTTGTTTGATATTGAGAAGGAAAATACCTTCAAATGAGGTATTACTTGCCATATGTTGCCATTTAAAAATTTA
This sequence comes from Gonioctena quinquepunctata, assembly GCA_018342105.1. Classification (NCBI taxonomy): domain Eukaryota; kingdom Metazoa; phylum Arthropoda; class Insecta; order Coleoptera; family Chrysomelidae; genus Gonioctena; species Gonioctena quinquepunctata. Next base: position 221,958 of record JAFIRS010000164.1, read on the forward strand.
GGGGTGGCGGTCACAGCTCCGAGGGATGGAATGTATTTCGGGTGAATTTCATCGAGAACGATGTCCCCCTCGAAAATGTAGTTGATGTGCCCGAGCGTTTTTATATAATTCGGTTCTGCCGACTTACAGAGCCGCTGTTTCGTTTTCAATGGCAAGTCAATCAGGTACAAAATGTTGATCAATATTAGTTAAAATTGATTAAAATATTTTTTTTCAATCAGGTACAAAATGTTGATCAATATTAGTTAAAATTGATTAAAATATGGTTAAAATATACACCTGAAAATATCACAAAACAGATATACAAAATTTACACTACAACTGCAATATACATAAAAAAATATCACAAAACAGACATACAAAATTTACACAGTTGAAAAACAAGAACATGACTATGTCGAGTAACAACTCAAGACATATTATTGAGAAGTGGGAGCGTTCTTAGATATTCGTCCCTAGAGAAAAAACATTGGAACAGTATGTGTCGAAAAGGGAAACATTCTCAATTGAATATTGATAGAAAGATTTTTCTGTGAATTGAAAAATCCACGATTAAAATGAAGTATGTGTCGTTTTAGTTTCAATTTGAAATAGTTGTAATTGAGCAACTTGAACTCTTGAGGTAAGAAATTGTAAGTCCAACGTTCACTGAATTCAACTGTGATTTGTTGTGCCTATATCGGGAAGGCCTTAGGTCGTTTGCTCCACGAGTTTGATAATCGTGAAAGTCGGAGTTGGTACAAAAAATATTTTTATTTCTGCGAATTTCTAAAATAGTATTATACAGGGTGAGTCAACAGGATACCCGTGGTTCATTGCTCCTTAATGTATCACTATTTCGCTTTCTTATATTTTTTTGTCAAAGGGGCCATTTTTATTCACACAGGGTGCATCATTCATGCGTGGCTAACCAAAGTTGTTCTTTTTCAAATGAAACGATTTTTTCAATTTTGAATTCCGTTGCCGCGTTGCCGAGTTATTCAAAAGAAATCTATTTTGTAGATTTCTTTTCGAAAAATTACCTATTTCACATTTCGAAATATTTAGTAAAGATAATTGGGGAATCGTTGGTCGATATGATGATGTTCACTGAGAATACCAAGAATTTGGAATAAATTGTACAGGATATTCGATACAACAACACAAACTTAGCCATTTTCAAACATCGGTATTTTGATTTTTTTTCAAATAGAACACCCTGTATATTTTCATTTAAATCAACTCCTTCTTAATGACTCTACACTTTTCACCCCCGACGTCATGTACCGTAAACAACCTGTTTCCGAGATATTCTGGTTTAAAGGAATTGTTCAATATCAAATCTACAATTCTATAGATTTTTTTATCTACATGTTTGTTCATAGAAAATACTGTTACTGAATGATGATTCAATTATTTTTTTCCATCTTCAGAAGCATTCTTGGCAACTCATGAATAACTAGCATAGCAGAAGAAATTTTCAAATGTTACTATTTTTTCTAGTTTAGTTATCCATGACTACCGCTGAAAAAATGACTATCGGAATTTGTAAATAGAGGTTACTGTCAAACTACAATCCAGTTGTGTTAAAAATTATTGTGGCATTATGAATTATCATTTAGAGGACATGGTTAAAATGTTGTATGCTTTGGGGGAAAGTGATGACAATTGCTTACTGGCATCTAGATTATACGAACAAAAGTTTACTGAGAGAAGACATCCAGACCAGAGAGCATTTCGAGACCTCAAAACAAGATTTGAGGAAACCGGAAAAGTATTTTACAAAAAGTTTGAATGTGCTTGTCCTGTAACGAATACTTTTGATATTGCATTGCATATTACCGAGAATCCCCATGTGAGTACACTTATTTTGAGTTGGGGATATCTCAAAGTAGTGTTTCTCGGATGGTGAGGAAATGCAATTACTATCTACTATGCAGTTAATGCAAGAGCTGACTGAAATATATTTTCCAAAGCGAATGCGGTTTTACCAATGGGGTGTAGATAAAATCAACCAAGAACCTGATTTTTTCAAGTCTGTTCTATTTTCGGACGAAGCCACGTTTCACAATAATGGTCATGTGAATCGGCATAATATGCACTATTATGCAACTGAAAATCCTCATTTTGTTAGATATGTCAATCACCAACAACGTTGGTCACTGAATGTTTGGGGAGGTATCATTGGACGGCGTGTAATTGGGCCCCATTTTCAACGGTCATCTCAATGGAAAAAAATATCTAAGATTTCTGCGAAGTCAGTTATCAAATTTATTAGATGATATCCCATTGGCAATAAGGCAGAGAATGTGGCTACAACAAGATGGCGCGCCTGCACGTTACCACACTGATGTGCAGGAATACATTCATAATGAATTTCGTGAAAAATGGATATGTAGAGGAGGGCCACTTCAGTGGCCTCCAAGGTCATCGGACCTTACAAAAATTGTTTTTTTTCTAAGGGGATACATTAAATGGGTTTTCTATCAAACTCCGCCTACAACTCCTGAAAATATGAAAGCAAGAATTCGTACTGCTTTCAGGGAAATTTCAGAGGACATGCTGGCACATGTGGATACTAATTTCCGAAACAGATTGAGAGTGTGTATTGGTGAAAATGGCAGGCACATTGAACATTTGCTGCATTAATTATCGTTATTTTCTGTCAGATTCGAATAAATATTTTGTATAAAAGCTTGTCTTGATTTTTTCATGTTTGTTTGTCTGCACAAATTATGCAACAGATTTCAGATTGAAGAATTGAGTGTGTAAGGGAGAGGAGAGAGAGAAAGAGAGAGAGGAAAAAAGATGTGAAAAAAATAAAGTAATAAAATTTCATAGACTAAAAAGCACTTTTTTTTAATATACCACCTCTTCAAACGAACTGAGAAGTATAAAATAAATTCTCCTAGCCCCATACAGATTTATGAATCTGATCTGTATGGGAATGGGAGAAATTATTTTATATTTTTTAGTTCGCTTTGAAAACATGTATATTTTTTATACAAATAATTTATTTTAAGACTGTAACAAAAAATCCACCTTATAGCTTCATTATTAGTACTGTATTTCACATTGTACTTTCTACTGTGAATATTCATGTTTGCTCTATCATTTTTCCAAAATATGCCGTATATATCAAGGCAAAATTCGCTGTTTTCATTTTAGTGTTGAATATCGTTAATTTTGAGTGTTCTGAACACTGAAATACCTCCATATTTGCTCTGTCACATCAGGTTTTTCTATAAAAGGAAAAAACGTTTATTTTAAAATTTTAAGAAAAAATCAATCAAATACGTATATTTAAACATTTATGCAGAAAATATCAAGTACAATCATTACTATATAGGACTATTTAGAGTGATTTCTCCTGCGCTTTTCTGTAAAATTACGACTGGGTGTGATTTTTTTGTGAATATCATCAGGAATATCACGTTTCAGTGACCAGCAGTATATATATAAATCGTTTATTTAGTCATATAACTAATATCAAGTACAATGAGTAAAACAAAAAAATATGATAATATAAAAATATGAAATATATAAAAGATATGTATATAGGTACTCACAAAGGAACATATGTAGCAAAATGAACAAACATGCATAACATACACAACATAAAAAAAAATAAAAAAAATTATATCACAATATGTTTGTACAGAGGTGCTTCTTCAGCCTAATTTTAAAAATATCAAGACTTCCAGAATTTTTCACATCAATTGGAATTCTGTTGTACATGGTTACACCTTTGACAAAAATAGAATTCTGGCTATATGTTCTGCTAACCAGGGGAACACGAAGGTTGCCTCTATATCTAGTGTGGTGCTCATGAACTTCCTGATTGAGGATTAAAATATTCTGCAAATACTCAGGCGTCATACCGGTTTTAATCTTATGAATGAATATGAGGGAGTGATATAATAGATAATTCTTAACCGGTAACCAATTGAGGGTATCTAGCATTGAATTTATCGACGTATCTCGTGCACAACAAAGAATAATTCGCATGGCTCGATTTTGTAATTTCTGTAATCGGTTTAGCACATTTTGATTCACCATATAAAGCACAGTGGCACAGTAGTTGAAATGAGGGAGTATAAGAGTATTGTAAATTATTATTTTACTCCATTGGTTAAGATGCTGAGAACATCTCCTCAAGTAGTTGATTTTCATGGCAATTATTTTTATCACATTTTTTGCATGATCATTAAAGTACAGTTGACGATCAACTAATACCCTTAAATATTTAAATTTCTCAACCAACTCTATCTGGACACCACCAATAGACAATTTCGGTGCTGTCTTCATCACTTCCTTATACATTTTGTCAGCCATCATATTCACATGCCATCGACCTTAGTACCTTGTTTCCATAGTTTTGGTGTCTTGAAGAAACCGTTCTCCCTGTTCTTCACTAAAATCACCAAGATTTTCAGGAAAAACATCCAGATGTGAATCTAGAAAGTAGAGTTTTTATACTCATATTGCATCCCAATTTTTTATATTTATCCAATAAAGTTGCCACGATAATTTCATAGTCAGGGTGTTTTTGATTCCCTAAGGAATCGTTAACAACGTTTTTGAAAGCCAGCCAAGCTTATAATTCAGTAGTATTCATTGTTGCATCAAATTCCCCGTCTTTCATCGAAGATCTGATTTGTGGTCCATCGAATACCACTTCTTTTATTATTGCATTAGATAATCTTGGGAATTTTTGACCCAGGTATTCAAAACCATCATTGTCTTTGTTCAATGCTTCAACAAATTGTTTCATCATACCCACGATTCGAGTTGTATTTTAAAACCAAAGTAAGCATTATATGCATTTTGCACAAAATCAGCAATTTTTTGTGTTTGCTTTGAAATCATAAAATTCCCACAAATGCAACAAAATGTATCCACACTATTTTGACACTTTCTTGAAGACATTTTATTTTGGAAATGTTGTTCAGCCTCAAATCATTGATAAGATTCAATAAATATCAAAAGTAAAACACTAACACTTTTTTTAAATAACCACTAATGTTTCAGTATAAATTTTGTAAACAAAGTTACTGTAACGGCTGTAACGCCTCAATAAATGGGTCTGTCGCTGTTGCAGATTTTCTCACGAGAGGTCGCACAATTTGAAAAACAAAACGCCAAAACTTAATAATTTAACTTATTTTCATTAAAACAAATAAAATTGCCATTATATTAATTTTATTAAAAACCTGACGTGATACGAAAAAATGAGGTCTGGTCTCGTCGTCAGCACCACAAAATTAGTAGAAAAAATTAATAATATTTTGAACAAGGAAAATCATGTCAGCCGGTGTAATATAATTAGTACTAGGGATTCAATCAAATTTAAATATTGACACAAAACATAGCCATTGGTTATTCTAATGAAGAGAGAAGTGACTCAAATGGGAAAATTACCATTGATGGTTCATTTATTTTATTTATTAAGTAATCTACAGAACAGGCAGTTCCAATAATCGATTAAATATATATATATATATATATATATATATATATATATATATATATATATATATATATATATATATATAAACTGAGTAAATAACCATTTTCAAAATAATACGATGACAAAAAATTAACTCCAGATTACCTGAATCAATATCAAATTGAGAGACTCATTTAGTTGAGGATGACAAGTAGACCTTTTTCATTTAAATTGGCTTTCTGTTACAATTCGCATTTGCTTCTAAGGATGACATTTCAATTTCTTTTTTTTTATGTTTTTACATTACATTTAACTTAGAAATCTATATTCCTCAAACAATTAGCAATAGAACACATATTGTATAGTGGGGAATTTAAACCTAGGTTGGTTCGAGGTTTAGGCAAAACAAATATATCTCTTTTTATATTATTAAAGTATATACTGCAGTTCAGACAAATTTGTGACAACAAGTGAGGGTTATCTATTTCATTATGTAGTAGGTTATAGAAAAATAATAGAATAGCACTTTTTCTTCTAAATTCTAAGGTTGTTAATTTAAATTCACTTAAGGAAGTATAACTAAGATTGAAAATATATTCACTATGTTTTTTGTAATATAGAAATCTTAAGAATTTTTTTTGTACCTTTTCAATTTCATTTTTGTGAACCGAATAATAGGGAGTCCATATACTGGCTCCATATTCCAGTATACTACGGACAAATGCATTGTAAAGTGTTGCTAATGTGGATATTTTTGTGAATTTGAATGAGTTTCTAATTATGAAGTCAAGCATTCTATATGCTCTGTTTACAATGTTGGTCATATGTTGCTCAAAACTTAGTTTTTCATCCAGCGTAACTCCCAAATCTTTACATTCTGCCTTTTTGGCTAAACATTCATTATTTATCTTATACTGAAAATCATTTCTTTTTTTTTTCTAGTAATTGACATACTAAAGCATTTGTCGACATTAAATGTGAGGCGGTTTGCCAGGGACCACTCATAGACTCTAGCTACGTCATTTTGTAGCAATATCACATCTTCTTGCTTTTTGATTTCCTTGAATAATTTAAAATCATCCGCGAATAGTGCACACTGTGAGTCCTGGACTACCTCTGGTAGGTCATCTATTAGTAATAAAAAGAATAGGGGTCCCAGATTGGACCCTTGGGGTACCCCAGATCTTGTGAGGAAATTTCCTGATTCCCTTCCTTTATAAACTACATACTGCTTCCTGTCTATAAAATACGATGCTGACAGTTTTAAGAGTCGATCTGAAAGCCCAAAGGAGTATAGTTTTTTTAATATGACCTCGTGATCAACCTTGTCAAAGTCTGTAAAGATAATATATAGTTGACTAAAAACTAAAAGTTTTCATCAGAAATTATTATGATCAATTGCAGGATATCTTTGAAAATGTTTGAGCTAACCTGCTCTCTCTCTCTCTCTTCTTATTACCTCCCTCTAACCATCATTCTCCAACTGCGGTTTTAAACCTAGTAAGGTAGACAGTAGTATATAACTAAACGACCCATTTTAGTTTTTATGTTTTTATTCTATTAAATATTATATAACACAACCAATATCAATCTGTAACAGCCACGACACAAGCCTAGCTTAGGTGGCTACATATTGTTCAATACATGATTCTATGATAGGATTATTAATGATAGGATTATTAATGATAATTAGAATTGTAAATTGCAGGGAAATTATGTAACTGAATGATTGAATGACATGAAATGAATAAAATTACTTACTTACTTACTTACTATTATTTTTGACAACTCGATTTGCCTCTTGCACAAAACATATTAGGTTAGTTATCGTGGATCTCTTAGGTGAGAACCCATGTTGCTTTTCGCTTAGACATGGATAGACGTGATTTAAAAATTTTTCATGAAGGATTGATTCGAAAAGCTTACTGGGTGCACAAATCAGTGCTACTGGCCGATAGTTTTGTATAACTTCCCTTATGCCATTTTTAAATATTGGGCAGACTTTTGAGCGTTTCCATAGTATAGGGTAAGTACTAGTTTGCAAGATTAAATTATATATCATTTTTAGGGGTTCAATCAAGAGTTGTATGCATCCTTTAACAATATAAGAGGGAATCATATCTGGGCCACAAAATTTTTTGGGTTAAGTTTTTTTGCGGCCCTCAAAATATCCTCTTCATTTACAGAATCTACATCTAAACAGGAGTTCGTTAAAATAAAACCCTCAATGTTTTCTATGTTATAATCCGCTTGATTTTTTGAATATACGTTCAAGAAATTATCTGCAAAAGCTCCTGCAATATTCTGATGACCCTTTATTGTTTCCCCCCTGTACACCACGGTTTCGGTCGAGGGATTTGAGATTGATTTATTTTTTGCAACATACGACCAAAAATTTTGAGAGTCACTAGATATGCTGTTTTCGACTTGTTGCAGATAAACCCTATGTGCATTTTTTATTTCCTGTTTTGTTTTTGATCTCAAATATATAAAATTTTGATAATCCAAAATATTGGACTGGATGTTAAAAAGGACTGCCCGGATCGATGATTAAAATTATTCTACCAATACTCATTGAATCCCTTACCTTCTTCCAATTTCTCAGAAGTGAAACATTTCCGAACATACTGTATATGACAAAGAGATCCGAAGAATGTACTCCGATCGTCAGCTATCCTAAGATAATGTCACGTTATTGCCAGAGAATGCGGAAAATACCGATTCTACAGCATCAAGTGTAGTGCAAAAAACAAAATATTTTCACGAAAGACAGTCGACATTATATACGTGTGACAGAATCCTTGTAAATCCTCCTAACTGAACTGCACGCTCACAATGATGATAGGACATGAAGAGGACGGTTATGTTGTGATTTCAATAGTCGATCAAGCGAGGAAACAAATGCCATTATTGACTGATGATGAGCATAGATATTACCGAACAGGAAAAATATTTGGAGCACGAATATACAAGGTGGTAAAAAAGAAAATATATCTTCTGAAACCAACCCCACGATATGAAAAGTGAGAGAATAAGTACTCGAATAATAGTATAATAGATTAGACGTTCTACGAACAAGATCACGCACAAAACAGATGGCGCGGAAATGACATGAAATCCATGAATTTTACCACAATGTTTACATGTCTGTCAAGGGTCAAATATCAGATGACTACTTGACTTATATTGAATTCTTACTAGCGATTTTTCCAAAGCGATTTTTCTTGAAAAGGTTTTTCTAAAGCGATTTGACAAAATTTAACATATCCACAAATTCCATAATTTTTTTTGTGTTTTGGATTGCAGTTTCTATTTTAAACTTTTTTGGGAAAATTTAATGGTAATTTTTTTGTTTTGCATGTTTTTTTTCATTGTGAAACCGAATTTTTCAGTTCTCATCCGAGCTCACTTGGTTTTATAGAGAGTGAAGTAGAATATAATAGTTAGTATAATGTTTAATTGGCACATCACTTTTTCTCCGCTTATATGTACTGATCACTGTATTTTGATATTTTTTTTTGGGAATAGTATTTCTTTTGTTATATTCTTATGGTTAGACTTTAATTTTTCTCGGAGCAGTTTGAATAGTCTACCATATTCAGTTGTATGTACTTTATAATATTATTTATTATGAATTTATTATGATAAGTTACTCCACTCGTTGGATAGAAGAGCAATTCCTGCCATGAGCAATCATGTGCAGGCATTGAATCCTGCCTTTTATTAGGATATAAGCTAACTACTGTACCTGCAATAAAAGCATTTATTATTATTATTAGTATTTATTCTTTATTAATCTAGCATAGGTATTCGCATATCAAGATTGGATATGGGCAATAAGTGTATTACTAAAAATGTCCTAATAGCTTTTATTCCAGCTTGAGTAGTTCTCAAACGGTAAGATTATTTATATTTACGAACCCGGAAGAAAAAACTGGCCTGTAACGATATCGCGAATTAATATTTTATTCAAATAACAAGATTTGTAGTACCTACCTATACCTTTATAAAATCAATAATATGAATCGAACCCAGTCCCTACATTGAATTCGTTCCGGAAGTCAAGAGTTGACAATGACAAAGAGACAGAGATTATTACTGAGGTAAATCAAGAAATACAAACCGATTTTCCAAAAGTGCAGATTGAGGGATCTTTCTTCACACATACCAAGGAAAAGTAAGTTGAGGGATTTAGTGAAGTTATCACGAAAACAAAGACTGGAATATATTTTAGATCCTATAATTTTGAGTCCAAATCAATTAGAATAAGTACAATAAGGGTTGAAAAAAATTTAGAACAGTCATCCGAGGAAATAATAAAATAACTAATAAAAAACTAAAGACAAGCTTTTATTTTAGCCGTGCACTAAAACATATAAAATAAGTTTCAGTCATCGCAGACAATTATTTAATTATTTTTTGTTGAACTATTTGGTTTTGTAAAGCTCCGATCGCAAAAACCGCCGCATACTAATTTTGAATCAAATGGGACCATAATCACGAAACTCATCCTCCATATTGGGGCCGCCATCTTGAATTTACGGATTTCGACGAAAAATTTCATATTTTTCCGACGCCAAAACTCCCACATACCAATTTGAATTCGAATTGGACCATAAAAACAAAGCTCAGCCACCATAGAGGCGCCACCATCAATATATGAATTTTGACGAAAAATCAATAATTTCCGACCCCGAAAACTCCCGCATACCAATGTTGAATTGAATTGGACCATAATCACAAAGCTCATCCTCCATATTGGGGCCGCCATCTCGAATTTATGGATTTCGACGGAAATTTCATATTTTTCGACGCCAAAAACCCCCACATACCAATTTTGAATCAAATCGATCCATAATTTCAAATCTCGTCCGCCATCTTGGAGCCGCCATTTTGTTTTGTTTCCTAACAAAAATTCCATAATGCATTGTCACCAGAATTATGAACACCTGCCAAATTTCAAATCAATCGGACGACTAGAAGTCGGTCAAAATTCACTTGCACCTAACGAACGAACGAACAAGTGAAACAAAAGCCTGTAAAAAAATTAAGGATGAAAATATGTCCAAACATTGTTTCAAAAAGCGTTTGACGAGTATCTTCCGCAGATTGTCAGTGATCTGAAGCATATATAGGAAACTGGTATAATGCCATTTTATAACAAATTACAGTGGTTAAAAATCTTAAATGTTTTTTGGAAAACATGTTTTGTTGTTTGTAAAAGCCTAATTTCAGGTGATCTTCCATTCATCAGCCAATCAGAAAACACTAGAAGAATCTAACAAACTTTCGTTCGTAGACAGCTTTGTAAACCATACATGCGAGGTTCTTGCTTGGCAACAGTGTTCAGTTCACGTGATCTGAATGTATGAATCACTACAATGGTCGTGATATTATTTTCCAAAACAATATTCAATTGCGAATGTTTCCCACTGTTTGTGTTGTTCGTTTCTTACAAGTGACTGTGATAATTATGACAAGTACCTCAAAGCAGAGTAGCAACTCAACAAGTTCTGACCCAAAATAGAACTAAACAAAAAAACTCACTAACTTACATGATTTTCACTGGATTGGATTCTTCAGGTGGAGAAAAATATTAATTTATTTGCAAAAAATTTAAAAAATTAAAAGGTTTTTAAAAACCCAAAAAAAAAAAAAAAATCACTGGATTGGGTTTACAAAACCACGACATTCGTTTCGCTATACAATAGCTTCTTCAGGTAGAGAAATAATATTAATTCATTTGCAAATATGTTGAACGTAGAAAATTCTAAAATGGCTTTTTCAACGACAACACCTTGGTAAATAGTTGTTTTCAAACCAAAAAACAAAAACTCCTGATCTACAATAAAACTTCGCCTATAAAAGAAACTGTAAAATTTGTACTAAATGCTACGTTGGTCGAACATGCGGATATTTAAAAAAAAGAATATCTGAACACGATAGGGACACAAAAAACTTAATGCCCAAAATGCCACTACTCTAGAAGAACATATCAGAGAAAAGTTTTACTTTTGATTTCACAAACCCCATCTTCTTTTGGTGAACATTTGATCAATAGTTGACTATCAAAAGGCAGAGTAAGCTTTAGTTCGAGATCAGTAAAGAGTCGAACAAGTGCTTTCTTCGACTCGACCTGCGAGACAGAAAGATTAAACACGTCCTATTTCAACTTGATAAGTCAAATTCCGAAATGATTTGTTATCATTATTTTGTGACCACAACGGTTTTTTTCCATTGATATAAAAAACTATATGTTTCACGGATATTTTTCGAATTTTACCTCAGTATTCGTTTGTCTCGTACTCATCAATGTGGAAATGTTGTCCCGTGAAAATTATTTTCATCCATTCTAGAATGTATGTTTATGTATTAAGTTTCATTTGGATAAAACTCGAAAAAACTAATTTTTAGTGAGTCCCCTTTTTAATGATTTTTAATAGTTCAATTCGCTGGAAATGTCTCAATTTTTGTGGGTTATTGATTCTAATTGTTTCTTCCTATTTCTAAATATCTTCAATTTACGAAAACTCATTGTAGATTAATTTAATAAAATTTCAAACGTTGACATGATACAATATTTTTTCTTCAACTACACTGATCCAAATCACAACAAACCATTTGAATATTATGTATTATTGTTGTTATGCATTTTTATCATGTATATATGTATATATATATATAGGTTATTTATTTCGTCCTATTTATAGAAAAGCATTTCACTAACTCTGGACAACAATTTTCCGACATGCATTCTTACAAACCCCAGTTCAGGTTTCAGCATTACTTTGATATGTTCCATTAGTCTTTCCGACACATTCCGCAATAACCTACCTATATACTCAGGTCTTGTTTCCCACCAAGCCAGCGAATTAAGTACAGAATCTAGCTTCCCATGCTTCGTAATTCACCGTAATAAGTCATTTTATAAGTACAGTCCACTTCAAATGACTAAATAACCATCATTCCCCTTGTTTCGGGTAAGTACTTTCTCGTGTAAACAACATTTTTACGTGAGAATCCAGCAATTGTACATTGTACAAACAGGACCCTCGCTGCATTTACTGGTGAGGTCTGAAAACAGTGCTTTCAATCGTTTAAGAGATATAGTGGCACATAAACCAACAAAATGGAATTTTATAGCTTATCGGGTGGTAGACTCTTGTAGGAAATATCACGAAAGGTAAAGTTACGGAATACAAATCAAATTATTGCGAGGAAATTTATCAATATAACATGGATATCGTTAGATCAGAGATGGTATTAATTCATATCGAGGCTCCTGTTAAATTATAATATTCCCTCTTCATACCAGAAATAGAAAATAACAAAATTATAAAATTTCACACATATATAGAACGGTAGTCTCTTGACTGGACTAGTTGAATAAAAACTTCAAATTTGGAAATACAGTATGAAAGGATATTTCTCGAGGTTGCAGCTATGAAAAAACGGCCGATGAGATTAAAAAAAAAATTTTTTAATTGTCAAGCTTCCGAAAAAAATAATTTTCATTCTCAAAATATCTGTAAAGTAAAAGAACAATGTGATAACATAGGAAACCCATGATATTTATAAAAAGAACGTATTAAGTTGGGGTTAAAGTATAAAAGTTGCTTGCTTGTGCACTTCATTTTTTGGATGTTGCACAATTATAAAACCATATTACAGCATAATCGGTTTGTTACACAGGTTCAGGTAAAAACCAAATATATATATATATATATATATATATATATATATATATATATATATATATATATATATATATATATCGGGTGTCAACGTATTCTTTAGACAAGCCATGGTTATCAGAGTTCCGAGGATATGAGATCCAAACTTGGCAGGGGTGGTGGTGATTTTTATTTTTGCATCGCACCCACTTCAACCAATCTGATGGTCATGGATGACGAGTAAAAAAATACTATATGACAGTTTTTTTCGCCTAGTTGAGTACCTATGGCGGTTTGATATTCCTAAGATTATCATTTTTCACGACGAATCCATTTATGGTTTCGAATCGAAAATCGGATGGATAACAATCCTAATACACTAATTATTTGTCGAAAAAGTATGAGGAAATTGTGGTATATCGCTCATCAAGTATGCTGTGGATACAAAATTGAACAAAACCAGATTCATAACTTCAATTTTACGATAAAAAAGAAAGGTATAATTATTTTATGAAGAAGAAAAACACGAAGTCGTCTCCACAATATAATATTAAGATCGATTAGGTCAATACCATCGATTATTGAACATGTTTCGAACCTCTATAGGTTCATCTTCAGCATATATAAAAGTATTATGGAGATGAAAAATCAAAATTAGTTTTGTAGGTTAATGTTACTAATTTTATATAATTCCATGTTTATACGTAGACTCAATTGGAAAGGTCCTTTCAGGGTGGTCCATCTTAACTGAGGCCGAAATACGCGTCAATTGCGAAGCATGGGAAACAACAAATGCAATGGCGGTGATTGAAGCAATTGACAGCACATCATGTGCGTCAATCACCCATTGCATTTGTTGTTTTCTCATGCTCGAATTATTTTGTATCGGCGAATTTCGCCTCCAAGTTTATATGACGCACCCTGAAAGGTACTTTCCCTTGTCTACGTTATAACTGGGAATATATAAATTTTAGTAACATTAACTAAACTAATTTTAATTTTTCATCTCCATAATGACTTATATGCTGAAGATGAACCTATAGAGTCGAACTGTTCAAATCGATGGTATTACTAATGTCTTAATATTATATGTGAACGACTTCGCGTTTTTCTTCTTCATAAAATTATACCACTCCACTTCGAGATACAATGGACTTCTACCACAGGTTATAATTATTTTGCGAATAAATCAAACATTTAGAAGGCACCTTTACTGTGAATGAAAATTCTTGATCTACCATTTTCTGGTTCAATTTTATATTGAATCCTTTATGTGAAGAAAACCGTTTAAATTCGATTTTTTCTATTCATTCCACTTCACATGGCACTTATCTCTCACGCACTGTATAGTTATACATTTTTCGATTCCGTAAACATCTCCAAGTAGATCTACTCAGTTTCGGAAACGAATAGTACTCAATTTTCCAGATTTATTTTCATTCTCACCACAGAATTCTCAATGTTTGGTAAAAATCAAAATTATATGCTATAATAATAATAATAATAATAATAATAATGTTTATTTGTACAATACAGAAAAATAATTATATAAATAATCGGACAAATAAACAAAAGGAAACCGCAAAGCCTATTTGGCTGTCTGCAGATAGTGTATACAATAAAGAAAAGTGTTTAAAATTATCATAATATTATTTTAAAACATATCAAGAATGTTCAGCACAAATTCGCAAAATCGCAAAGCCAAGTTGCTGTCTGCGTTGGATTTTTGCGAACTGTGCGGAACATCATTCAAGAATTGGTGTAGTACATTATGGTTTTCTCAACTAACAGTAAGTGTATGCCTATCAGTACAAAAATTAACAAAGCTTGGAGGCTGTCCGCTAGAAAAATTATTACGAGTACGGAATCCACTTAGAGTAAGTATGAACATCAAGTTCTATATTTTCAATACCAATAAAGACGCGATTAATAAACATAAGCAGAAAGTCAAATATGGAATTTTAAGTGCTACTCTATACGTTCAGTTTATTCTCTATTTTATGGTGTAGTTTTCTTCTGTCTTCTATCAAAATAAATTGCTTAAGGTTCGATTTGAATAAATTATAATTAACTATACTTTTCAAGTGATGGAGAAGGTAATTGAATAGGTGTAACATTTTTGACCAACAGTTTTCTTTAAAGTTGATAGAACAAATTTTTTTTTGGTTTTATTTCTAGTCTCATGAAAATGGGAAACAAGCAAGAACCTATTCTTGTTTTTTGACAATACAATGCTATTTTATAAAAATAAATCTGACGTGAGTCAAGTATTCTGCTTTCTTGAAATGTTACGGTCCTTTTTCAAAATAATTTTCAGAATTTTTTTTTGCAGTATATTGATCCTTTCCAGATTTGATGAAGCGAGTCCTCCCCATCCTAATATACCATGACTTATCCTAGAGTCAACAAGGGCAAAATAGACCATTTTCAATTGCGGCACTTTCATTACTTTAATAAGACATTTGAATTTATATATCATTGTCCGAAGCGTATATTACTGACTTGTTCAATGCTATGGAAACACAAACAACTCTGACGACTAAGAAATTGGTTTTCATCAATAGCCTGTCTAAAGAATACGTTGGCACCCGATATACAAGGTGATTCAAAATACTTTGACAAACTTCAGGTGATTCCTCACAATATTCTAATATAAATATATATCCGGAAACGCTTCGTTTCCAAGAGTGTAGAAGTTTTATTTTCGTTTTTTTTTAAATAACTTTCGAAATACTGACCTTAATTGGTATTGAGAGGTTTTTTGAGGTGTCGAATTCGAAACTGATGTTATTATTGCTCTTACTCGTAGGGGGCGCCACCTACACGTCTTTTTCTTTTTTGAAGATGCATAACTTTTTTGAGTGAACTTCTAGCACATTTTCCAGTGGAAAAATCAATTCCTCTATCACATCTACGTAAAAAAGCTACCCTTGTTACAAGTCGCTATAAGCAACCGTTTTCTAGAAAATTGGACTTGAAAATTTCAAGTCGATTATTTGATAATCGATGCATGTTGAAGTTATTACCATTATTTTGCATTTTTCACAAGAATGCTTAGGAAATGAATTTGACGTTAAAGTAAGTGGTTTTTGTTTTTTGTAGGGGGCATCACCTATTCTATTTATTTTTACTCGTTTAAAATATTTATTTTTGTATCAAGGGTGCAAAATCTGTATTTGTTTTAATGAAATTTGCAATCAACATTTTATTTCAAGAAATTTTGAAAATGTAGAATGAAATAAAATAAAGGAAACTAAATTGTATTCAAATAAAGTGTCTACCTTCAGCGAAGATACAGTCTTCTAGTCATTGAATCTCGTACCCGCTTAAAAATTATTGATGTGTTTTTTATTGTTTCGTACGCGTCTACTATTCGGTTTCTTAGATCTTCTTCGTTCGCTACTGAAGTTTTATAAACTAGTGACTTCAAATGTCCCCAAGAATAAAAATCTAGCGGGTTTAGATCTGAGGACCTTGGTTAGGTTCTTATACACCCCATTTGCGCCATTCAGTCGGAACGGAAGAAAGAGAGGACCTATCAAGTAATTATCAATTATTGCCGCCCATACATTTATAGAAAATTGATACTGATAATGTCTTTCACTAACTGCGTGCGGATTTTCCAGAGCTCAAACATGGTTGGTATGAAAGTTTGTGATAGCATTTCGTCCGTGAAGATTACATATCTTAAAAATTCAGGATTTCCAGCCAATTTTCTCAAAAACCACTGACACATAGTAATGCGTTGGGGAAAGTCTCGTGGCAAAAGAGCTTGTACCCTTTGAATATGGTATGAATAAAATTGTTGATCGTGGATAATTCTCCAAACTGTGGACTGAGTAGAATTGAGAGCTCCAGCAATTATTCTTGTACTTGTTTCTAGATTCTCCTCGAGAGCGTTCAAAACAGCTTCTTCCAATTCTGGGGTTCGGACTGCTCGTGGTCTTCCAATAATATCAGCTGCCCTCTTAAAGCTACCTGTTTCTGCCGAACGACGATGGAGACTGGTAAATGTTAGAGCTGAAGGCAGTACTCAATTAAGAAATCCCTCCTGGTAAATATGTCTTGCTTCGCGCGCATTGCCATCCGCAAAGCCATAAACGAAATGCATATCGGCTAAATAAGCATTATTGTTTAAATAATCCATTTTTTCAAAATTACTGTTTTAAAACTTACAGAAACTTCAACAAAACAACAAAACGTTCAACTGTCACATAATATGTAATTACCAAAACTAATTACTTAAACGACAAATTCATTTCCTAAGCGTTCTTCTACACGTTAACCCAAAAAAAGAATTACGCGATCAAATTCATATAAATATAGGAACAGTTTCGTTACAACCAATTTCTTCTGCACGATTTCTTGGAACTTATCTGGATTCAGACATGTCCTTCAAAACCGCCATTGAGAATGTCAGCAAGAAAGTAAACTCAAGTTACTATGCTATAGTCCAACTGAAAATGATATTCAATAAAGAACAACTCCTCAATGTCTATTATGCGCTCGTAAACTCTCGAATTAGCTATGACATTATTGTATGGGGAAATACATCAATGGCTCGTAGACTACTGATCTCACAAAAACGTATTATCAGACTTATATTTGGTATCAAACGAACAGACTCATGTAAAACATATTTTAGAGATAATAACATCTTAACAGTTCCCAGTATATATATATTTACAAATGTATTTTGCTTGTCAGTGAAAATATAGATTCACTAACACATAATCATGATAGTCATAATTATAAAACTAGGTATGGCAATTTGCTACAAATTCCTCACCACAGAACTTCCTTATATGAAAGAAGTCCTCAATACAGTGGTATAAAGTTTTTCAATATACTCCCGAATCAATAAAAAGTGAAAGAAATGAAATACGTTTCAAAAAACAACTAAAAAGTTATTTGATTGAGAAATGCATATATAGCCCAAGCGAGTTTCTGACTTAAAATTGTATTGACTGTTAAATTATACTGAACATTGTGTGTCTAAATGTCTATATGTAAACAATAACTGAAATTGTATAATAACTGTTATTTATGTGCCTGTAAGTCTTCGAGTCTTCTTTACGGTCTCGTAGAATGAAATTTTTGGTATATATGATTATAGGTGTATAGATTTTTATATTTTTATATTTATATTTTTGACATGTCCAATACCATGTAATATGGTCTCAATGGAATAAAATATTATTATTATTATTCTTGTGAAAAATGCAAAATAATGGTAATAACTTCAACACGCATCGATTATCAAATAATCGACTTGAAATTTTCAAGTCCAAATATCTAGAAAATGGTTGCTTATAGCGACTTGTAGAGGAATTGATTTTTTTACTGAAAGATGTGCCAGAAGTACGCTCAAAAAAGTTAGAATTAAAAAAGAAAAAGACGTGTAGTTGGCGCCCCCTACAATAAGAGCAATAATAACACATTCGAATTCGACACCTCAAAAACCTCTATACCAATTTTCGTTTGGTTAAGGTCAATATTTCGAAAGTTATTTAAAAAAAACGGAAATCAAAATAAAACTTTATCACTCTGTAACTTGGAAACGAAGCGTTTTCTAACATATATTTATTTGGACAATTCATATTAGAACATTGTGAGGAATCACCTCCAGAAGTTTGTCGAAGTACTTTTGAATCACCCTGTAGATGGTCCAGTCGGTAAACTCCGATAAGTGAAAAATATCTTGATAATTCTATGTAAAATCTTAAGTTTCATGAACTTATTATTCATAAGTAATTCATTATAAACGGCCGCTGTACATAACGTATCTGGCATAGAGTACATAAAAAATATTAAAATATATGAAGCTAGTGTCACTATCAAATGTTTTTATGAAAATAACTATTAAATTATTCAAACGGCAGCCTTCGGGCGATAAAATCCTCACATGCCCAAAGACGCCTTCTCTGATGAATGGATCAGATGAAAACAAGCACCATAAAATGTTTGTCATTCCTGACCGATATACCGAGAAGCATTCCTCGTTCGTACATTGTTATTGGCCGATCACGGACCGTGACAGATAACGAAAAAAGCCGCGCGCCTCGCAGATAATAACACGCCAAACCATGATGTATGAACGCGGAAGTGCGATTTTGATTAGGTTATCACGACCTGCAGCCAGCCGTACCTCGTCGGAACCACTAGTCGCGAGTACCACCATAATGGCGGCCACGCGACCAATTACGATAAAACAAAACAATAACGTAATATATTCTATCGCATCATACGTTATTATCGCAGCCACAATACAAACACTAACTGTAATTCTCTTATCTGCCCGGAATGACTGTAATTGTGTCTGGGTCTGTAAGATCATGGTCGCCGTATCTATCGCGCTGATGCGCGATTGTTTTCGCAATGACTCTTCAATGAGAATGCTGAGAGAATTCACAGAAATGTATGAACACGACAATGTCAATAGACCTTATTGAATGGAGCGAAGTGGAAGCGATATCATTGACATAGATTTGGTACACTTTGCATTTATTATTGGCGACATTTGCCAATTCAAGAATATTTAGACATATCCCGCCAATAACAAATTTTAGCAGACACCCAACTAATATTATAATAGTTATTTTCCTACGACCACATAGGAAAGTAACACATATCGCACTCTCTACTCCCATGGAAAGTGACCTTTATTCTCACGCGTGCGGAAAGTACTTTCCGCACTAGTGCGGAAAGTAACTTCCTGCACGGCTGTCAATAAGCCGTCAAACCCGTGAATCCTGTAAGATTTACAGATGTAATTATTAATTGCTCTTCCTTATTGATATTATTTACATAAAAACTGGACTAAAAACTAATTATTTGTAGAAAATAAAGAAAAGAAGAAAAAAAAATGTTGACGCCGAGAATCGAACCCACAACCTTGCGGTCATCTACCGTATACTCTTCCATCTGAGCTAATTCATATTTGAATTAACGTTATCAGAGATATGAATATCTCGTAAGTCAGCCATATAAGAAAACATAAATTTAAATCCCTCAACTTCTTCGATGGACACAATAATTACAAGCAGCATCCGAGAAAATATTGAAACGAATCTTTTGCAAACACCGTTACAATTTAAAAATTGTAACATTAACCAATTTACTTTTAATTTTTATGGTTCCAAATAATTCAATTTGTTCCCCAGTTGTATCTAATAAGTACTTACTTATTGTAATTTTTTCGAATAAACGTTAATTATCGTTATTTCTTTATTTCACTATAAAAGTAATTCTAAATTCATGTGCACTTTTTATAGAAACAATATTCAAACATAGACTGTCACATATCAAACGTAAGATTAGTCAGGCCACTCAATATACACGATCTAATATTTACTACATATTGTTTAATAAAATAGGTGGTCGTAGGAAAAATAGCGTACACTACTCGCGCGAAAGTGATTTTTCACACTCGTGTGATTGCCGCCTCGTGCCAAAATATTTCCCACTCGTGTGAAAAATGTCACTTTCCGCCCTAGTAATGTAATATACTATTACCTAACAAGTGCGGAAAGTAGTACTTTCCCGCAGGTGACGGCAGATGACATACTTTTTGTATA
Source organism: Gonioctena quinquepunctata (assembly GCA_018342105.1). Classification (NCBI taxonomy): domain Eukaryota; kingdom Metazoa; phylum Arthropoda; class Insecta; order Coleoptera; family Chrysomelidae; genus Gonioctena; species Gonioctena quinquepunctata. The sequence goes on from JAFIRS010000164.1 coordinate 242,636, forward strand.
ATACTAAAAAGAGGAAACCTTGGATGACCAAAGCCATAAAAATTTCGTCACACAATATGAGGTATCTTCACTGCATTAGGAAGTTTTTCTCTGACAATACAGGGGTATTTATAGAAAGATAATTAAAACCGCCGAAAGAAATCATCTCGACCAAAGATTATCAGATGCTAGTAATAAACAGAAGGAAACCTGGAAAAATCAATGAATTGAGGGGAAATAAAAACTTTTTAACAAAAAATTAAACCGACGAAATACGGAACTGAAAAGTCAAAAATAAAATAAACCTTCTTAGTCTCAGTAACTAAGCTCCTTAACTAATGTACCTAAGTAACTAATTTTGAGTCGACGCCAAACAAACAAGCAAATGAATTAGGTAAGGCGTAAAATTATGGCATCGAGTTGGGCGGTAACATTCTATAATTTTATGATCTTTGTTGATTGTTTGTTTGGCGCCGACTCAAAATTAGTTTCTTACATTAGTTTAGGAGCTTAGTTACTGAGACTAAGAAGGTTTATTTTATTTTTGACTTTTCAGTTCCGTATTTCGTCGGTTTAATTTTTTGTTAAAAAGTTTTATTTTTAAATTTTTGTGGCTAAAATCTACTAATTACTACCTACTTGTTTTTTGATTACTTCCAAAATACTTACTTACCTACCTTACTTCAACTACTTATTACCAGTTAAATAATATGATTATCTACTTTTACTATTTGTTGTAATATAAGTTATTTTTGTTGTTCTGGTTAGTTCATTTCATTACTTTGTATATCATTCCATCCTCTCATAGAATATAATGATTTTGACGGATGTGGAACAAAAATAATGTCAGTAGCGATCTGTCATTGTCAACTACGTATGTGTGTGCCAATGTTCACAAGTGAAAAATCAATTATCCCCTATTTTTCTACCCGTAAGGGTGGATTATTTCATTTGAAATCCAAATATAGGGTATACCCTATCTATTGAAAAAAGAATCATCCAAATCGAAGAACCCAGTACAAAGTTATGCCTGTTAGAATCGGTCAACGGACCAGAATTCAGAGGGTGAGTGATCAATATCCTTCATTTTGCTACCCTTAGGGGTGGATTTCATCTTTTAAATTCGAATGGGACCACCTTCGAAGTACACCCTATCCACTGAAGAAAGAATTATCGGAATCGGACGCCTCAGTAAAAAGTTATGCGTGATCATACATAAAAAAAATTATGATAAAAAAAAATATACGCGTCGACTAGAGAACCTCCTCCTTTTTGGTTTCGTCGGTTAAAAATAATTCCGCTCCTGTTAAAAGTGAGCTGGACTCTAAATAACTTAACGCGTTTAACTGTTCTATAGCCAGCAAATTTGCTGATGAAATAATTACTGGGGCAAATCCTATAGATTACATGAGTCACATTGCCATTTCAAAATCTTTTAGTTTTTCTCCAACGTACGAGAGTGAAATAAAAGACATTCTCTCTGAAATAAAAACAAAAAATTCTTCTGGTTGGGAAGATATTTCATTAAAAATATTGTTGAAATTACCCGAAAATGTGTTAGACATTCTGGCAGATGTTATTGATTCTTCAGTATTGAATGGCACATTCTCATCGTAACTAAAAATTGCAGAGGTCATTCCACTATTCAAAGGGGGCGATCCAAGTTCACCTGAGAATTTCAGTCCCATTTCTTTATTACCAACCTTGGAAAAACTCATTGAAAAACTGATGAAAAAAATAATATTATGCTTTCTTGAGAAAAATAAACTCATTCACTCCAAACAGTTTGGTTTTCGTGCTTCAAGAAGTACAAACGATGCAATGTTTGCTTTACTAGAGTACTGAATAGGGGTGAGGTTGCTGCTGCAGTATTTTGCGATATGACAAAAGCCTTCGACTGCGTCAATCACAACATATTGTTACATAAACTTGAAATTTATGGTTTTAGAGGAAACATTCTATTATGGTTCGAATCATACTTATCAGACCGTGTGCAAAAGGTGACTTCTAATGGGGTGACATCTGCCTAACAGGAAATTAAATACGGGGTACCACAAGGGTCTGTGCTCGGTCCCTTGTTATTTTTACAGTATATAAATGATTTAGCTGATTTACCCATTGATGGTGAATTTACTATTTTTGCAGATGATACATCTTTACTTTGGCACAATAGCAACGTGGTGGCTTTACATAACAATATTGAAAACGATCTGAAAAAAGTCAAGCAGTGGTGCAACGCTAACCTATTAACGTTCAATATTTCAAAAACCAATATTTTAACATTCAAATGCACTATTGATTCTGTTTCGCTCAATGAACAAATCATCAATTCCAAAGTAGCAAATAAATTCTTAGGGCTTCATATTGTTTATAACTCGAGATTCGAAGACCACATCAGCAAACTGTGTAGGAAACTCTCCTCAAGCTGCTATGCCATAAGGACTATTCCTCCACCATGGATTCTATATCAGCTAGAAATGCATACTGTGCACTCTGTGAATCTCACTTGCGCTATGTGATATGCTTCTGGGGTACAAGTTCTCGAACTTTAACAAATGCAGTTTTTATACTACAGAAAAGGGCTCTTAGGTATATATGTCGAGCAGGAATGCGAGATTTTTGTAGACCTCTTTTTTCATCACAAAGAATTTTACCCCTAGATTGCCTCTTTTTTCTAGAAACAGTTTGTTTGATTCACAAAAAGTACAAAGACAACATTATGGTCAATCAATAAGTTTTTATACAAAGATCACATTGTGGCAGGTCCGTCTAAAATTCAGATTTACAAATTTATTAAATTTAATGTTAATTCCGTAAGGAAAAATATGCCGATCTCTGATGTACCTTTAGTTCATACCTTTACCTCAACAGGTAGTGAATTCCAACCTTTTGAAAGCGATAAAAATTGATTGATGAAGCTATGCTCGGCAGGTTTCGAACTTGGAGGAATAAGAAATGTGAAATTTGGACATTTCAAAGTAATTTGGCCTCCGTGCTTGATATGAGTTCCTACAGTATTAGTTAGAATGAGAGAGCCACAAAGATTTGGGAAGTATACAAGTCAGACGGCCCTCAAGCATAAAAAACTCAAAATTAAGATCAATATATCCTTTCCCACTTTCATACACAGGTTAAAAATGTGCGTTAATGGCTTTTGGATGTAACAAGAAATGATCTTCAAAGTTTCGGCTCTGATATTGTCGATCCCGACTGCTTTTTGATCTTTCAATTGATTTATTATGTTCTGTATTTCAACTGCCTCTACTGGAGAGAGGACGAGAGAATTAGGCACAGAAGAACGGTTTGGAACGAAATTGGGGTCTTTTTTTATTTTACTGGCTAATTTTCTACCCATTTCTGCAAACCTGGAAACTGTCCACCAATAAGCTACCCTCCTCACTTTCAATAGGATTTCTATAGGATGCCGTGCTTTTCTTGTTTTACTTATTTCCTGTACCACTTCCCATAATTTTTTTGTATTGTTGTTGTTATGTTCAATTTGTTTGTTATAATAATTGTATTTGTTTTTTTTTATTAGTACATTCAATCTGTTTCTGTACTTTCTATATTCTGTTCTCGAGTGATCGTTATTTGGATATTTCTGTAGCTTTTTATTCATTGAATTTTTTTCATTTATTGACTTGAGCAAGCCGTTTGTGCAATTTTCGCGTGTTTTCTGTAAAGCTTTTTTTGTTCTGTACATATATTCAATGCCTCCAAAGTGATATCCATAAACGAGTTTGTAGCAGTGTTAGGATCGTTTGAAATGATATGTGTTCTTCATACATACAATGAAAATATAGGTTCCGATGTGTTTGGGGTCTCTGTGCGTGAATTTAAGCGTTGCCTCGATAACTTGCTCTGAAATGTATCATCATTGAATAGATATTCATGGATCTGTGTATATGAGTGTATATAGAGGTATGTATTTTTCATTGTTCTTCGTTTTTATTTATCTCCGGTACCTACTAGTGTTCATTAAGTTAAAATAGCAACATGTTATTAGGTTAAGCCTGTTTGTTTCTTCATAAATAAATAAATGACGTTATAAAATTGGTTTCTTCCACTTTATATCAGTTGAAGGATCCACATAAGTTTAGGAAAAATCCAAGTCAGACGATCCTCAAGCGCAAAAAAAACCAATATGATGATCAATAGAACTTCTCCATCATTAGTTTCACTATTGAATTGTTTTCATCCACACAATATTAGTTGGAATCACTGGCAGATCTGAGGGGGGGGGGCATGCCCCCCCCCCTTGAGTTCTGAATAGTTGATAGTGGTTCAACAACCAGAGTCGATTCAGTGCTGAAACAACCAGTTTGTTCAATTTGAACATAATAATACCCACGGTAATTATGGAAATTGGTATGACATCTCTGGATTCAATGGCACGGGCCTTGGTGAAAAGATTTAACAAACTTTTTCATCAGAATCTGGAAGTTTTGTTCACATAATTCAAAAGCGAACTGAGGTTTTGGAAGGCGAAGTGGGTAAAAACCTTCGAAGAAAAACTTCCTATTCCTTGCTCACTGCGATAAAGTAATGTTTCCTTTGATAACAACATTTTTAGAAAATAAAAAGTTGGCTCCGATCTACTATTGCTTAGCCATTATTAACGCCCATCCGGACATTGCGATCAATGAACAATTAGTTATTAATAGATTTGCCAACAGTAGCCAAAGGCATATGGATTTTGTTTTATAAACAATAAATTGATAAGTATATTATTGGAATTGTGAATTTATGTTTTTGTTCGTTTCGTCACATTTTTTTCCATCTTATTTATGTTATTGTTGACTGATTTCAGTTGTTTTCAGTATATTTGCAATACGCAAACAGTGGCCAAAAGCATAAATATTTTGTTTTACGAACAATAATTTTATAAAGTTTTTTTTTTCCGCATGTTTTATTTTTGAGAGTTGAAATAATTGTCGAATTGTGTTTTTGTTCGTTTCGCAATATTTTTTCCATCTTATCTATATTATTGTTCACTGGTTTCAGTTGTTTCAAATAAAAAAATATACAGTGCTTCACAAAAGTCCCCTCCCCCCCTCTTATTTTTGGAACGATTATACATAAACAAGTGAAATTTGGAAACTGAATATTAAAGGTTGTACACTTCCCTACTAGTGATGATAGATGACAAAATCGTCAAAGATGACGTCACAAGGCCATTGTGACCAATAATTTTAAATGGAACCCTAAGGCAAGCGACACCTCTTTTGAAAGGTATCGAAAAAACCTATTCAATGATACTAATTTTGTTTGTGTTTATGGCAGTTTTAGCAACTCGCTTTTAAAAAACGCAAAGCTGTGATGAATTAAATCAGTTAATATTAAAATTCAAAACTCAAGCTCCGCCTCTGGATAGTTGTCAAAAAGCTGACGTTTTTGTTAGTCTCCCTAATTCGACGTTTTTGTAATTGTCCAAGTTTTTGTACATTTAATAATTTGTGTATTGTTGATCGAACGTTTAGCTGTTTTAGCAGCTTTTGGTACTTTTAATATTTTTGTACATTTTAATAATTTGTTAAACTGTTGTGAGCCGAACGTTTAAGTGCTTCAAGAAGCGAAATGGTACGTGCTTTAGGTGATAAAGTAGCAGCGATCCTAATTCTTGGTGAAACTGGACAAAATATTCATGCAGCAGAACGCATTTTTAATGAGAGATTTCCCGATCGCTCCGTTTCGAGGACTTATTTGAGGGAGCTTCTTCGTAAGTTTGAAACAACGGGTAGTATTAATGATGCGAAACGATCTGGCAGACCACAAATTTCTGATGAGAAAAAAATTGATATACTGGCAGAAGTAATAGTTAATCCTACTTCTTCAACAACTCACGTTGCATCTACCTGTGAAGTCAGTCGAAGTACAGTACACAGGGTGTTGAAAAAAAACAAATTTCATCCATACAAATTAAAAATGGTTCATCAACTCTCAGACGACGACCCAGACCGAAGACTAGAATTTTGTGAAAATATGGAAACTAAAATTAACCAACAGCCAGACTATATCAAAACAATTTGTTTTAGTGACAAAAGTACTTTCTATCTGAATGGAAATGTAAATACACAGAAGGTGATGTATTGGAGTGACGCAAATCCTCACCTGTTTCGTGAAACACATACCCAATTTCCCCAGAAGGTGAATGTTTGGGCAGGTATCCTGGGAAACCACATCGTTGGGCCTCTTTTTTCAAATACTAATTTAACTGGTGAGGTTTATCTGGAGCTGTTGCAAAACGCAATAGAACCGTTAATCCTTGAAATTTTGGAAGATAATCCAGATGAATTCGGCAATTTGGAAATAACATTCCAACAGGATGGTGCTCCTCCACACTATTACGGTGCAGTAAGACGGTATTTGGATGAGGAGGATCATGGTAGATGGATTGGACGACGAAGTTCAACCGAATGGCCAGCTCGATCACCGGACCTCACACCTTTGGATTTTTTCTGTGGGGGTACCTTAAATCGAAGGTTGACGCCACTGAACCTGACAATATTGACGTTTTAAAACAACGTATTGTTGCAGAATGTGAGGCTGTTTCCGCAGACACATTTGCAAAAGTACGAGAAGAGTTTAAAAATAGGATATTTCACTGTCAGGAAGTAAATGGAGGTCACTTCGAGCAATTTCTTTGACTAGATACTGATTCTTAAATCTGTAATCAATATCATACTGAATGGAATTTAAATTTTAATATTTACTAATGAGCCATCAAAACTGCCATAAACACAAACAAAATTAGTATCATTGGATAGGTTTTTTCGATACCTTTTAAAAGAGGTGTCGCTTGGCGTAGGGTTCCATTCAAAATTATTGGTCACAATGGCCTTGTGACGTCATCTTTGACGATTTCGTCATCTATCATCACTAGTAGGGAAGTTTACAACCTTTAATATTCAGTTTCCAAATTTCACTTGTTTATGTATAATCGTTCCAAAAATAAGAGGAGGGGAGGGGACTTGAGAAGCACTGTATATATTTCATTTCATTTCTACGAATTTTATAACTTTGGTTACAAATTTCAATCAACTGATGCCCCCCCCCTGAAAAACTCCCTAGATCCGCCAGTCGTTGGAATGGGAGAGCCAAATAGGCTTGGGAAGGATACAAGTCAGCGAAAAAAAAACGATATGATGATCAATATAACTTCCTCGTCGCTATTATTAGTTTCCTTATTACGTTAGAAAATTGGTTTCTTCCATACAAGTTCCCCCCGTTACGAACCGATCTATTGTGATTATTGACAATGACACCGTGCAAAGTGACATTGGCCAACTTGATTCGGCGGCGATGAGCGCGGGACCTTGGCCGATCGAATGGGGGGCCCCGGGGGGCCACACGACCATCGCAGGCAGGTTCAACGCACCTGACGGAATGGCGAGTCGGACGGGCGTACCGTTAATCCGGCAGCGGCGACCGGCGATAATGGGTTCCGCTAATGCTCTCCTCGACAGGAACAGCTCATTCTGCATCTGGCGGCGGCACTGAATTAGTCATGTCACAGCAGGAATAGATGGAAAATGGCCGTATTAGTGCGTAATTCCGGAAATTTGCTACATGTGGGTCTAACAAACAACAATGCTCCCAGTAACAGTCACGCTAGTTTTAATTCCACTTCCATTTATTTACTTCTGAGAAAATTTTCCGAAATCGCGAACACCTCACAAAAGCTGAATTTCCAAAAATTGGAGAAAGATGACAGCGCAACGTTGGCACCATTGTGAAATTTTACGTTTGCCCTGTATAAGTTGGTCCATAGGAAAGTATATTTTTAACCGACGAAACCAAAAAGGAGGAGGTTCTCTAGTCGAATCGTATATTTTTTCAACCGACGAAACCAAAAAGGAGGAGATTCTCTAGCCGACGCGTATATTTTTAACCGACGAAACCAAAAAGGAGGAGGTTTTCTAGTCGACCCGTATATTTTTTTCCCATCATTTTTTTTAAAGTATGATCACGCATAACTTTTTACTGAGGCGTCCGATTCCGATAATTCTTTTTTCAGTGGATAGGGTGTACTTCGAAGGTGGTCCCATTTGCATTTGAAAGATGAATTCCACCCCTAAGGGTAGCAACATGAAGGATATTGATCACTCACCCTCTGAATTCTGGTCCGTTAACCGATTCTATCAGGCATAACTTTGTACTGGGTTCTTCGATTTGGGTGATTCTTTTTTTAATAGATAGGGTATACCTTATATTTAGATTTCGAATGGAATTATATACCCTTACGGGTAGAAAAGTAGGGGATAATTGATTTTTCACTTATGAACATTGGCACACACATACGTAGTTGACAATGACAGATCGCTACTGACATTATTTCTGTTCCACATCCGTCAAAACCATTATATTCTATGGGAGGATGGAATGATATACAAAGTAATGAAATAAACTAACCAGAACAACAAAAATAATTTTATTACAACAAATAGTAAAAGTAGATGATCATATTATTTAACTGGTAATAGTTGAAGTAAGGTGGGTAAGTAAGTATTTTGGAAGTAATAAAAAAACAAGTAGGTAGTAATTAGTATATTTTAGCCATAAAAAATTGAAAAATAAAAACTTTTTAACAAAAAATTAAACCGACGAAATACGGAACTGAAAAGTAAAAAATAAAATAAACCTTCTTAGTCTCAGTAACTAAGCTCCTAAACTAATGTAAGTTACTAATTTTGAGTCGGCTCCAAACAAACAATCAACGAACATCATTAAATTACTTCAAAAAAATTATCAGAATGTCACCGCGCAACTCGATGCCATCATTTTACGCCTTACCTAATTCATTTGCTTGATTGTTTGGCGCCGGCTCAAAATTAGTTACTTACATTAGTTTAGGAGCTTAGTTACTGAGACTAAGAAGGTTTATTTTATTTTTTACTTTTCAGTTCTGTATTTCGTCGGTTTAATTTTTTGTTAAAAAGTTTTTATTTTTCAATTTTTGTTTTTTATCATCTTTTTTTTATGTATGATCACGCAAAACTTTTTACTGAGGCGTCCGATTCCGATAATTCTTTTTTCAGTGGATAGGATGTACTTCGAAGATAGTCCGATTTGAATTTAAAAGATAAAGTCCACCCCTAAGGGTAGCAAAATGAAGGATATTGGTCCATTAACCGATTCTATCAGGCATAACTTTGTACTGGGTTCTTCGATTTGGATGATTCTTTTTTTAATAGATAGGGTATACCTTATATTTGGATTTTGAATGAAATTATCTACCCTTACGGGTAGAAAAATAGGGGATAATTGATTTTTCACTTGTGAACATTGGCACACACATACGTAGTTGACAATGACAGATCGCTACTGACATTATTTTTGTTCCACATCCGTCAAAATCATTGTATTCTATGAGAGGATGGAATGATATACGAAGTAATGGAATAAACTAACCAGAACAACAAAAATAATTTATATTACAACAAATAGTAAAAGTAGATAATCATATCATTTAACTGGTAATAGTTGAAGTTAGGTGGGTAAGTAAGTATTTTGGAAGTAATCAAAAAGCAAGCAGGTAGTAATTAGTAGATTTTAGCCACAAAAAATTTAAAAATAAAAAATTTTCAACAAAAAATTAAACCGACGAAATACGGAACTAAAAAGTAAAAAATAAAACAAACCTTCTTAGTCTCAGTAACTAAGCTCCTAAACTAATGTAAGTAACTAATTTTGAGTCGACGCCAAACAAACAATCAACGAAGATCATTAAATTACAGAATGTCACCGCCCAACTCGATGCCCTAATTTTACGCCTTACCTAATTCATTTGCTTGTTTGTTTGGCTCCGACTCAAAATTAGTTACTTACATTAGTTTAGGAGCTTATTTACTGAGACTAAAAAGGTTTATTTTATTTTTTACTTTTCAATTCCGTATTTCGTCGGTTTAATTTTTTGTTAAAAAGTTTTTTTATATGTTGAAATTATACATCTTCTATACAGGGTGAGTCAGAAGTACTTTGACAAACTTCAGGAGGTGATTTCTCACAATATTCTAATATAAATTGTCCGAATAAATATATGTCCGGAAACGCTTCGTTTCCAAGATACAGGGCGTTTGAGTTTTATGGAAGTAAAGGATTTTGTATATCGTATGAAATTTTTCTTTAATAATCAATTGCAAAGCGCTTTCGGCTTGGGGGCCATCTTCAGGGCTAATCTAGAAAGTTGTTACAATGAGTGAAAGGTTTTCACAGGGATATAGTGGGATGTGTTTACCTGTCATATAAGTACATAATGAAATGTTCAATACATTGAGCTCCTTATAGTTACACATTTGTCAATTTTGTTAAAACAAGTAGTTGATTAACAAAATTGAAAAATGTGTAACTATAAGATATTGAACATTTCATTATGTACTTATATGACAGGTAAACACAACCCACTATATCCCTGTGAAAACCTTTCACTCATTGTAACAACTTTCTAGATTTTCTAGATTAGCACTGAAGATGGCCCCCAAGCCAAAAGCGCTTTGCAATTGATTATTAAAGAAAAATTTTATACGATATACAAAATCCTTTACTTCCATTTCGTTCGAAGTATACACAGCCACCCAACCTTTTTCTTAAAGTTCTATTATTATTTTCGTTTTTTTTTATAACTTTTGAAATACTGACCTCAAGTAAACGAAAATTGGTTTTGAGAGGTTTTTCGAGGTGCCGAATTTGAACCTGATATTAATATTGCTCTTACTCGTAGGGGGCGCCACCTACGCATCTTTTTATTTTTTCAAGATTCATAACTTTTTTGAGCGTACTTCTAGCACATTTTTTAGTAGAAAAATCGATTTTTCTATCATATCTTGGTAAAAAAGCTACCTTTGTTACAAGTCGCTATAAGCAACCGTTTTATAGATATTTGGACTTGAAAATTTCAAGTCGATTATTTGATGAACGATGCGTGTTGATTATTTTGCATTTTTCACAAGAATGCTTAGGAAATGAATTTGTCGTTTAAGTAATTAGTTTTGGTAATTACATATTATGTGACAGTTAAACGTTTTGTTGTTTTGTTGAAGTTTCTGAAAGTTTTAAAACACCAATTTTGAAAAAATGGATTATTTAAACAATAATGCTCATATAGCAGATATGCATTTCGTTTATGGCCTTGCGGATGGCAATGCGCGCGAAGCAAGACGTATTTACCAGGAGCGATTTCCTAATCGAGTATTGCCTTCAGCTTCAACATTTACCAGTCTCCACCGTCGTTTGGCAGAAACAGGTAGCTTTAAGACGGCAGCTGATATTATTGGAAGAACACGAGCAGTCCGAATCCCAGAATTGGAAGAAGCTGTTTTGAACGCTCTCGAGGAGAATCCAGAAAGTACAAGAATAATTGCTGAAGCTCTCAATTCTACTCAGTCCACAGTTTGGAGAATTATCCACCATCAACAATTTTATCCATACCAGATTCAAAGGGTACAAGCTCTTTTGCCACGAGACTTTCCCCAACGCATTACTATGTGTCAGGGGATTTTGAGAAAAGTGGCTGGAAATCCTCAATTTTTAAGATATGTACTCTTCACGGATGAGGCAAACTTCTCCCGAAATGCTATCACAAACTTTCATAACAACCATGCTTGGGACATTATCATTATCAATTTTCTGTAAATGTATGGGCGGCAATAATTGATAATTACTTGATGGGTCGTTTCTTTCTTCTGTTCCGACTGAATGGCGCAACTTACAGAGACTTTTTAGAAAATGAATTGCCGGGACTACTTCTGAATGTACCATTAGAAATTCGTATCCGCATGTGGTTTATGCACGATGGGGCTCCGGTCCATTTTAGCGTTGTAGCCAGGGAATTCCTTAACTCTGTCTATCCAAATCGATGGATCGGTAGGGGTGTAGAAGAACCTAACCAGGCGCGGGCACCAATGTCCCCAGATCTAAACCCGCTAGATATTTATTTTTGGGGACATTTGAAGACACTAATTTATAAAACTCCAGTAGCGAACGAGGAAGATTTAAGAAACCGAATAGTAGACGCCTGTGAAACAATAAGAAACACACCAATAATTTTTGAGCGGGTACGAGATTCAATGACCTTCGCTGAAGGTGGACACTTTGAACAATTCATTTGAATATAATTTAGTTTCCTTTAATTCATTTTATTCTACATATTCAAAATTTCTTGAAATAAAATGTTGATATTTCTTGCAAATTTTATTGAAACAAATACAGATTTTGCACCCTCGATACAAAAATAACTATTTCAAACGAGTAAAAATAAATAGAATAGGTACAAAAACCAAAACTACTTACTTAAACGTCAAATTCATTTCCTAAGTATTCTTGTGAAAAATGCAAAATGATGGTAATAACTTCAACATGCATCGATTATCAAATAGTCGACTTGAAATTTTCAAGTCCAAATATCTAGAAACGGTTGCTTATAGCGACTTGTAACAAGGGTAGCTTTTTTACGTAGATATGATAGAGGATTTTTTTTACTAGAAAATGTGCTAGAAGTACGCTCAAAAAAGGCATGAATCTTCAAAAAAGAAAAATACGTGTAGGTGGCGCCCCCTACGAGTAAGAGCAATAATAACATCAGGTTCGAATTTGACACCTCAAAAAACCTCTCAATACCAATTTTCGTTTAATTAACCACAACAACAACAACAAACAAACGTTATAAAATTCTAGTACTAACTTTGATAATTACTCAAGGAGGTAACATCAGAAAATGAAATCATAGCCTTATGGAATATATGAAGAGAATGTAGTTCACTACAAATAAATCATACAACAATACATTTTCATATGATAAGGTTTTCTATTTTAGAATTCAAATTGTATGAGTAAAAATCGTAACGCGATTTTGGGTGAATTTCATATCGGTTATTGCAAAATTTAGTCTTCATATTTACAGATAATGATGTAATTACAGATGATTTAATGGTTACTGGTTTCTCCCGGCCATCTCATGCATAATTCAAGAGGTCTTCGTACCATTTTTGAACAGCTTAATTTCGTCATTCTCCTCTGTAGAATGAGTAACTCGCGCTCAAAGTACAAACATCAATTTTTTAGGAGTACGATAATTGAAGTGACCTATATTACATTACTAAGCCGCTAAATATAATAATAGATCTCGTAATGGAATTACAGCGAAAACACATTCATTCATTGACCTAGATAAGTAGATGATACAAAGGTATATTGGGTAGTTATTTCATCGTTCATCCACTTTTACGATGAGGTCTGATGACAGTCACCGAAACATTTTGGACCGAAAAAAAAAGCCGAGAAGAAGTACAAGATGTTGAAAAGGGAAATTTGAATATTTAATAGGTTTTTTTCCACAATATTGAGCAGTTAATTTCAATATCTGCAGGAATACAACCAAATTAGGCAATGCTTCATTCTTCAATATCTTGGTTGGTGATTCAACGATCTGGATGAACCGGTTAACCTCAATATTTACAAGAGCAACCGATTAAGGTCCATATTCAGATAGCAACAAAATTGCTGAGTAAAACTTACAATGATTAGCATAAAATTGAAAAACCTACTACAAAAATGAAGTTTTATTGTAATATCTGTAACCGATTAAGGTCCATATTCAGATAGCAACAAAATTGTTGAGTAAAACTTACATTGATTAGCAGAAAATTGAAAAACGTACTACAAAAATAAAGTTTTTTTGTTATATCTGTTCATACTTTCGAACAAATCAAGTACAATATGTTAACTCCTAAGCTGCATCTGAAGCAACGACAAAATGTGGAAAATTGAGGATAATAAATTTTCATAAAACCAATTTTTTTATAAAACTCATTTGTATGCACGCAATGATACATATTTTTTGTTGACCTTGTGTTCTTGTTTGATTTATATTGTCAATTTTAAAGTGACGTGAATTAAAATAATTAAAACAAGAAAAAGTAGCAACTGATATATTGCCTTGCTGAGGTGACAAGCAAACGTATTTTAACTCAACAAAGGGGCTATGAAAAATTCACGGAAATTCGTGTCCGTTAGTTTTTATGAGTCATCGAAGTCAAAATATGACTTGCGTAGGAATGAGAGGTGCAAGGGTCCACGGAATCGCCCACAAAAAAAACACATCCCCTGCCACATTTTTGAAACTACATACACTCACGTGAAGTTGTCTGAAAAAAATGGAAATAGAATTATTATTTCAAAAATAAAATGTTTTCCGTTTTTTTTGTTCTTCCGGAAATACCACGACCTATCTAGAGAACGAAAAAAGAAAGAGCAATTCTGCGAACGCCAATCGATTCAGAATGGTCCATTCGGGGAAAAATTCGAAAAAAAAAAATTGTTCGGTGAATTGAATATCGAAAATAGTCGTATCGACTTGGGAGTGGAACCAAATCAGTTTGAAGGATTTTTCTCCGCTACATCAATCTCAAACAAGAAAAATGCCGAAAAGTCGTACCGAAATTCCGAAAAGTTTTTCGAACTTCCCCGAGGTGCTAGAACTCCTTCATGGTGAAAACTCAGAATGGGGAAAATAGAATACTTAAAATTTCCAATCGATTGGTTTTCAACAATTCAAGTTATGGATAGTTATAAAAGGTAATTACTTTGAGGCAGAATATAGATTTCCTTGAAACAATTCAGCATTTCTATTAACTTTTCTTTTATTATATATATATATATATATATATATATATATATACAGGGTGTTTCATAATTGAATGCTGATCTTAAAGGGCGATAATCCTTGGATGATTTTAAGAAAAAAAACGCTTTATTTCTGAGTTACAGAATGTTGAAATTTAACAAAAAAATCAGTTCTTTCCCAATATCTCTGAAACCGCTTCGTTTTCGTTTCCATGATAAAGGATTCCTTAATTTACATCAGTAGCGTCCCTGTTAACATGCCCTGTCAGATTTTTGATCAAAATAATGATACGCCACTGTCTTTTTTTTTCCAAATAAATATTATTTTTGTGATTATTTTCTATCTTCTCATAAAAATGGTCTTCTGCTTTTTTTTCGTCCGGCGGACGGTTTTCGATTTAGAAAATAAAATACATTCATTTGCTTGACCCTATTCGATTTTTTCTTAGTCTTAATTTCACAATTGTGGTAACCAAAGAATCTAGGCAAGATTTTTATAATTTTATGGTAACTATTATGTAGTTCTTGTAATGAGTACGCATAAAAATACATTTTTTATTTTTAAAAACATAACTATTATGAACCAAAAATACCAAAATCAAATTAACTGTTCAAAATGTCCGCCTCCTGCAAGTATGCACTCTTCAGCCATCCTTGTCATTGACTCGCGTACTCTTCGGAAAATTCCTGGAGTATTCCTTATTGCTTCACAGGAAACTATTACGCGGTTTCGCAATTCTTCCTCAGTTAGAATTGGTTGACTGTACACCAAAATCTTAAGATGTCCCCAAAGAAATTAATCAAGACTGTTCAAGTCTGGGGATCTAGCTGGCCAGGACTCTGTTCCCCCACGACCTATCCAGTTTTGGTTTAAATATTCGCGTGCCAGAGCACTGAAATGAGCAGGTGCACCTAAGTGCATGAACCACATGCGATTTCGCATCACAATAGGAACATCTTCCAACAGAATTGTCAAATTATCTTCAAGAAATCGGCGATAATTATGTCCATTTAATTTGCGTGGTAAAAAAAAGGTCCAATTAGGTAATTTCCAATAATTTCAGCCTAGACATTCAATGAGAACTGCTCCTGGTGATGAGATTCCACGATTGCAGGCGGATTTTCCTCGGCCCAAAAATGATTATTATGAAAATTTCTGATCCTATTTTTAGTAAAACTAGCTTCGTCCGTGAATAAAATTTCCTTGTCAAATAAAGGATTTTCGGTATCTTTTAGGAGAAACCATTGGCAGAAATTCACTCGTAATGGAAAGTTACGAGGAAGTAGAGCCTAAGCCCGTTGAATGTGATAGGGATATAATAAATAATTATGAAGAATCCTCCATACTAGAATATGGGTGATATTCAAATTATTGGCAACTTGCCTCGTATTATTTCAGGATTTTCGTCAACTGAATTTAAAACAGCTACCTCAATTGCTGGAGTTCTTGCAGTCCGATGTGCTCCTTTCAAGTGATGATTTGAATCAAAACTTCCTGTTTCACATAACCTTCTGTGGGTGCTTGAAATCGTTCGAGCATCAGGAACCATTCTATTTGGGAAGCGCTCTTGATACAGTCGCCTGGCTTCATATGCGTTCCCGTCAGCAAGCCCATACAAGTAATGCATGTCTGCTAATTCGGTATTTGAAAAATTTACCATGTTTTTTTTGATAAACAAGTTTTTATAACGTAAATGATATCACGTATCTAGCTGAAGAAGAGTCAGAATTGTTTATGTTGAAAACAACGTAATGTGTTCTTAGCATACTAGATGTTTCTAGACCACAAGATAATCCTACTACTCTTCAACGGCTGATTTCGCATAGGGACAAGCAAATGAATGCATTTTATTTTCTAACTCAAAAACCGTTCGCCGGACGAAAAAAGGCAGGGGACCATTTTTATGAGAAGATAGAGAAAAATTACAAAAATAATATTTATTTTGGAAAAAAGACAGTGGCGTATCATTATTTTGATCAAAAATATGACAGGGCATGTCAACAGGGAAGCCACTGATCAAAATTAAGAAACTTTTTATCATGGAAAAAATTTATTTTTATGCGTACTTTGCATGTACAAAAATTGACAAAAAAAGCCAGAGCGGTTTCAGAGATATTGGGGACTGAGTTTTTTGTTAAATTTCAACATTCTGTATCTCAGAAATAAAGCGATGTTCATATGAATAATTTTTCCTAAAATCATCCAAGGATTATCGCCCTTTAGGATCAGCATTCAATTATGGAACACCCTATATATATATATATATATATATACAGGGTGTAACTGAATAAGTGTAAAACATTTAAGGAGGTGATTCCTCATCGAAAAAAAGATAGGATCTTTCATATAAAGAAACTTCATTGGAGCATCCCTTGTTAAGATACAGCCCCTTAAAGGGGGTACATAAAATTTGTATAACAATTTTTTTCACAAGCACTGAAAAAGTTACAATATTGAAATTAACCTGACGTTTTGTACTACCAAAAGACACTTAGCCAGTAATTTATTTGGTTTACCCCATGGTTGTAAGGGTGAAAAACGCAACCCTAAAATTTATTTCAATGTAACTTTTTGTCTTATTATTTGTTTACCATTTAAAAATTTATTTCCGATAGCCTGTTTCATTCTAAACAAAAAATGTCTCTTGGGTTTTTTGCCCAAAATAAACCAGTAAGCAGCAAAACATTATTTTACGAACAACTACAGAGATACATCGTCATAAATGCGAAAATACGAAACTAATCTATCTAGTAGGTCGCTATTAGCGATAGTGACAATTAAATTGGTATGACGGTGTCAGTTTGGGAATTTTCGAAATTGAATTAATACTAATTGTGTGTTGTTGTTCTGTTCTTAATTTGTTACTTTAATAATTCACTTGTTAATAAAATGGCATACACAAATGAGGAAATGGCTGATATGCATTACGTTTACGGTCTGTCGCAGGGGAATGGGTTAGAAGCTTCTAGAAGATATGCTGAAATGTATCCTCAACGGCAGCATCCTTCACATAGAATATTTGCTCGACTTCATCAACGATTACGAGAATATGGTTCATTCGACAAAAGAACGCAGGATTGTGGTCGCCATCGAGAAATACGAACACCACAGCTTGAGGAAGCAGTACTTAATTTGATTGAAGAACAACCTACTACCAGTACTAGAAAGATTGCTTTCCAGCTAAATGTTGATCATATGACGGTATTTCGAATTTTAAAGGAACAACTCTTATACCCTTACCATCTGCAACGAGTACAGGCACTGTTACCGCGAGACTTTCCGAACCGTCTTGAATTTTGCAATTGGATGCTGGAAATGATTAGAAGAAATTGTGACTTTCTGAAGACGATAGAATTCACAGACGAATGTAGTTTTCTCGGGACAAGATTATTAATTTTCATAATTACCACATATGGGCTGATGAAAACCCTCACGCTATTGTCGAAACTAGCCATCAAGAACAGTTTTCTCTTAACGTGTGGCTCAGAGTTATTGGGGATGATTTAATTGGGCCTCATTTTCTACCTCCTCGATTAAATGGTGAGGCATACGTTCAATTTTTAAGAGAAGTGCATCCAGTACTGCTGGAGGAAGTTCCTTTGGGCGTCAGAAGGGATATGTTTTTATGCATGATGGGGCTCCGCCCATTTTAGTCAAGAGCACGTCAGCATTTAACTGAAACATATGCAAATCAGTGGATAGTCGAGGAGGACCACATAAATGGCCGCTCGATCCCCGGATCTCAATCCTCTCGATTTCTATTTGGGGCCATTCACAGCATTTGGTATATCGTACTCCTGTTCGCGATGTAGAGGACTTAGAAACCGCATCATCGATGCGTGCAGGGTAATCAGAGAGACTCCAGGAATATTTGAGCGAATACGTGGCTCAATGCGCCGACGTCTAGACGCATGCGTCATGTTTGAAGGTAGACATATTGAACATTCACTATGATTTCTACATGTTGTGTGTTTTGTTATTAATAACTTAGTTTTGTTTATTACCCTTTAATCGTTTAATGCAGGTACTAACTACAAAATAACAATAAATCCAGTTCGCATTTATGACGATGTATCTCTGTAGTTGTTCGTAAAATAATGTTTTGCTGCTTACTGGTTTATTTTGGGCAAAAAACCCAAGAGACATTTTTTGTTTAGAATGAAACAGGCTATCGGAAATAAATTTTAAATGGTAAACAAATAATAAGACAAAAAAGTTACATTGGAAATAAATTTAGGGTTGCGTTTTTCACCCCTTACAACCATGGGTAAACCAAATAAATTACTGGCTAAGTGTCTTTTTGGTAGTACAAAACGTCAGGTTAATTTCAAATTGTAACTTTTTCAGTGCTTGTGAAAAAAATTGTTATACAAATTTTATGTACCCCCTTTAAGGGGCTGTATCTTAACAAGGGATGCTCCAATGAAGTTTCTTTATATGAAAGATCCTATCTTTTTTTCGATGAGGAATCACCTCCTTAAATGTTTTACACTTATTCAGTTACACCCTGTATATATATATATATATATTTTTAATTTCTGGGATGATTTTTCATTCAATGTCCAAAAACAATACATCTCTTTAAGGACTCTTCTCAATTATTTCAAAAGAAGATTTGTTTATTTTTCATGGACGGTCAACTGTTAGCGATATTGTAACAGGTTAGTTAACACTTTGTGTAAAAATAAAACTTCTAATTACCGCCAATATGTACAATAATGAGTTTCGTTACGAGCTTGCTTTTAATCACTTAATCTCCTACTGCTAATTATTGTAACCGAATTTGTTTCAAAGAGATTCAGACGAGGCATAGTCATAAGTATTCAAAAATCTACCAGAAATAACTGGCATGACCTTCATTGTGCCACAAGATTGTGATATCATCTGCGAACAAGTCAAATTGTTCCTAAATATCGAGGCAAGCTATGTCATTTATTTATTTATTTATTTGTCTACAGGACAAAGCCCAATTACAGAGCAGGAATCAACAGAATATAATGAATACATCACATATTTTTATACGAATATTAATTAAGCAAATACACATTTTATATTTCATAAGAGGTAACAAAATGGTTATTGTAGAAAGTGGGATTTTATATCTGACAACTTGCAACTAAATACATCTAGATCATCGCTAATAGAATTTGTCATTTTATACATGGTATGGAGCGGAGAATTTTCCAGAACATTTGTGCGAGATGTATTTATATAAAAAGTATTCGGGTGTCTGGAAGAGATTCTGGGAATGTAAATATTAAACTTTTCCAATAATGTTGGGCAGTCCAGAATACTTTTGATAATTTTATAGGTTACTGCTACGCTATAATACTCACGCCTTCTTTCGAGACTGAAAAATTTATGTTTTTGTAATTCAGAGTGAGTTGTGCCTATTGGTGGATAAATGCCATCAGTTTTTAGGCTTAGCAGTTTTAGAAATCGTCTTTGAGTTGCTTCTATTCGATCTATATGATATTGATAAAAGGGACTCCACACAACTGAAGCATATTCTAACTTAGATCTTATGAAAGAGTAGAATAGAGTTTTTAAGGTGGAGGTTTCTTTAAAATCACTACATACGACAGGAGGAGGATACAACATTATCAATATGCTTATTAAATGATAGTGCAGTGTCAAACGTGACGCCAAGATCAGTGAATGTTTCTGGTCTCTCAAGGGCAACGTTTTCTTTTGAGTAATCAAAGATTAGGATATTCGTTTACAAACTGTAGGACATAACTTTACATTTATCCGGATTTAGTGACAAGTTATTTCGATAGCACCATTCTACGACTCGTTTTAAATTTGCTGAGAGGTTCTCGCAATCACCTATGTTTTCCACAAGGCAGTATAGTTTTAGATCATCAGCATACAAAAGGAAATATACATTCATAACATCTGCAATATCATTAATGAAGATATTGAAGAGCAGCGGTCCCAGATTTGACCCTTGTGGAACACCGGAAGAGGCACTGTATTCGGCAGACTCAAAACCATTGAGCTGGGTATATTGCTTTCGATCCCGTAGGTAGGACTGAAAGAGTGCAATTAAGGAGGGGGATAATCCAGAAGCTACTAGTTTGTTAAGTAGAATGCCATGGTCAAGTCTGTCGAAGGCCTTAGAAAAATCTGTGTAAATAACATCAGTTTGGGCTCTGTTGAAAATTAATTTAGCAAAATATTAGGTTACGGTCAGAAGGTGAAATTATTGAAAAAACTTATTATTGCATTCGTTTCAGTTTTCTCAATGTTAGGGGAATATTTAGTCAATATCTGGGCATTTCTAGACGTGTTAGGAGCCCTCCACAATTAATCGGTTATGGTTGGACAATTCGAAATATTGGACGAATTGCCAAGAAACTCCCGGTATAAAAAAGTTACTTGTCATTCTCCAAGCGAAGCCGAAGACTTCCTTGCATCGTATACCATGTCTCACGAATACCAACAATAATAATCATTACACTACGCCATATTTTCAGTCATAAAGCACAAATATACTCCCACTCACGTCTATGACCTGCATATAGTGACCGAAGGAAGGCTCGGTTACCTAATGCATTGTTAACCCAATGCTGCGGGTTTGCTATCAACGACGAAAAAATGTTTTATGCACACTCGCGTGATATATTGCGAATGTGTGTACGGGGGAGGTACGAAATTTTGTGCGCATCGAGGTTGTACGAAATGTTTTTTGATCGAGGCTTTGGCTGATTTCATTTCATTTTTCGATGTCGCCTCTTTGAATAGTTTTCAAAGTTGATATTGAATTTATAAAAAAGTTATTTAATACTTCAAGGGTGGGGGTTGAATATCAAGCACCATAGTATATTATAAATTATAGACCTATATCAGTTATATCCAATATTGCAAAACTATTTGAAAGAGCATTTAAAAACAGGATCACATCCTTCACTAACAAATTCAAACTGATTAATAACCGTCAATATGGATTTCAGCAAAATAAATCGACCCAAGATGCTATAGCGTATTTGACATCAAAGATATCAAAAAGTTTGGACACTGGGAAAAAATCTGCTTGTGTATTTTTAGATCTTGCTAAAGCATTCGACACGGTCCGCCACTCACAACTACTAGATATTTTAGAGGACCTAGGATTTCGAGGGGTAGCTAGAAAATTAATAGAAAGCTACTTAAGCGACAGGAAACAACAGGTATCACTCAATGGTAGTTTGAGTATAGAGTGCACTGTGGAGTATGGCGTACCACAAGGAACTGTGCTGGGTCCAGTGCTCTTTATACTCTACATAAATGATCTCTTTAACATTGAATCATCTGGAGAAGTCATCAGCTTCGCAGATGATACCGCCATAATTTTCGAAGCTGAAAATTGGGATAATTTAAAAACTATCATAGAGAATGATTTGAAACTTATCAAAAATTGGTTTGACTATAAGTTACTGACAATCAATTTTGAAAAAACATTTTATATGCCCTTTTCATGTTATGAAAACACAAATCCTCCATTTAGAGACCTGAAAATTAATAATAATTTGAGAATAAAGCAGACCGAGACGATTAAATACCTAGGAATAACAATCGATAAACATTTAAGATGGAACATACATAATCTGAAACTTTGCAATACCTTGAGAAGTATCTTATATCGATTCAAATATATCGCCAAATTTTTTGAAGAACAACATCTCAGAATGATTTATCACGCATTGGTTGAATCCAGATTGACATATGGGATAATAGGATATGGAAGTGCACTGAAAGAACATGTTAAAAATCTTGAAGTTCTGCAAAAAACATTTTTAAAAATTCTACTGAACAAACCTTCCCGATACTCATCTGATTTGATATACTCCGAATCCAAAATCCTTGACATTCGTCAACACTATTTCCTTGTATCATCCTGCTTTGAATTCAAAACTAAAACTAATCTTCGGAGAATAGAACATTTTTACGAAACAAGATACAAATCCAAATACTTCAAAACACCTCTTGCTTCAAAGTCTATAGGACAAAGATGCTTTTCGTATTCAGTACCAAGGTTTATCAATTTTATTCCAGTTGAAATAAAAGAAATATATTCGTATAGAGGATTCAAGAAAAAACTAAAAAACTATTTACTTAATTCACCCAGAATTACTGTTCATGAGCCTGGGAGGCTGGTATAACGGCGTAATGAGATCTCATCCCATCTCAACTAATCAGTTTAATGTCTTCCTTCAATTGCCTTTTTATATATCATTTCTATGTATTGAATTGCATATTTTAATTCTGCAATTTCCATTTTTTATATTTATTGACCACTAGGATGGTCGTATACTAGGCAAGTGTTTTTTTTTATCAATTCCTGTTGATGTAAAACTTCAATTGTCTTCACTATATCATTTTTCATATACTTTCCTGTACTTTTATGCAAAACGGCTGTGTATTTAAATTGTATGTATTTTGTAATTTACAGTTTCGCATTGGTAACTGCTCTTTTGCTTTAAACCGTACATGTGTTATTTATCAAATCCAATAATGTGAGAAAATCTTAAATTGAATTCAAACATACTTTCTCATCGTTTTACTCAGTATTCATCGATACTCATTTTAAACATAGGCTACACTCACACCACAGACAGTCACTGACTTTGTGGTTTTCTGTTTATTTGTGAAAAATTGTATTCGTCGTCATCTAAATGAAATTGTATTTGCACATTCTTTCTTTATAACAAATAAACTTATTATTATATTTTTATTATTATTATATATATATGAATCCTTTATGTAGCCCAAGACTGATATTATAATATATAAAAACTGTTTAACAAAAAATTAAACCGACGACAAAATCAACTGAAAGGCAAAAAATAAAATAAACCTTCTTAGTCTTAATGATAATTGAGCTCCCAAACTAATGTGAGTAACTAATTTTGATTCGGCGTCAAACAAACAATTATCGAAGATCATTATATTACTTTGAAGAAGTAATTAAAACGCCGCTATGAGCCATGTAATTATTGTGACGGTTGCAGGAGGATCTGTCAATGTCAACTACATATGTGTGCCAATGTTCACAAGTGAAAAGTCAATCATTCCCTATTTTACTACCCATAGGGATGGATTATCCCATTACAAATTGGAATATGATCAACTATGAGGTTATACCCTATCTAATAAAAAAAGAATCATCCAAATCGGAAAACCCACTACAAATTTGTGCCTGATAGAATCGGTTAACGGACCAAAATTCAGAGGGTGAACGATATCCTCCATTTTGCTACCCTTAGAGATATATTTTTTTGTTCAAATTCAAATGGGACTAACTTTGAAGTACACCCTATCCAATGAACGAAGAATCATCGGAATCGAACTGCTAAGTTATGCGTGATCATACATAAAAAAAATATTCGCGTCGACTAGAGAACCTCCTCCTTTTTGGTTTCGTCGGTTAATAAGTAAGAAAGTCAATGAAATACGTGAAATAAATAAATAGTTACATCGTAATACATTGTTCGAAAACAGATTACAGTAAGAGAGGATTAATTTTTTATTTTAGGGTTCATTGAAATTATTTAATCCTCTGAAAAAAAACTGAATTTTGTGATTTTTCCACAACTCCTAACTATTGATCTTGGTGAAACCAGTCGCATTGTTGGGGTTTCCTGCCGATACTGACACTGCGCTAGCGATATATCAATACACACGATGAGATTTGTATCATAATACAGTTACTTGCGATATGTCTAAAGACAGATATCAACGTGAATAGAGCTCTTAAGACAAATAAATTAGCACTGGTACACTGGCAAACACAGCTGACAGAAATGATGTTCGCAGACGACATGGTCCTGATGGAAGATTCAGAACAACACGTCACATTGTTAGAGGAATAACTAGCGGAGATGAACAATGAAGACTAATGTCGGAAAACAATAACAATGATAATTTCAAACACAAAAAAAACCTATGAAATGAGGCTGGAAGGAAAACAAAGTGAACATGTAGAATAGTTTGGCGCAAGTATATAAGAAAACTGAAAACTGGACAAGGAGATAGAAGAAAAAAAAATTGGTTGAAAAAATAGTTAGACCAACAATCATATACAAAAGCGTGACATTAACAATGACAGAAAAAAAAATCCCGAATTAATGTAATGAAAATGAGCTTCCTAAGAAGTATAGAAAATTAAAACATGAGGGACAAAATAGGAATCGAAACAATCACACAAAATCTGCTAAACGGAAAAATAACAGGAGATTGGACAGGAGATGGATTTCTAGAAGACTGTTTGAAACGCAAATGCTGGGGAAAAATAAGAAAGGAAGGCCAATAATAAGATGGATCGGTAAAATAAGAGAAGCCGATGAAAAATGAATGACATTAACGCTAACGCATGATAGAAAACAACTGACGCAAAAATACAGGACTCAACTCCATCAGCTTTACATCTTAAGGTAGAAAGTAAGAGCTTCAGAAGGTATGTAAAAGAAATCAAAAATGCTTCATAAAGCTTATTGTAAAATAATTACTCAATGACTGTGCTTTTGTCTCAACCACTGTATTGTTCATTTATATTCATGCAAGCAGTTGACGTATACAGGGTGATTCACGTAGGCATTAGAGGTTTTTCAACTTGCAGTTGGATTAGAAACTTCAAATGTGATCATGGCCGTACTACCTAAATTATTTTTAGTCCCACCTCTATACAACCGAAAGACGGTATCAACTTTCTTATTTCAATGGAAAGCTATTTTTTTTCACATGGTAAATACGATTGGCTCTTTTATTCTGAGTTTAGACAACCTGAGTTATATATATTCACTTAGAAATTCTTCGAAACGTGGTAGAAATATTTCTTTACGTTCATGGTACCTGATGGATAGTGCAGCACCGCACAAAACAAGAACTCTGGATACCAAATTGACATCCTTGTTTGATCACTGTTGGTGGGGAAATCGAGGATCATTTCTGTGGCCTGCAAGATCTCCAGATCTTACCCTTTTAGATTTTGATATTTGGGGTAGAGTAAAAGATTTGGTTTATTCTTCACCAGTTCGCTATATGGATGATTTAAGACTTAGAATAATGCAGACCTTTGAGAGTCTCGATCTCAACGAAATCAGAAGTGCTACACAATCTATTGAAAGAAGAATAGAAGAATGTTTGAACAAAAATGGTTATCATATTGAATATTTACGTTAGAGTTATGTCAACACTGTTCATAATCGTTAATAATAATGTGCTTTGTGTAATTGTATAGGAATCCATATTTTTTATTGAATTAATACAATTGCCTTTCGTTTCCATGGCATACTTGAAAAATCAAAAAATCTCTTGGTGAGATAAGGCCGTGGTGTCAAAATAGATAGTAGGTTTTCGACAATTTTTGATTGCAACATGAAAATGGCCTACGTGTATATGGTACAAAATGGGTCCATCGATAGTACATCAGAAATTAACCTGACTTTCAAATAACTGCTCTACAAGTTTGGTTTCTTAATTTTCAACGGTTTGCGAGATACACATTTTTTCATAAACTTCTACGGCGATATTTTTTTTTTCAGAAAAATCGACATACGTCAAAAACTGTAATAAATAAGTTAACATAACTCAGGTTGTCTAAACTCAGAATAAGAAGGCCAATCAAATCATCTGAAAAAATTTTGCTTTCCATTTTAAATAAGAAAGTTGATACCGACTTTTGGCACACCCTGTATAGCTATAGAACTGAATAGCTATTTATGTACCAATTGCGTTATATAGATCCTAACGCCCGGAGGGTAACATTCACCCGAGGGCCTTTGGCCCGAGGGATGAATGTTGCCCGATGGGCGTTAGGATCTAGTAACGCTCGTGGTGCATACAAGATTTTATTTTTCACAAAAAAATTATCTTAAATGACGTTGTTTACTTTATAAATTTATTCTCATAGTATTTACTGCGTTCTGGTCGGCAACTGAGCACAAGTGAGCTTCTATGCAATTGCCATGGAAACATTGAAAAGGTTGCTAAGGGTTGTTTATTCAATAAAACGACGGTGCATTTTTGTGAGAATTGACAAGCTTGTTAGTGGAGGAAACTAAAAATGGTTGTGTTCATAATAATTATGGAGATTCCACAGAATGTGACGCTCAAAGCTGAAAAAGCGTTAGGAAATTTACTGCCTGTGAAATCCAAACACTTATACGAGAAGGAGTATGACCATTTTCTGAAATGGAAAGATGAAAACAGAGTAAATACCGTAAATGAAACTGTCTTAATGGCATACTTCCAGGAACTGGTGAGTTTATCTCATGAAAAAAAAAAAAATTTTTTATTTATTTTACTTCATTAAAACTGAAATTTAGTGGGAATAGTCATGGCCAAATATCACAGCTGAAATCAATATTGATTGTTAAAGAAAATGTTAATATATCAGCATTCAGTCAACTGATGGCATTTCTAAAAGTTAATTCAAAAGGATACATTCCTAAAAAATCAAAGGTATTGGAAGGTGGACAAGTATTACTTTTCATAAGAAAAGCTCCAGATGATACTTTTCTGCTACATAAAGTTGTTCTGGTAATGGGCTTAAGACGTGATGAAATGGTCAAGATGACAGTTGATGACATTGAAGACAGAGGAGCCGTTTTACTGATCAAGGTACCAGAAACCAAGACCTGCACCTCAAAAAGTTTCACCATTGTTGAAGAAAGCGAAATAGGAGCCTTGAACTTAGTTAAAAAGTACATTGCACTACGACCAAAAGGATGTAAACGACGTAGGTTTTTTTACCCTACAGAAATGATAAATGCATTGAGTTACCTGTAGGTAAAAATACTATAGGAAGTGTTCCTTCTATCATAGCGAAATACCTAAATTTGGAAAACCCGAAAGATTACACCGGACATTGTCTGCGCCGAACGTCGTCAACGCTTCTTGTTCAAGGTGGTGCTTCCTTTGAAACACTAAAATTACATGGAAAATGGAAGAGTAGTACGGTAGCGGAGAGCTATATTGAAGAAAGTATCTCCTCGAAGAACAAAATTGCTACAATGATAGCCCATTCCGTTTCCGAAAAAGAAAATGTCAACGTTCCGAACGAAACCGAATGCACATTGAGGAGTTCATCATCGGTCAACTCACAGAACTTCAAACTTGGTACTAATTTTTCAGGAACCTTTGAAAATTGTAATTTCTATTTGAGAGAAAATAATTAGTCCCTTTTTTATGTACAGTTATAAATAAAACTTTTCTGAGTAATTAATTTATTGAACTACAGAAAAAAACATTTAGTGGGCGTTATGATTCATAATGCCCTCCATAACGCCCCGGGCGTTATGGGTCTGTTAATAGCAACCGTTGCCAAGGTATTATAAAGCAGTAACGATCAAGTGAAAAATAAAATATTTTAAGTAGATCTGACATGATCGATCATGACAGCATTCCAAATTTCTAATCTAACTGCAAGTTGAAAAACCTCTAAGGCACAGCGTACGTAAATCACCCTGTACATACATGTCCTAGATGGCTGCTGTTGCAGAAACTAATAGATTTTTTTTGTATTTGTGCTGCTGCTACAAATTTAAAAAAATTATGCGTTTTTCCATTCAGAAGTTATAAGAGTGTTCCTAGTCCTGGTCCGCCCTGTATACGATTCTCATCATTGTTGTGCGCCACTGTTAGATAGAATAGACAAGTTATTTGTCCACGCTTGGAGAAGTGGCCACGGCGTGGCAAATGACTATTCTCTTGAACTTTGAGCAAAACCGGGAAGTGAGTTGTGTGCAGAGGCCAATAACCTAGCTTCGCTTCGGTCAAGTTGCCTGTCGATGGTTCTTCTTCTTCTCGCTCTTGTCTTTCACGAGGAACTAGTCGGAAACTAGGACGCGGAAAATACTTGCACGCCGAATGGTTTCGGGTTTTTCATGTGGCGTAGCTCGACGAACTCGATTCCGAAATTTGAGAAACTATGGTTTCTGATACAGAATACTTATATGAGGTTTCTTATATTTCTCTCTGGAATTAAAATTATCAAATAAAACGTATCCTGTGTTTGTATTCCTGCGAAGCAAGCTTTTGCATCTGCCATTCACTGATCTAAGAATAGGAGTGAGTGACATTCAACTAGAGGTGACATTACTATCGATAGTATTATCGATAGTTTATATTTTTTGCAGTGAACTCTATATACTACCTGGAACGGCCACGCCTTGGGCGAAAAGTGAGGCAAAACCATTGTATAGGCAACCCGCATCTGTTACGGATACCTATCTCTTTTTATCTTATGTTGGTTAATGGAACCCTCGCACATTATTTTGAATAAATTTGTATTTTTTAGGTTTTTTAGGAGAAAACGTGATTTTCTCCCAATCGTTATTCAGGAAAGAAAGTAATAATGCAAACAGTACAACGTTCAAGTAAAATTTTGACTGATCCCCCACGAGATTTCTAAATAAAATAAACACACAAAATAAAATCCAATTCTTATTTCATATTACATTAAATAAAACAAGTTTTGTCATTTTTTGTCTCATTGTGGCACTTTTTCCATGAAATTCTAAATTTAATAGTTTGCTATGGTGATACATTCGGCACTTTAAATATATAGAAATTATTTTACGAATAATTTGAATTTCGTGACATTCTTCACCTACAAATTCTTGTATTACAGGGTGTCTAGGTTTAAAAAGATCTATATCTACAGCAAAATGATTAATAACTGTATTTATGATTTTTTGTTTCAAGTTTATTTTGCTTTTCAAAATGATTCCACTTTCTAAAAGAAGACGAATATGCTTTTCTGCAAAATGTAAAATTTTGTTCACCACATCTGAAGTATAAAGAAGACCTCCTCGAGTGACAAAATTGGTGAATGATTTATAAGCTTCAGGAGGGGCGGTATAAGAGTGGTCAGTAGATATACTACCTCTGTATAGTAATATATCAACTTGAAAATAAATTCACTTTCAATCTTGCTAGTAATATCGCTTATTATTTATTACATAACCAAATCTAAATATTATCAACTTACCCATGAAAATATATTTGCCGATAATCTTGCTCGTTTTTGCATCCAAACGCTACACAATAAATCACCATTGTTTTTTAATTAATGTTAAATGAAAACTATCGCTAAGACCAGTAGCAAATCACACCAACTATGCTGCTCTTTAAACCACACACGATAAAGGAAACGGAACTAATAGCACAATAGAACACAGTAAATGTATATCTTCACTTATATTAAACGTATTGAACAAAAATAATCCCCAATCTCCCTTAATTTTCACTTAAGAGATAATTTATGCATATAACCGTAATTCATTTGACTGAGTATGACAAAGACAGGTTACCGTAAATTAGGCTATCTCTGTTTTAGCTGCCCCTGACACACTTTACGTTATTGGAGTAAACGGTCGGGTCCGTTCCAGTTACGTATAGTATAGAGTTCACTGTTTTTTTGTATTTTTATATCGATATTATCGATAGTTCGTAACACGATAGTTTTTACAAAGTTGTGCAAAATTTTGATGTACTGTCTTTCGTCATGTGTTATGATATGATGGATGATGGTGTCAATTGTCAAACTATTTTATTTACTGCTTCCAACTTCCAATATTTTCAGGTTATGTACCCACTACTATTACTATGATATACATGTACTATGTATGACAGTTGACAGTGCACAGAGACAATTATGCTGTTCTGTGGCTGGAACGATAGTTTATCGATAGTATCGATAGTTTTTTATTATTGCCATCGATATATCGTCAGAGGTGATTATCGGTAATTTTTCACCTCTACATCCAACCGTTTTCACCGTTTTAGTGCGTTTAGATTAGAAAAAAAAAATATGTTCTATATATTTTTCCATTTGTTTGCGTCTATTTGGGTAGATTAGTTTTCTCAATAGGCTTTTTTATTCTTGCATTTTTTTTTGTGCGCATGCCTCTACTACCGACATGTTTTTCGGGCACTTTATACGTGTATAACCCGTGAATATGGAGGTTTAAATGTATTATTCTATTCGCTTTCTACAGCCTTGTCTCGAATATCGTCAAAATTATAACTAATTAGATCAATGAAACAAAAACATCTAAAAACGTGTCCCAAGTGTGGTAAATGTGATTTGTGGGTTGAAATATATGGACGAGGTGAAGGTCGATTCCAACTGATTGATCATGTTAATAAAGATACATAAATTTGTTCACTTCACTTCGTAGGAGAAAGCTGTCCAACAACAGAACATCCTGATCCCATCAATTGTGTAAAAAAAGAATCATTTAATCAGCTAATTTTGATCCGTTTAATTGTTAATGTTATAGTTGGTGCTATGACCTCAAATGATGAATGTTTTTTACAGGTAAAAGTGGCGAAGACCATTTTAGCTTTACTATCAATAATTGAAATTTTCTGATTATTTATCTTTATTTTTCTAATCATTAGTATATTAATTAATTTGTATCTAACATGAATGCCATTGTTATCCTAACCTTTCTACAAGTTCTGATGTTTTTCCACCTTGTGCAAAGGCATTTCAACCATCATCGTAGTTGGATACAATTATGTGCTTCAACTGTACTAATGAAGAACCATCGATTAATTTTTCATTTAATTGCACTGTTGATAAGGGTAATAACCCGTGTATTTACTAAGTGCCCGAAATTTTCATATTACCCGCTTTTTTAACATGGCGAATGCGCTTGCGCGTAATGAGTAGTCAAAAGGCCTGTTGTCCCGATTGGTATTGGAGACGGTGCTTGGCAGCTTTCTGAATTCCTCCATCGAAAAATACGTTATTGCCGTACTCAGAATCTCCCAGATGATGATTGGAATCGGGCCATTATAACAAAACATAATAATTTCAAAATGCATTGTCACCGGAAATATGAACATCTGCCAAATTTCGGCTCAATCAGATGTCGGCAAGTGCTCCAAAAATGGATTACAAATTTTGAACTGGAAATAATGACCTACGAACAAAGCAAGTTAAATAAAAGCTTGTAAACAGCTTGTAAAAACACAATAATGAATATACCAGAAGACGAAGATGAGAATAATAGTCAGTGACTTTAGCTTTAGGGTGCCCAAGAGAGGCAAGGGAAGAGGGAAGGAAATTCCAGTGGCGGAAACAATAATGCAATGCACTATCAATTCAATAATCCCGCAAGCAAGACTATGCAGTGACTGACGTCACTGACTATTAATAACGTCTCATGGTATAGTTTGAAATAAAATAAAAGTTTTATTGCCTTTGAGTGAATAATAACAACTTCTTGGGATATATTTTTTGAGTTTCTTTCGAAATTGGAAGTGAGTTGAAATATTTCATTCCTACATAATGCGGCGTTTTTTATTACACGCTTGTTACACGCTTTATATTAGCTTCACTTGTATGTTTGTTTGTTTGTTTGTAACCGACTCCTTTGGGCGCGATTTTCACCCACTTCCAGACGTACGAATGATTTGAAATTTGGCAGGTGTACATAATTCCGGTGACAATGCATTAAGAAATTTTTGTTTGAAAAAAAAACAAAATGGCGGCTCCAATATGGCGTACGAGTTTTGTGATTATGATCCGATTCGCTTCAAAATTGGTATCTGAGGGTTTTCGTGGTCAGGGATTATGATTCTTGAACGCCAACTCAAAAATCGTTTCGATCATTACTTAGTAGATTTTTCGTTACATTTACATTATAGAAAGAATCTACCCTTTGATAGTCTGGGGAGGTAGAGGAAATAGATGGCTACCTGTACTTGTCCATTTGCCAGAATTAGTAAACTGATGTACTTCAGTAGTGTATGAACCATTCATTCCAAATTTAGATAATTTATGGATCTTTAATTTCAAATATAGGTAGTGTATGGATCCTTCATTTCAGTTTTAGTTGGAAGTGACTCGTATCTCAAGAACGAAAAGGGTTAGAGTAATTCTGTGAACGACATTCGATTCAGAATGGTTGTTTTAGTATATGCTCATAATTTTAAGACTATTCTCAAAAAAAAAAAATTGTCGAAAAAATCGCACTCCTAAAATTCAACAAAAAAACGAAATCGTCCGATCGTCTTCAGGTTAGGAGCAGAATGTAGAAAACATCATGGATATTCCAAAAATATGTACTCCAGTAGTGTATGAACCATTCATTCCAAATTTAAATAATTTATGGATCTTTCATTTCAAATATAGGTAGTGTATGGATCCTTTATTCCAGTTTCAGTTGGAAGTGGGTCGTATCTCAAGAACGAAAAGAGTTAGAGTAATTCCGCGAACATCATTCGATTCAGAATGGTTGACTTAGTATAGGCTCATAATTTCAAGACCATTCTCAGAAAATAAAAATGATTTATCGAAAAAATCGCACAAAAAGTCACCAAAAAAACTAAATCGTCCGATTGCCTTCAGGTTAGAACCAGAATGTAGAAAACATCATGGATATTCCAAAAATATATACTTCAGCAGTGTATGAACCATTCATTCCAAATTTAAATAATTTATGGATTTTTCATTTCAAATATAGGTAGTGTATGGATTCTTTATTCTAGTTTTAGTTGGAAGTGGGTCGTATCTCAGAAACGAATAGAGTTAGAGTAATTCTGCAAACGGCATTCGATTCAGAATGGTTGATTTAGTGGATGCTCATAATTTCTGGACAATTCTAAAAAAAAAGATTTCTCGAAAAAATTGCACAAGGTCACCAAAAAAACGAAATCGTCCGATCGCCTTCAGGTTAGGACCCTTCATTTCAAATTTAGATAATAAATGGATTTTTCATTTCAAGTATAGGTAGTGTATGGATCCTTCATTTTAGTTTTAGTTGGAAGTGACAATTCTCTAATTTTATCGCCAAATC
Organism: Gonioctena quinquepunctata; assembly: GCA_018342105.1. Lineage (NCBI taxonomy): Eukaryota > Metazoa > Arthropoda > Insecta > Coleoptera > Chrysomelidae > Gonioctena > Gonioctena quinquepunctata. The sequence goes on from JAFIRS010000164.1 coordinate 276,029, forward strand.
AAAAATTGTTCCTACCATTACTTGGTGCTTTCATGTTGCTAATTCATTACCCATCTTGATTTTTGTGCTTATACCACTATTAAAAAAAAATTATACTTTGTTTGCTTGTGGAGAATCAAGAGGGCATGGGATGGGTGTGGTTACTTCTCCATTAGCCGGCATAGCATCAGTTCGAAAAATAAAAATGCCCGTTCAACGATTTTTTGTGCTCTCAGAGGGTTACTTTTGTGTTCATAATAATAAAACAAAATAATTGCAACAAATTCTAGTATGAGTTCAGAAAAAAGCCTCGCATCAGTTCAACATATGTTTCAAGTGCGTGGAATAAAAAAATTAAATGTAAACTTTACTGTAACTGAAACAATAGAGTATAACACCGCGCGTGTGCATGCAACAAATTCTCAAAGTCAACAATGAAGTGCATATATCTTGTGAGTGTGTGGGGATCCACTGTCCCAATTTTCGAGTTAATTTTACCAGAAATAACGGTACTATACAGCGAAGCACGCGAGGAATGTTCTCTGCAGGTTCGTGTTGAGCATGAGCAGAATTCAAAACGCACGGGCAGCAGGAATACGAGAAATAGCATGGGAAAGCCAGAACCTTGATTATAATCATTTTTGTTCCTATTTTATCGATTATACCGATCATACCAAATATTTTCTTATATAGTCGAAGTGGATTAATTTGTAGCTGTTGTAACAGTTTGAGTTGGGCTTGTTATCGTGGATGAATTACACTTCCATTATATCAGTGAAATTACTTGCCACGAAAAAAAAACAGAGTGTCGCTGAAAAATAGGCAAATATTTATTTTTAACAATTATTTAATGTACAGTTTCTCGTAAAATTCCAAGAATACTTTCAAAATCACATTACACAGAAGGGTTTTTAATTTTAGAGACCCCTTTCAATTTCAGAGCCCCAGACTACTGCCTAGGCAAGCAGAACACCCCTCATATATACTTTCGATCACCTCATCGACGCACCTTGAATCATTTCGAAACTAGGTGGATTCCACTAAGCTAGGTAAGATTCCCGTTTATTCAACTCATGGAAGTACCAAACAAAACTCCTGGTATGGCGACTAAAATAATAGTTAAAAGCATACAGTTTTTTGAAACAAGATAACAGAACAGAAGTCATTCGCAGGTCCTCTGGAAAACCGAAACCACTTGAAAATTGACTTTCGATAGCTGAGAGTTCTCGGTATTGTATATTGCCGATTTACTTGCTCAATTAGCTTTCGATTGGGTTTTTACATGATTCTTTGGTTGGGATACAACGTTAACCGTTCTACAGACTGATTTCTTGCAACAGCTCCTATCATGCAGCAGCATCTGGAGTTCGCAGCATAGGTGTCATCTGATTCCATTTCTTCACTCCTCCACTGGTCTTAGCTCTTCCTTCATGAATAGGCAATGCTTCAAACTATCCTTGATTTTTCGAACATGCTCCCAAAGACTCGTTTGCTGTCCTAAAATTCTGCAGTGCGATTTCATAAACCATTTTTCGTCTGCTGTCAGAAATTGACCTATCGGCGCTGCCTTTATCGAAAATACTCCAGCAGTTATTTAACTGATGCCAACGTCCAAGGGATTTGGTTGAGCTTTCGTATTAAAATATCCTATCAGCAGATTCCCTCTGCTGCTTTCCGGTGCCTAAGTAATTTTTAAGTACCTAAATTGACCTTCGTATCGATAGGGCTAACTAGGAAGCTCCAATATATTCGCCATGTTGCGTTTTCTGTTGTCTAAGGTACTTGAAAGTCCTTTGAATAAAAAGATCTTGCCAGGAAGCTCCAACAGATTCCCTAGCCTGCATTGACTGTGTCTGGGATATCTCCAAGGACTTAAAAGCCTCTGTAGAAAATTTTGGTGTCTGGAGTTAAACCTTTCACCAGGATGCTCCAACAGATTTACGAGGCTGCACTGCCTGCTGTGTGGGATAACACAAAGGCATCTGAAAGCTCTGGTGTGTACGACTATTTCTAGATACTTGAATTAGACTTTGTGTTTATAGGGTTCACTAGGAAGCTCAAGTATATTTCCTATCAGGTGCTGCTTTCGGCTCGAAAGGTCTCATCAGATTCACAGATCAACAGATTCACTAGGCTGCATTGTCTGATGACTGGGACAACTAAAAGGCACTTGATTGATCCTTTGTATCGGAATATCCTGTTAGAAAACAGATTCCCTTTGCTGCTTTTTTTTATATCTAGGATGATTTCAAGGTACTTGAATCAGCCTTCTTATCGATTCAGGTCACTAGGGAGCACCAATATATTTCCCAGACTTCATTTTCTGGTGTTTTAGGTACTTTAATCGAAAAGCCTTAGGAACTTTCAACAGATTCACTAGGCTGCCTTGCCTGACGTCGAGGATAGCTCTGAGGCTCTTGAAAGAACCTTTGTATCGAAATATCATATCCCTTATGCTGCATTTCTTGGTGTCTAGGATAATTTCAAAGTACTCGAATTAGCATTTGTGTACATGGGGCTTCCTAGGAAGCAATATATTCCAGACTGCATTTTCTAGTATCCGAGGTATTTGAAAGTGCTTTGAATCGAAGTGTAATACCAGAAAGCTCCAACAAATTTACAAGGCGGCATTGACTCGTGTCTGGGATAACTCCTGGACACTTGAATAGGCCTTCATATCGAAATATCCTATCAGGAAGCTCCAACAGATTTCTTATGCTACATCTCTGGTGTCTAAAATAATTTCAAAGTACTTGGATTAGTTTTTGGTGGGATTTAATTATTTTGACTATTCTTATTATAATTATATTATGCGAGAGCTGCAACGTTTCAGTATTGAGTGTTCGCTCAGTCTTTTTTCTAATTCAGTTCAAAGTTCCTCAAAAACCACGATGCATTTACCAAGATGGATTATGTTTATATTTTTGTTATACTTGAACATCTCTGAGATGTAGGTTCATCCGGGTTTCAATATATGATTGTATACCAGTGATTTGGTTTCTGTCGACACAGAAGACAACCAGCATGGTTTTCAATATATCTTCGTCAACACCATATGTTTTTTTATTAATAGGTTCCTTCCATTTCAATTTTGATATTTTTCAGGTTTTGCTTGTATATTTTTCTGTATTTCCGTATGGTAAATATATCGCAGTAAAACAATCGAAAATTACCTTTGAAACAGATACAAAGGAACATCTACCCCAGTGATTATCCTTCTCGAAAAAAAAAAACACTTGCTGAAATTCGTAGCGTTCAGCACGTTCACTGTTAGTTCTTATGGTGTAAATAATTCCGTGTTCAAGGACGCTCGGTCAATGATTGTTCTTGCTATTTCACAGCTTGATGATAATGACCTTTGTGGGTATTTTTCGAAGCACAACTTCCTGATCCCACTCGCCGAAAATGTTTTTGATTCACTCGCTTGATGATTTCATCGAACAATTGTTGAAAGACAATGGAACAGTTTGGCGAGAGAGATAAACAAGTTTTTTGCGTGGTATCGTCGCCAACCGTGAAAACAATCTCAGTTCGATGGACGGCCAAAAAACAGATGAATACATAAATGGTGTTTTTGTATGTTTATGTACGTGATATCAAAATTGCTCTATTTGATATCAAAAGTTCTTCAAGAGAGCGTAAAGGTACCTATTACAATAAACATAGAATGAAGAAATTTTGAGTGAAATGTCGAAAGTCTGACAAAGAATTTGAATTAAAAAAATCGTGTGCGGTCGGGGGACCCCCGTCAGGAACGAAGTTTCTCAACCTTTTTTTTAAAGCTTTTTAATCTTTCTTTATGCTCCCTCCATGGTTCCAAACGATCCAATAAATCAATTAATATCAGAATATGTTGCCATGAATCTCATGTCTCCACCATTTTGTGTCTTTTTTGTCAATATTTTCCATTTGAAAATTGACGTTTTCTATTCCGTCACATTAAATTGTCATTATAGCATGCAATACCATACCTATATATCCTTTTCCAAACTCCTCCGCCACATTAAAAGGTATTTTATTCCTGATAATACTATTCGTTATATTATATCAAATTGACGTGCTACATATTCAATGTAAACCATTAATCCAACTTCGGCATAAAAAAAAATAAAAGAAATCATGTCCAAAAAAGTCATCTAAACACACGTTATATAGAAAAATAAAAGAAATAAAAGTATCTTCCACGTATTACCACTCAACGATAATATCCGACTTGTATTTGCATATATATCCTACCACTCATGTAATAATAATAATAATATAATAATATAAGTTTATTCACTAAGAAACAAGAGTGTTTATATAATGAAGGTGGTTATAGTAAATAAACATGGGGTACCACAGAAGCTTTAGTTTCGAAGGACTATCGCTTGTACGTAGTTTCGTAAGAATATAATGTAATGATGACAATGATAATAATAATAAAGTAGTGTAAGTTATGACAAAAGTAATGTAGCGTAATAAATAAATAATATAATATAAATACACATAAACATGCAATATGTAAACGCATTCATATACTAGTAGGGTAAATATATAATTAACAGTGGGGTTTTATGTTAAGACAAACGGGACATATAATAGATGATGTAATGATGACAAAGATAATAATAATAAAGTAGTGTAAGTTATGACAAAAGTAATGTAGCGTAATAAATAAATAATATAATATAAATACACATAAACATGCAATATGTAAACGCATTCATATACTAGTAGGGTAAATATATAATTAACAGTGGGGTTTTATGTTAAGACAAACGGGACATATAATAGATGATGTAATGATGACAAAGATAATAATAATAAAGTAGTGTAAGTTATGACAAAAGTAATGTAGCGTAATAAATAAATAATATAATATAAATACACATAAACATGCAATATGTAAACGCATTCATATACTAGTAGGGTAAATATATAATTAACAGTGGGGTTTTATGTTAAGACAAACGGGACATAAATAGATGATGTAATGATGACAAAGATAATAATAATAAAGTAGTGTAAGTTATGACAAAAGTAATGTAGCGTAATAAATAAATAATATAATATAAATACACATAAACATGCAATATGTAAACGCCTTCATATACTAGTAGGGTAAATATATAATTAACAGTGGGTTTTATGTTAAGACAAACGGACATATAATAGATGATGTAATGATGACAAAGATAATAATAATAAAGTAGTGTAGTTATGACAAAAGTAATGTAGCGTAATAAATAAATAATATAATATAAATACACATAAACATGCAATATGTAAACGCATTCATATACTAGTAGGGTAAATATATAATTAACAGTGGGGTTTTATGTTAAGACAAACGGGACATATAATAGATGATGTAATGATGACAATGATAATAAAATAAAGTAGTGTAGTTATGACAAAAGTAATGTAGCGTAATAAATAAATAATATAATATAAATACACATAAACATGCAATATGTAAACGCATTCATATACTAGTAGGGTAAATATATAATTAACAGTGGGGTTTTATGTTAAGACAAACGGGACATATAATAGATGATGTAATGATGACAATGATAATAATAATAAAGTAGTGTAAGTTATGACAAAAGTAATGTAGCGTAATAAATAAATAATATAATATAAATACACATAAACATGCAATATGTAAACGCATTCATATACTAGTAGGGTAAATATATAATTAACAGTGGGGTTTTATGTTAAGACAAACGGGACATATAATAGATGATGTAATGATGACAAAGATAATAATAATAAAGTAGTGTAAGTTATGACAAAAGTAATGTAGCGTAATAAATAAATAATATAATATAAATACACATAAACATGCAATATGTAAACGCATTCATATACTAGTAGGGTAAATATATAATTAACAGTGGGGTTTTAGGTTGAGACAAACGGGACATATAATAGATTTAAAGCAGATTTATATACACACACACATATACATGTATATTTATTTATTTATTTATTTATTGAATACATCCAGCAGGTTCGAAAACCCAATTACAGGTATACATAATGTTTATTGCGAACATGATTTCATAATTAGGTAGGAATTACAAAAAGAAAAATCAAAAGAAAATTCGAATAGCAAAGATAAAACATATAACTATATCTAACCCATTAATTAATTTGGTAATAGGCGATTTATTGTATGTTTGAAATTTGATAGGCTCGAAAAGAAAATATCTACGTTGTTTAAGTTATTATAGCTTCGACACATTGTCGAGATAGGACAGTGAAAATGATGAAGCGTGTGCGGAACCCCAATGTTGAATAGTAGTCGAGATCTGGATGTCACACGCAGAACATTGAAATTAAAAAAAGATAGTAGGGTTGATGAGTCTATTAAGTTGTTGACAATTTTATACATATATATCAAGTTGCCTTTTTCACGGTGCTTTCTTAACGAGCACAGATCAAATTCTTCGAGAAGCAAGTTGTAGTTGTATCCTCTTTCAGGATAGATTCAGTGTTTTTTCAGGTAGCAGAATTTTAAAAATTTCTTTTGGATACTTTCAATATTTGAGATGAATTTCAAGTGATTGGGATTCCACACTGGGCTACAGTATTCAAGCTTACTTCTAACATGAGAATAGTACAGGGTACGTAGAGTGTCTATTGAGGTACCTGGTGGCGCTTGAGATGGTATTATCAATGTGTTTCGAAAACGTTAACTTAGGATCAAATGTAATGCCAAGGTCTTTAAATTCAAAAATACGAGTTAAGTCAGAGTTGTTGATTTGATAGTTAAATTGAACTGGAATTTGTTTCCGAGTGAATGACATAACTTTGCATTTATTAATATTTAATCCTAGTTTGTTTTTCTCACACCAAATACAGAGATTTTTTATATCCTCCTGTAGTAAGTTGCAGTCTGATAGATTATCTACTTTCCTAAAGATTTTCATGTCGTCAGCATATAATAATGTATGGGAATTAATGCAGTGTGTTATGTTATTAATAAACAGAAGGAATACAAGAGGTCCTAGGTTAGAACCCTGAGGAACACCCGAAGTAGCAACAAATGTCGATGATTTGACTCCTTCATATTCGACAAATAGATTTCTATTTGATAAATAAGATTTTAGAAGCTGCAGAATATCAGGTGAGAAGCCAAAGTACGGTAGCTTTCTTAGCAATTGTTCATGTGAAACCCGGTCGAAAGCCTTACTAAAATCTGTATAAACAACATCGACTTGATCTCTAGAGTCGAGAGTTCCGGAAACAAACTGAGTAAAAGTACAAAGATTAGTGGAGGTAGAGCGGGCTTTAACAAATCCGTGCTGAGAGTCTGAGATCAAATTTGAATACCGGACATACACGAGAAATTTTCCATAGTTGGGGGGGGTTTATGATTTCGGTCTGTTTTCCAGCTTTGAATACCGGACATACACGAAAATTTTCCATAGTTGGGGGAAAAGTTTTAGTTTTGATGATTATGTTGAAGATAATGTGAATAGGTTCGATAAGTAGCTCAATATGGTCTTTCACAAATTTGATTGGTATATTGTCGGGTCCACAGGTGAATTTATTCTTCAATTGTTTTGCCGCATTATATATTTGCTCGATGGAAATATAATTTATATTGAAAGAGTTGAGACTATCGCTTAAGTGTTCTTCATCATTAGAGTCGTTATGATCCGAGGTAGTAGAGGGTAAATAAATACTTTCAAAGTATTTCGCAAATGCGTTGACAATAGTGTTAGGTGTTGAGAAATTTAGATTTTCGTAAAGCATTCTACCAGGTATACGTGATTTATTCATTTTTGAATTGATGTAGTTCCAAAAGTTCTGGGGGTGTACTTTCAGATCTTTTTCGGCATTTTTCACGAACAGAGTGTAAGCACTATTTATTGCTGATTTAAGAGTACGTCGGGCATTCCTCAGGCGTTCTAGGTAAAATAGATATCTACGTTTTCTGTACATTTTTAGATAATGATTTTTCACTTTCATTTTAGTAATAATATCTCTTGTGAACCAAACTGGGTATTTGACTGACCGACATTTTTTTAAGGGAACACATTGTTCAAAAATACGTTGAATGGTATTGTTGAAAAAGAGGGATGCTGAATTTACATCTGGGAAATTAGGTAAGTCGCACCAATTCACTTCACTAAACAGTTGTGACAGTTTTCGGATATTTGCTTTCTTGAAGTTGAACCGTTGTAAATTTGATGTGAAAGCTGGAATATATATACACACACATATACACGTACACCTATATATACACACATACATACATACATACATACACACACACACACACACACATATACATATATATAAAATCATAGCATCAATTATGGAGCCATTCATACCGTTTTATGTTTGAGATCATTAGGGTAGTATGGAGTTGGTATTTTTTTGTTTTTGTTTAGTGTTGATATTTCTGGTTAACAAAATCGTGTATATTATTTCTCTCAATACTAGAAATCAGTTATTATTTTTTTTTATATAAGTTTAAATTATTTATGCTTTTTGTCGAGCTAGGTATCATGCTGTAGAGTCTGGGTGCAAGATAGTCACAGTGACGTTGACCTATTGTTTTTTCACAACGTGGTAGTAGTTGCGATCCATGTCTGGTGGTGTAGTTGTGGGTCACTTTTTCTGGAGTTTTTTTGTGTTTTTTGAGATTGGTGAGCATGGACACACAGAAAAGTTGTCTCACATCGTACATACCAGACAATACATATAATTGGTCATTGGGAAATAAGAGTGGCTTATCGAATATTATTCTCAGAATCCACCTCTGGAGAACGTTCAAGTTTTCAAGATGAGTATCATTTACACCTCCCCATCCTATTATTCCATAAGTTAGCTGTGATTGTACGAATGCGTAGTATAGTACAGTAAGATGTTTAGTGTCAAGATAGTCTTTTAGGTATTTGAGTCTTGAGAGCATGCCTCTTAGTTTTTTTATTATATTCTTTATTTGAAGGTTCCATTTGAGGTGTCGGTCGACTATGATACCTAAATATTTTATCGAATCGGCTTCAGGAATATGTGATTGGGGACCAATGTTCAACGGTCTCAGATTAGGTAATCCACTCGAGTATGATGTGAATGGCAGATATTTTGTTTTTTCCAGATTGAGTATGAGGGTATTATGTCTAAACCATTTTTCTATTATTTTAAAGTCGTCCTCCGCTAGCGATTTCAATGTATTCCATGATTTCGATTCATAGAATATAGCTGTGTCGTCAGCAAAGCTTAAGATCCTTCCTTTTATATTGAGATTCAATATAGTGTGAACAGGAGTGGACCTAGTACTGTCCCTTGCGGCACCCCGTAAGTTACGAACATACTATTGCTCAGTTCACCTCCGATATCAACCCTCTGTTTACGATTCTCTAGGTAGCTTCTCAGTAGGTTATAGGTATTTCCTCTCAATCCATAATTATACAATGTATTTAGCAGTTTTTCATGGCACACGGTATCGAAGGCCTTAGCGAGGTCTACGAAAATACATAAGGCAGGTGTGCTTTTGTCCAATGACTTGTAGATGTAAGTTGTTAATTTGTGAATAGCATCGTCGGTCGACTTTCCCTCTCTGAAGCCATATTGAAAGTTGGAAAGTATTTTATATTTGTTACAGAAGTTCTGGATTCTGATTTTTATTATTTTTTCTATAATTTTTGAAATGTTTGATATGAGTGAGATAGGTCTATAGTTCACCATTTCTAGTTTATCTCCATTTTTGTGAAGTGGCTTGACTATTCCAACTTTGAGGTTTCTAGGATAGTAGCCTCTATCAAAGCAGCAATTGATTAAATGGGTTAGCGGACCTCTTATCTCGTTCGATAATTTTTTCAGAGTTTCTGAACGTATATTATCATGGCCTGGAGCTTTTTTTAGTTTTAGTTCCATGATGGTTTTTTGAACCTCTTCGAAGTTTGTAGGATAAAGATACATCGAGTTTTCCTGTCGTTTTTCATATTCCCTATATTCATCGGTGGCTTGTATTTTATCTGCGAATTTCTTTCCTAAGGTACTATAGTACTGATTAAAACTATTGGAGATGTTTTTTTTGTCTTCTATGAGTGTACCATCGGTTGAGTTGATTTTTTCAATTATGGTTTCTGATTTGGACCGATTACAAATTTCGTCAACACATGCCCATAGAGCTTTGGATTGGTTAGCGTTACTGTTTACCAATTTTCTTGCATACGTTTTTTTCGCTATTTTAATAAGTTTATTCAGTTTATTCTGATAGGAGTGATATTCATTCCTTTTAGTTATATTGTTTGGGTCTCTCAATAGGTTTTTATACATGAGTTCTTTTTTATTTATAGATATCAGTATTGCAGGAGTTACCCATTTCTTTCGGTTGATATCTTGTTTCTTCAGTTTAACGTTTTTTGTGTTTTTAATTTTTTTTTTTATGAAACAATCGCTCATTTCATCTATATCCTGTTAGTCATAGAAGTCATTCCAGCAATCATTTTTTAGTTCTGATTTCAGAGTTGGGTAATTTATATATTGTTTATAATTATTTTTTCCAGAAGAATTATTTTCTAATTTTTGACCTATGTTTAAGTCAAGGCTATAGGATAGTGGTCTGTAATATTATACTGGAAAATAAAAGATTTCATTTCAATAGGTGTTTTTACAAAAAAATGATCTAGGCATGTTTGGCTTTGTGGTCGGGTACAATCGTTTATATAAGAAGAAAATCCATAAGTATTCAATGTATTTTTTTTTAATGTATTTTTGTATTCCTCAACAAAGTCTGAATCTGAGAGTAAATCAATATTGATGTCTCCTGTAATAATGTGGGTATCATTTGTTTTTATTGACTGTATATAGTTTAGAAGGTTTTTGTTGAAACACTGCCTCCAGACTATTCGGTAGTGTTTTCAAACTGGTAACCGATTTTTCCACATTAAGAACAATCAAAATAAATACAGAAACATACAGAAATTCATGAATCACTCTGTGTACTTTTGTTTGTACGACAAGCATTTGATTTAAATAGAAATATAAATTATCAATAATTTGCCACAGAAAACTGGAGTTCAAAAAATATGTCTGGAAACAGCTCATGGCATTTTTAGAATAATTTTTTTCCAAGAGATATGCTTTAAGCCATTTGTCAAATAATTACTGAGAATTTTTTCAAACAAATCGTTATTTGCAGTCTAACCAGTCTATTTTCGGGATTCGTGATGGATGAATTCTGATTGTTTTATTTGGGTTCGCAGACATTAATCATTGTCAGCTTTTTTATCACATTATATGTAAGCTTGAGAAATCTACTTTTTTGACTGGCGTGCCATCAGTTTTTCAATCATGCACTTTAACGCACCTAATGCCTCCACTAGCGGTGAAATATTACGGATATTTTTTTGGGGATATCGCGAATGGCTTTTGTTACAGAACCAGGATTGCTTTTTGCTACGTTCAAAATAACGTAACAAACGAAATTTTCGTGATATTGTCGATATTTTGAATTGAAAATAGATTGAGATGAAAGCTGAAACATTTCTAAGAAAATACTTTGAAAATGTGTATGAAACAGTCAAAATTTCGCTAAAAGCCATATCGGATTTTTTTCCAGATCAGTTCTAAATTTTTTCAACAGGTCCTTAGTAAGCAGGAGCAACAATTCACCTACCAGGATGGGGCCTAGGGGAATTATCAGATCATAACTCTTCCATCAAACATTCGATCCATTTGCTAGAAAACTGGATAAGCACGTGCATTGTTAGGAAGGCAGACTAGAGGATACATTGATTTGGGAAGATAGGACTCAAAACCCAAACTATATCGAAAGCCTAGGACTACAGGTAATAATTCGTCAGAATTTGTTCAACATTTTATGCATACCGCAAAAATTATATAGCTTTTAAACGAAGGTAGAAGTCCATTGTGCTCAAAGTGGAGTGGATGTATAATGAAATTAAATACTTAAAATCATCTCCACGAAATGTATTGATATAGGGAAATGTTTCGGAGCTTTAAAGCTCCATCTTCTTAAAATCTAAAATCTAAAAAGGAGGGATACGTTTAACATACAGTGCTTCTCAAAAGTCCCCTCCCCCCCTCTTATTTTTGGAACGATTATACATAAACAAGTGAAATTTGGAAACTGAATATTAAAGGTTGTAAACTTCCCTACTAGTGATGATAGATGACGAAATCGTCAAAGATGACGTCACAAGACCATTGTGACCAATAATTTCAAATGGAACCCTACGGCAAGCGACAGCTCTTTTAAAAGGTATCGAAAAAAACCTATTCAATGATACTAATTTTGTTTGTGTTTATGGCAGTTTTGGCAACTCGCTTCTAAAAAACGCAAAGCTGTGATGAATGAAATCAGTTGATACTAAAATTCCAAATTCAAGCTTCGCCTCTGGATAGTTGTCAAATAAGCTGACGTTTTTGTTAGTCTCCCTAATTCGACTTTTTTGTAATTGTCCAAGTTTTTGTACATTTAATAATTTGTGTATTATTGATCAAACGTTTAACTGTTTTAGCAGCTTTTGGTACTTTTAATATTTTTGTACATTTTAATAATTTGTTAAACTGTTGTGAGCCGAACGTTTAAGTGCTTCAAGAAGCGAAATGGTACGTGCTTTAGGTGATAAAGTAGCAGCGATCCTAATTTTTGGTGAAACTGGACAAAATATTCATGCAGCAGAACGCATTTTTAATGAAAGGTTTCTCGATCGCCCCGTTCCGAGGACTTATTCAAGGGAGCTTCTTCGTAAGTTTGAAACAACGAGTAGTATTAATGATGCGAAACGATCTGGCAGACCACAAATTTCTGATGAGAAAAAAATTGATATACTGACAGACCGAAGACTAGAATTTTGTGAAAATATGGAAACTAAAATTAACCAACAGCCAGACTATATCAAAACAGTTTGTTTTAGTGACGAAAGTACTTTCTATCTAAATGGAAATTCAATACACAGAATTGAGATTGAGAAAATCCTCACCTGTTTCGTGAAACACATATCCAATTTCCCCAGAAGGTGAATGTTTGGGCAGGTATCCTGGGAAACCACATCGTTGGGCCTCTTTTTTTAAATACTAATTTAACTGGTGAGGTTTATCTGGAGCTGTTGCAAAACGCAATAGAACCGTTAATCCTTGAAATTTTGGAAGATAATCCAGATGAATTCGGCAATTTGGAAATAACATTCCAACAGGATGGTGCTCCTCCACACTATTACGGTGCAGTAAGACGGTATTTGGATGAGGAGTATCGTGGTAGATGGATTGGACGACGAAGTTCAACGGAATGGCCAGCTCGATCACCGGACCTCACACCTTTGATTTTTTTTTTTGTAGGGGGTACCTTGAATCGAAGGGTTACGCCACTGAACCCGACAATATTGACGTTTTAAAACAACGTATTGTTGCAGAATGTGAGGCTGTTTCCGCAGACACATTTGCAAAAGTACGAGAAGAGTTAAAAAATAGGATATTCACTGTCAGGAAGTAAATGGAGGTCACTTCGAGCAATTTCTTTAAGTAGATACCGATTCTTAAATCTGTAATTTATATCATACTAAATGAAATTCAAATTTTAATGTTTAAATGAGCCATTAAAACTGCCATAAACACAAACAAAATTAGTATCTTTGAATAGGTTTTTTCGATACCTTTTGAAAGAAGTGTCGCTTGCCGTAGGGTTCCATTTAAAATTATTGGTCACAATGGCTTTGTGACGTCATCTATCATCACTAGTAGGGAAGTTTACAACCTTTAATATTCAGTTTCCAAATTTCACTTGTTTATGTATAATCGTTCCAAAAATAAGAGGGGACTTTTGAGAAGCACTGTATGACCCAAAATTCACATCAGATGATGGGGGGAGGTGTGCTTATGAATACTTACAGTGTGAAGAAATAACAACTTAAAAATTATTATATTATGGTCAGTAAAGCATTGTCCAAGTCTTTATATCAATAAATTTCGTGGAGATGGTTATGAGTATTTAATTTCATCAATATTTAGTTTTTCCTAATAATACATGAATGTTCATTGTATTTCTCAAGTTTTTCAACAATATGACGGTATTCGAGAAAAGGCTAATTTTGCCAATTCCCATTAATATGTGAATTATTCCTCGTGAATGTTCTAGGGAGGTCACAAGTGAAAAATGTGAATACAATTAATCATCAGCAATATCTACCAAGTTTTTTTCAGCAATATATTCCCCCACATTTTGTTGGGGAATCCCTGGAAGTAAACGGTGTCAGGGGAGTTGGCATCCAACAGAAAAACGTACAAGAAAAATAAATATATTCAAGTTGCTCAAATATTTACAATACAAGCGACATTGACAAGAGAGATAACATCAATACAAACACTAAATGTTCCAGTGAAGTTTTTTATCTCATCGAGAAACTGACCTATTCCAACGAAACTGTATCCATAACGTTTCTGTTACATATACCCGAAGGCGCATCCTTACGCATACGAATTTCAGTTTCGTTTCATGGAGTACAGCTATTCGGACTTATTACACATCTCTCGAAAGTGATGCCGATGAGGTGTTTTTGCATGCGATTTGAAGTGCCTTGCATTTGTTATTGATTTCAGTCTAAGAAGCGGGCGTCATGAAAGCAAGGTAATTTTTTTGGAAAAAAATTTCAAGTACTGTCATGCTGTAAGAATCGTACAAATATCTAAAATGTTTTCAACAAAACTAACACTGCCAAACTATGAAAAATGTTTATGAGTTTTTATTTCTTTTACAAGCTTTTCTTAACACAATGTAATCAATATTGGAAGTCAAATTTTAACCTATTTCTAATTGTCGTATCGAAATGGAACTTGGTATGTATATGTACTTTGGATGACAATAGTATAATTTAGTATCTTGGAGCTGATCTGATAATGGAGCCAGGAGGTGAATAGTGGAACTTTCAGTGGCTACTAGTAAAATATAGTGAATGCACTGAGGCCGTTCTCAGCATAATTTACAATTCAAAGATATGGCGAATGCACTGGTTTTCAGCATATTCGCCAAAATTAAGTTATTAATAACTTCCATCTCATGTGGAAGAATCGATCGAAGGGTTTTTCTCCCGTAGTCTTTTTTAGTCTTCTGTAGCAATATGGACTAAAAAGTTAAAAATAAAATGACGATTTGAAAAAACTAAAAAAACACGCATATGAAGGACTAAAAAATTGAAAATAATAAGAATGAATTCATGTTGAGAAGGGAAACATTCTCAATTGAATATTGAATAGAAAGATTTTTCTGTGATTAAAAAAATCCACGATAAAAATGAAGTTATTTTTTGTGAATGTCTAACAGAAAATAACTACTTCCCTGGCTAAAGCCACGCTGGACATTGAACTACATCTGATAGATATTCTAAAAAGACCCCAACTCAAAAGAAAAATCTGAAATAAAATTTGCATTTTTATTCAGAAAGTTATTCGATTTTCTATTCCAGACTTAATGGAGAACTCATATAAATGAATGAGGCAAAGAAGGATGTTTTCCAAAAGAAAGTTCTCACCAGAAATCATATGTAACAATGACGCAAGAGAAGCATCGCAATCACTAGGTCTTCAATACATTTTTGTCGACGAAAATCTATTTCACGCTTCCACGATCATCAGGAAGACCGGAAGAAATGGGAAACACATTTTCCAGAAGCAATCTCACTTTGCAAAGATGGAAAAAGGTTAGAAACATTTCTTTTGGAAAGATACTTTGAAATTAGTGGTTTTCTGACATTAAAACCTGCCATGGGGTATGGTAGATTGATTTCGAACAAATCAAGAATAAATTCATTGACCAAAAAATTTTCACGCTTTTTTACATAAAATAAATTTTCTTGGTCAATAACTTTATTCTTATTATTTTCAACTTATTGCTATATATGTGTATTTTTTTAGTTTTTTCAAACAAAATTTTTACTTTTGCCTGTCCCGATGTGTGTAATCAAATCTTACTAAATAAAGTTGACCCACTTTCCGTTATCCGATTACCTTGAAATTTGGCATGTGTTCATAATTCCGGTGTTGGAGAAAAAACCAAAATGGAGGCTCCAAGATGGCGAACGAAATTTGTGTTTATGGTCCAATTCGATTCAACATTGGAATGTGGGGATTTTCGGGGTAGAAGATTATGATTTTTTTGCCAAAATTCATAAAATAAAAATGGCAGCTCCAAGATGGCCGACGATATCTGTCATTATGGTCCGATTCTATTAAAATTGCTATGTGGGGGTTTTCGGAGTCGGAGATTATGATTTTTCGTCAAAATTTATAAATTCAAGATGACGGCTCCAATATGGCGGACGAGTTTTGTAATTATGGTCCGATTCGTTTCAAAATTGGTATGTGGGACTTTTTGGGGTCGAAGATTATGAAATTAGTGTCAAAATTCTCAAATTCAAGATGGCGACTCCAATATGGTGGACGAATTTGGTCATTATGAACCGTTTCTATTGAAAATTGATGTGTCAGGATTTTGGGGTCGAGATTATGAATTTAGTCGAAGATTATGATTTTTTGTCAAAATTCATAAATTGAAGATGCAGTCCAGATAGCGGACGAGTTAATCTTTTGATGGTCTCCTCATCGAAGACCTTACAGGAAAAAGGCCTCATAATAACGATACTATAACAAAAATGCATAGATTAAGGCGTACTAAATGAAAGCAAAAATAATAAAAAAAACCATTTAAAAATATTCAAATGAAAAAGTAAAAATAATAGGCTTTTTCATTTAGATGACAAATGACTAACTTTGTTTCCCTGTCAGACCCAACGGCATTGACGGCAATTTTTTTTTTTTGAGGGAAATAAAAAAATTCCGAGTTTCCTATGGATAGTTGATTGAATTTACATGGAGAAGAAAACTCACCATTAGAAAATATTCGTGTACATTTATTACGAATGAAAGGTTTTTGGCGGTATAAAATAGGTAATAAGTACTTAACCTACAAAGAAAGTTACGAACGCCATTGTGTGCAGGTGCTTTTGTCATGAAGTTGACTGTTGACATAATGTGAAAATACCGCTAATTTTGAACTAAGCCAATCTCAATTTGTTATTTCAAAACCAACCAATGGCTATTCACTTTCCCAATAGCCAATCAGACTTTGGGTCTCAAAACGAGCGCATGCGCCTTAAAAAATCATCTAAATAAAAAGGCCTATTGCTTTGGATGTATGACGTAGGTTATTCCGTGAGTTACAGATTCAAAAGCGCTTTTGTATTCTAACAGAAAATTTCGCGCGACAAGCTCTTGAATCTATAACTCACGAAATAACCTACGCCACACATCCAAAGCAATTATTCTTTACTTTCTAGCATATTTGAAAAAAAAACTTGTTTTAAGGTTTTTTATTGATTATTTTTTCTTTGTTGATAATCAATCTGATTATCAAGAACGAAACCCATTTGTTATTAAGTTCTTTATTAGATTTTTTTCTGATATTTTAAAATCATAGAGAATGGAAAAACCTTTCAAATGAGGTATGACAATCCCCTACAGCCAGTTTGAAAATTTGGGGGTGGCAACTTTTACTGGAAGAGATTAGAAATTTTCAGAATCTGTAATTGAAGTAATTTTTTTATAATTGAGCACAATAATTGAGATTCAGATACTATTCCATTTTGCCATTCCACAATGTATATTGAGTATATTCGATTAATTGTAAAATTTAATTTCTTTCTTTTGGTGTTCGATGCATCCCGATTAAAATCTTATCAGAACATATATTTGAGTAATTTCATTGTAAACACCATATTCAATCTCATTCTGCTGATATATTAGCAAAAATGTCACGAAAAACGTGGTTTCAACATGTAGTTCGTTGAACCCTATATATACATTTTACGATTCAGCCAAAAATCAAACTCGCCATAATCATATTTCGACTTCCTTTCAAGCCCTTTATTACTCAAATTTCCTCAATATTGTCCAAACCAGCCATTCACTTAACTTTCGTCCATAAAAGGGAAAGGGTCCCAAGGCCAGGCCAGTCGACAAAACGTTATACAAATCAAATCTGTGTATTATATAACGCCCAATTCTCCAAAACGTCACGGCTATTACGCCAACCAGTGGCCCTTCTTTATGAGGGGCCATAACTTTCAATTTCGACGGCTTTTCGGCAACTTCACGCAAGCTTGGGTAAAAATATTTTGGCATCATTATGTTTATGAGCTTCTGAGAAGAAGGGTGAATTTGTTACGGACAAATACTGGGATATTTCTGATAACGGGTTGTTTGAAGATTTATTAGCCTGAAAATTGCCTTTTTCAAAATACATTCTTTTGTAAATCTTCAAACTAACAGAAAAATGTATTTAAACAAGGTGAAATATAGCAGCAAAATAATCATTTATATTAAAGATTAAAAATATATTCAAATCTTACATGAATCCTATGAAATATACAGGGTGAGTCAACAGGATTCCCGTGGTTCATTGCTACTTAATGTATCACTATTTCGATTTCTCATTTTTTTTTATCAAAGGGACCATCTGAGACCACCTTCCAAAATTATTCTCATTCATACAGGGTGCATCATTGATGCGTGGCTAACCAAAGTTGTTCTTTTTCAAATGAAACACCCAGTATATTTTCATATATTCCGATCGGCTGTTCCATTGGCTGCTCAACGATTTTTTCAATTTTGAATTCTGTTGCGGCGTTGCCGAGTTATTCAATAGAAATCTATTTTGTAGACTTCTTTTCGGAAAATTACCTATGTCACATTTCGAAATACTCAGTAAAGATAATTGAGAAATCGTTGGTCGATATGATGATGTTCATTGAGAATATCAAGAATTTTGAATAAATTGTACAGGATGTTCGATACAACAACACAAACTTAGCCATTTTCAAACCCCGGTATTTTGATTTTTCAAATGGAACACACTGTATATTTTCATTTAAATCAACTCCTTTTCAATAACTCTACACTTTTCCTTCTCATGTATGTCCTAAAACAACTCGTTTCCGAGATATTCTGGTTTAAAGGAATTGGTCAATATCAAATCAACAATTCTATAGATTTTTTATCTACATGTTTGTTCATAGAAAATACTGATATTTTTTTCCATCTTCAAAAGCATTCTTGGCAACTCATGAATAACTAGCATAGCAAAAGGAATTTTCAAATGTAACTATTTTTTCTAGTTTAGTTATCCATGACTACCGCTGAAAAAATGATTATCGGAATTTGTAAATAGAGGTAACTGTCAAACTACAATCCAGTTGTGTTAAAAATATTGTGTCATTATGAATTATCATTTAGAGGACATGGTTAAAATGGTGTATGCTTTGAGGGAAAGTGATGGCAATTGCTTACTGGCATCTAGATTATACGAACAAAAGTTTCCTGAGAGAAGACATCCAGACCAGCGAGCATTTCGAGACCTCAAAACAAGATTTGAGGAAACCGGAAAAGTAGGTATTTTACAAAAAGTTTGATCGTGCTTGTCCTGTAACGAATACTCTTGATATTGCATTGCATATTACCGAGAATCCCCATGTGAGTACACGTATTTTCAGTAGGGAGTTGGGAATATCTCAATGTGGTGTTTCTGGGATGGTGAGAAAATGCAATTACCATCCATATCCTATGCAGTTAATGCAGGAGCTGACTGAAAAAGTGAATGCGGTTTTGCCAATGGAGTGTAGATAAAATCAACCAAGAACCTGATTTTTTTGAGTATGTTCTATCTTCGGACGAAGCCACGTTTCACAACAATGGCCATGTGAATCGGCATAATATGCACTATTATGCAACTGAAAATCCTCATTTTCTTAGATATGTCACTGAATGTTTGGGGAGGTATCATTGGACGGCGTGTAATTGGGCCCCCGTGTCTTTTCAACGGTCATCTCAATGGAAAAAAATATCTAAGATTTCTGCGAAGTCAGTTATCAAATTTATTAGATGATATTCCATTGGCAATAAGGCAGAGAATGTGGCTACAATGGATAGGTAGAGGAAGGCCAGTTCAGTGGCCTCCAAGGTCACCGGACCTTACAAAAATTGATTTTTTTCTATGGGGATACATTAAATGGGTTGTCTATCAAACTCCGCCTACAACTCCTGAAAATATGAAAGCAAGAATTCGTACTGCTTTCAGGGAAATTTCAGAGGAAAAGCTGGCACATGTGGATACTAATTTCCGAAACAGATTGAGAGTGTGTATTGGTGAAAATGGCAGGACATTGAACATTTGTTGCATTAATTATTGTTATTTTTTGTTAGATTCGAATAAATATGATTTTTATGCAAAGTTTAATTCCAAATATGATACCAAAGGCGAACATTGTCAATATTTTCTGTGGAAAAATATCCATTTTTATGTAGAATATCTCGGAAACGAGTTGTTTTAGGTACATGACGTGAAGAATGAAAAGTGTAGAGTTATTGAAAAGGAGTTGATTAAAATGAAAATATACAGGGTGTTCCATTTGAAAAAAATCAAAATACCGATGTTTGAAAATGGCTAAGTTTGTGTTGTTCTATCGAACATCCTGTACAATTTATTCAGAATTCTTGGTATTCTTAATGAACATCATCATATCGACCATCGATTCCCCAATTATATTTACTAAATATTTCGAAATGTGAAATGGGTAATTTTTCGAAAAGAAGTCTACAAAATAGATTTTTTTTGAATAACTCGGCAACGCCGCAACGGAATTCCAAATTTAAAAAATCGTTGAGCAGCCAATGGAACAGCCGATTGGATTATATGAAAATATGCTGGGTGTTTCATTTGAAAAAGAACAACTTTGGTTAGCCACGCATCAATGATGCACCCTGTATGATTGAGAATAATTTTGGAAGGTGGTCTTAGATGGTCCCTTTGACAAAAAAATATAAGAAATCGAAATAGTGATACATTGGAGCAATGAACCACGGGAATCCTGTTGACTCACCCTGTATTTATAGGAGTTATAATACCAACGTTTTGAATTTTTTTATTATGTGATCCTTTTTCAGTAATCCACATGTTTTATTGGAAGTTTTTCTCTATTTATCCTTCATTTCTCTTACATATTTTAATAGGCCGCTTCATAGTCCATAAACTTGATATTTTTGACATACTGAATGAGTAAGGGGTGTTCCACCCCTGAGATTAAAGTTTCGAGTGCTATTTAGAATTTCTTATTTTAAACTAATTAAAAAAAAATCGTCATCTCTCCATTTGTCTGCTTATCTCTAACACCGCAATTTGAGACTATATCAATAAAAAAACTGAGTTGCATAATTTTCTACAGCAAACATCTCACAGTCAAGATACAGCTATAAAACTGGTAGTCGAAAATTTATTGGAATCTATACAGCACATCTCTAAAACAGTAACAGAAAATTCAGCTACACCCCTCACATCCTAGTTCTCTTCCTCAGCATGTTTTTCTCACATTCAGGATTCGAGTTGCTCTTCCTCCTAGGGATTCCGTCTATATTTACATTCAACACTGGCTGGGTGCTACTCCTCCCCATACAAAACCTCGTCTGATTCCTTTTAACCTTATTGGCACCATCAACCTCGCTATAGTTAGCTATGGTCGCTTTCAAAGTATCCACGATGGCCATGAATGTCGAGGAATCCAAATAAAACCCGTAATCCCCGAGTCTACAGCCCTGCAAGTTGCTCAAAACTTCTTCCAGATTGGAGAGAAAAGAGAAGCTTTGCAGGGAAGAACCTGAAGAAAACTGTGAATGTTCCTCAGCATAGTTTGTTGGAGAATTGGGGTGTTGGGGCTCGGTGGTTGCCATTTCTAATTCCCCAATAAACTCCTTGGTCACAACAGGTGGTAACTGAATTTCTACAGGAGCACCCGAAGTTTCCTTCGGGTTTTTTCTCGTTTCCTTTACAGCTTTTTCGTAGTTTTGATGTAACTCATGAGTTGCTTCCACAACTCCCTTGATGAGTTCCTCCACTACTTCTTCGGTGGCTTCCTCTGGATCAAGCACCTGTTCTGTTCCACTGGGAACTACCTCTTGGGGAACACTTTCGGACATCTCGATTTTTGTTATTACTTCATCTGTTGCTTGGGTTTCTTTTTGGGGATCCATATCGTTGTTGATACATTGCTCTGCAACTTCACTCACTTCATTGACGCTGTCTCTCGGAGCTAGTAGATCCTGGGAAGACGTAGTTAACGAAATATTCTCGGAAAAGGTGTGGCATATACTGGTGAGTAATGGAGACTCTCTGTTGGGATAGTACTGTTTCGGAGTCGAATGGTGGTTTGAACTTCTCTCTTGCGTTATGGAGGAGACTTTCCTGATGTGTAGATGCAGTTTCATGAGCTTACGGAGGGTCTTCGTTTTGGAGTCTATAAGGTCAAGCATTTCGAAAATCAATGTTTCCAGTCACGTTCTACGTTTATAACGTATTTTCGGAATCTTTCGGCTGCTTCTTGCATTTTAGGCACTAGGGGAAGATTCGTTTCACTGGAAATTTCGTGATGTTCTGATCAAAATTATAGGTGATTGTGTTGGGGTAGTTGGAAGAGTGAATTTGACATTTTTGACAGGAGTTTCACAGTGACATGATCTCGTGGAAAAATATATAAGGCGTGTCCAAATGATTGTTACTTGGAAAATACAAGGAGGTGTCAAAACTTTTCTGGGACACTCATTTATCTACGATATACTACTAATCCAATGAATAGAAACAAAATTTTACCAAAATCCAACAAAAACTACAAAACAACTAAAATTCTGGATCCAGGTGGCTAAATGTATCAAGTATCCATATTAAGCAATTCCCACGGCCCTAAAAAGAAATCTAAAAACTTTTTGAATTTTCTTATTTTTAGCAGTAACAGCAAACATAATGGAGGAAATGTTTAAAACAAAAGTTGTACCTAGTGATTTTCTCTAAAAAATTGTTTTCAGCCAAAATTTCGATACCTATATACATTTCGGAGTTATAGACAAAAAACCATTGGTACCTACTTTCCAACAATATCAAAATTCCTAATTTTTATGTCTATAAAGTATGTATTCCTATGTATTGCGCCTTGGTTAACTTTTCTTTGATCCAAGTATAACTCGAAAATCGGTATAAAATGGACTCAAAACGTTCTTATTCTATTCTCAAAAATTACAGTTATTCGATGGATTTCTCCCCAGTATCGACTGCAATCGAAATATCAAGAACGTTTTTAAACTTAGAGGGTCGAGTAACATAAGAACGAATGTTTCTTAGGTTTAACAAAGAGAAGATTTGGCAAATGTGGCCAAAAAGTTCGGGAAAAGATAAGATATGGAGATCAGACAATTAAAATTACATAATTATTTATTACTAATCATAGAGCAAAGGTTTCTTGAGACGCAATTTTGGAACAATACTCGTTTTCTTATTTTTACACACCTAAAGAGAGAGACGAAATATTATTGACCAATGACCAATGTGTGTTATAATGTTGACCAAGTTAAATTTGAATTCCCAATAGGCAATAGAAACGAAAAAGTTAACATAAACTGTGTTCTTCTTCAGACTACAATCTCAACAGTAAAATCATCAAATCTGTAGCGGACATTTTTGCCGATCCTTTGGCTATTCTAATAAATAACTGTTTTTCCTCCGGATCTTTTCCTAGTTCTCTGAAGTACTCTGTGGTCTTACCGGTTCTAAAGAAGGGTAGCACAGATGACATTAACAATTTTCGACCTATTTCGATTATACCGATATTGGGTAAAATTATTGAAATAATTCTCAAGCAACAACTATATAACTTTCTCGAAAGCAACTCTCTCTTATGTCCTGGCCAATTTGGTTTTCGGAAAAAGGCTCTTCTAAAAGTTGTGTCAGACATAGTCGAGGGCCTGGAAAAAGGCAAACATTCACAACTTATGCTATGCGATCTATCTAAGGCCTTTGACTGTGTCTCACACGTTATCCTACTACAAAAGATGTATTTCTATGGTATTAGAGGCCTGGCCCTGTACTTCTTCGAATCTTATCTGGGTGGTAGAACCCAATGTGTTAGACTTGGTGGGGATATCTCTAATCGTAAGATCATTTCCCATGGTGTCCCTCAAGGCTCTGTTCTGGGCCCCCTCCTCTTTTTGGTCTATATCAATGACCTCTACTACTATACCTCACCGATCATGAGCGTTTTTTTTTTCGCGGACAACACAACATTTATCTCCCAAAGTACTAATCTAGAAAACATTAGTACTTTAGCTGTCGATATATTAAATGTAGCTCAAGCATGGTTCACATCAAATAAACTGAAAATCAATATTGAGAAAAACCAGTCTATCATCTTTTCCTCTAAATCAAATATTCCCCAGGGAAATAGCGTCAAATTACTTAGCGTGCAACTTGATGATAGACTCATATAGAGTCTTTAACAAAAAAATTATCAAGTATCACCTTTATGATTCGACGTTTGAGGTATTGAGTTAGTTTGCACGTACTCAAATCATGCTACTTTGGTTTATTCCAAAGTCACATGGCTTATGGTATTTCATTATCGGGTGGCTCGTGCCACGTTCATAAAGCTTTCTTAGTGAAAAACAGAGTTATTAGAGTCATGACAGGAGTACATCATCGCGAACACTGTCGCCTTCTTTTTGATAATCTTCAAATTATGCCACTTCCTACTCCATTTTTATATTCATCCTTACTTGAAATTCATAAAAACAAAAGCAAATAGGTACACTGTGCAATCAGAAATTCACTCTTACTCCACTCGCAATGCAAATTCTCTCACGACACCTAGATGCAGGCTCCTGATGTCACAAAACAATTCTCTGAATCTGCAACTTTATTACAAATTACGTCCAAAGATTAAGTGTCTCAACTTATTTCAGTTTAAAAACAGAATCAAAGCTTTCTCACTAATACAATGTTTTTATTCGATCATTACTGAACTCGAACTCTTGTGATAGACTCTCCCCAAGTCTATCCTTATATCTTATATTTTACTTTATTTTTAGTGTAATTTTTTTACTTTATACATGTCTTATACACTTATATGTTATACATTGTACTATTTTGACGACCCACTAATTCTGTTTATTAGTTTGGAAATAAATATCTATCTATCTACGAGTGGAAAATCACATTTATCTCCCTAACGACATGATTTTACAAAATTTGTCGGAACTATTTTTGTAAAAAAATTACGAACTACAACTTTCATACAAGACATATTTTCATATCTTCAATACTTGTAAACTCAAAATATGAAAATTCGTAGAGTTTTTGATTTTTTTTTCAGGATTTTTAGCGATGTGGCATAGTAAAGAATTGCTTAAGGATACTTCATATTTTCGAATCCAGAATTTCAGCAGTTTTGAAATTTTTATCAGGTCAATATCTCTATTATTGGACTATACGATGATTGGATGATTAGATCCTTGGTTCCAGGAAATGGACTGGAATTTGTTTTGTGGAATTGAATTATTGTAGAAATCAACAATAAAATTCACATCAATAGTTTATGTTGAAAATGTTTCAATCACGTTATTTATTATTCTCTAATTGGCTGTGGAAAGGCTATTCTGGAAAAATATGCCCATAATTATTCACAGAATGTTTAGGTCGACTTACAGGAAGATATTTTTTGATTATTATTAGCTGCGTCGTTCAAAGATCATTCACACGATAGTAAGGGAAACCATGGCTAATTATTACATGCTACACGTTTTTTCCTCGTAAGGAAAGCAGCTGATTATAACATAGAGGGCAGCATACCATCGATGGCTAAAAAAATCCGGGCCCTGAGACCAGAGCAGCATATGTCGAGGCTAGAGGCATATGCAAAGAGACAATAGAATGCTCAAAAGATGCCCACAATGCCAAAATAAGATCAAAACTTGCTGAATGTCCTAACGGATCCCGTTCATTTTGGTCTTTCGCCAAAGCTGTGGGAAGAAACTTCACTTCCAGCTCATTTCCTCCTCTAACCAAAGAAGATGGAACACTAGCAACGACTGCCCAGGAAAAAGCCAATATCTTTACGCGCCTATTTGCTGGAAATTCCACTCTGGATTCATCGGGAAAACAACCCCCGAACATTACACCTATTGACAGTCACATGCCCGAGATCACCTTTCGCCAACGTACTATCAGAAAGATTTTGCTGGGTCTCAACACCAACAAAGCCTGTGGATCTGACGGAATCCCGCCGATTGTTCTCAAGAAATGTGCCCCCGAACTAACACCTGTTCTTTGCAAGTTGTTCAACCACTCTTACAATTTGGGGGTATTTCCGTCCAATTGGAAAATTGCAAGAGTACAGCCAGTCCCTAAAAAGGCAAAAGGCCCTACCTAGCAACTACAGACCTATCGCACTGCTATCTATTATTTCAAAGGTCATGGAAAAAAGCCATCAACATCGAGCTCATGAAATATCTGGAAGACTCAGGAATTGTCAACGATAGGCAATATGGCTTCCGCCATCAGAGATCAGCTGGTGACCTGCTCGCTTACGTCTCACATATATGGCAGCTATCTATTGAAAAGTATGGAGAAACTTTAGCTGTGGCATTAGATATCTCCAAGGCGTTCGATCGAGTTTGGCACCAGGGACTCCTCGCCAAGCTTCCGTCTTATGGCTTGCCCCCTCAGCTGTGTTCTCTGCTTGCTAGTTTTCTCTCAAACAGGTCTCTCTATGTAGTGGTCGATGGAGTTTCATCTGACACTCTACTCATAAATGCTGGTGTTCCGCAAGGATCTATTCTCGCACCAACACTATTTCTACTTCACATCAACGACCTGTTGAAAGCAACTTCATGTCCAGTACACAGCTTTGCCGATGATAGTACCCTCCATACCGCTTTCTCTTCCAGGGCCCCTATATCAGCCCGTGAAACCAGAAATGAACGAGGAAGAAATGTTAATAATATAAATATGGACTTAGCAACAATTCTCGAGTGGGGATCTAATAACTTGGTAGAATTCAATGCAAACAAAACACAAGCATGTCTTTTCTCTAGAAAAGCCGATCTCACAGTGCCTAACATATCTTTGTTAGGAGTAACCATTCCACTGAAGTCATCCATATCGATGCTTGGTATTACTATCAGCAATAACCTTTCCTGGGAAAATCACGTGAGGTCCATTGCCAAAAGTGCATCCCAAAAACTTGGTTTTTTGTTTCGTGCCAAGAGCTATTTCACCCCCACTCAGCTGCTTATGATCTATAAGGCACAGATCCGACCTATCCTGGAATACTGTTCCCATATTTGGAGCGCGGCACCTAAACATATCCTGAGGCTATTGGATTCTGTCCAAAAAAGGGCAATTCGTCTCGTCGGTGATGCCTCGCTTACAAACTCGCTCACTTGTCTGGAACACCGTAGAAAAGTTGGCGATTTGTCTCTATTTTATAGATATTTTCATGGGCGATGCTCTTCTGAAAAATCAACAATCGTTCCTGCTTTGGCAGTCTCTTCGAGATCAACCCGTCAAGTTCAGTCATCACACCCCTTCGTGGTCACTTTGGAGACCTGCAGAACATCACTTTCCAAAGACTCGTTCATCCAACGAACAGCGAGGCTTTTGAACTCATTGCCTAGGGAGGTGTTCCCCGAGGCATACAACCTCCAGAAATTTAAGAAGAACACCAACTCCGACCTTCTTTCCCTTGGTTCCCACGATGTTCTCTGAACATTACAGGATATCCCTTTTCGTGGGAACCAGAACATAAAAAAAAAAAAAAAAACTCGCGTTTTACCAATCCTTAGTGGAAGCTGCATCCTCTCTAGAAATTATTTTTTCAAAATTTAGATTTTAAAATTCCCTTCTCGGTCATTTTTGAAAAGCATCACCATGGCAAGTGCTAGACACCGGTCTCTAGTCCTTGTTCAGTCAAAATTCTAAATTTGTGAATGACTGTTGCCCACTTTTTTGAAGCCCTAAGTATGTTAAGCTTGAATCTAGTAACAGTGATAGAAGACCATGACACACGTTTTTTCATTTTATGGAATACGAATACTTATTGGTATAGGTATGTTGTTGAATAAATATAAGTTATATTACTTTTTAAATGTTGTTTCCAATGAAAATTTTCCATTTTTCTGACTCATGATTCGTTAGCATGATTTATGGTAATTCAAGAATCAATGAATACATTCTACAATCTACCTTTCCTATTCGTCGCACCATCGTTTTTTTATGTAAACTTTTATTTACGAATATTTCAAGTGGAATTCTGTATTTTATCTTTTATGTTTTGACCCAACTGTCAATATCTTTTGAGGTTGCGGATTTTGAATTTTGAATGAAAATTCAGAAAATTAAAATGGCTGCCCCAATATGGTGGACTGATTTTGTTACTTTTGGTTAGATCTACTGGAAGTCGATATATAAAGGTTTTCAGGGATGTAGATTTTTTTTTAATTTGGAAATTCAAGATATAATTATAATAAAGCGGCTTCATTCATCATTTCAATCTTCACATAGAAAAACAGAGCACTATAAATACAAAAGAGAAAAAATAAAAAATGATGAAAAGTGTCAGCTATGTTTTTCAACTTGACCAGAAATAAAACTAAATATAGATATCTTCATTTATTACATACACAAAGGAGAAAAGAAGTTTTATGTAAGAGAAGTTTTCTTTAAATATTGAATTCATAGGAATCTTTTAAAAATGGATATGGTTAACGAATGTTAACGAATGTTGTCGTTTATGGTCCAATTCCACACTAAGTTGATATCCAATGTGTTCGAGTCTTCAGGGTTTTTGATGTTGCGCACAATTTCACCAGAAAGAAGAATATGGCCGTATGCGACGATAACGATTGAACGAAATGTGTAATTAGTAGTTAAGCAACTCGGTAGGTTCAATAACATATTTTCCAGATTTATGAATTTAAAAATGTTGTAAAGAAGAATTTTCAGTTGTTTTTGCGATGCATAATTTTATTTTTATTCAACGATCGTGATAACAATAGATCATTATATATCTAGTAGGAAAAGCTGAACATTCCCGGACGACCGTAAAATGGCCGGTCGAGTCAGGCTATACGGAATCCGGGAATGTGGCATTTCCTACGAGGTATACATACTATTTTTCAGAAAATCGAAAATTAATTGCTCTTTCTGGCGGACTGCATAGGCGCGAAACTTCATCACCAGCACACCGCGCGAAATCACAAGCACCACTGCACAGTAGTCCAAAATAACGAAAAAGCGGAACTTATTCGAATTTTGCTGAAGTTTTCGTATACGCTTCCAACTTTGTGAGAGCAGATAACCTTTTCTCAGAATTGCGGTTAACTATTTTGCGAAACATTTCACCCCCTCAAATACGACCATTATATCGTGTACGTTTCTCGGCGTCATACGTGTACTTTTTCTTCCGAGTTCGATTAGCTCCAGTAAGAACATCTTGTGAATAATTCCTGTGAAACTCAGGTGAAAAGTCAATCAAGGTATGTAGTTTTTATTTCATGTTTGATAAGGTAAATTGGTCGTTTATTTTCTCAGTTATTAATAGTTATTTTATGTGCTGTTATTAGAATGAAAGTGCGTACATTTTCAACTTTCGATAGACTCACAAAAAATGCCCCACGACTACTTGCCCTGAAAAAATATATAATGAATAGCCTAAAGTCTCTAAAAAACATAAAAAATTTGCTTGCTCATACTTTTTCAAAAATATTCAATTAATTGTGAGCCTCTGCAAGAGTGCATCAAAAACGTATCAAATATATTGTGATCCACAATGAATTAACACCCCATTATTTGTAAAAAAATCGACTTCTTTGCTAGACTATATTATAAACAATATTTTGAGAAGATGTTCAGTACTGATTTCACTAATTAAAGTTAAAAATTCAAAAAGACAATTTAAAACATTTGATCCAATACCAAAGTTACCCCTTTTGAAACCAACGAATCTGTTTCAATTTTGTCCAACCACCCCTTTGTGACAAGTTTTTGTGTTATTTTTACCATGATTCTCGTCAGCCTTCAGAACAATTTTGCAAAAAAAAAAGATTCAAAACTGTTTTTTTAAACCACCCCTCCTAAAAACTATGTTTTTTTTATGATTTTTGACAGCAAAAGAGGCGGTTGAGCAAAAAAATGAATTAGTTCCGTGTTCTTCGACATGCGGACTACTGTGCACCGCACATGGCGGAATTACACGCACCATTGCACCGACAGACATATAAATAAGTAGGTAACACCTTAGCTTCTCAGACGATTGCAGATACAAGCATTCGAAACGTCGTGAAAACCTTTCAAATCCATTAAGACGATGGACGTCCGAAACGAGAGTAATCAAGTAACCACATCGTCTAAAAACTTTAAACAATCGATAAAACTTGTTTTCAATAATTTTTAGTTCACAAATACCTGTAAGGGAATCATATTTCCTTACAGTTCAAAAATAAATATTTCCCAACAATTACTTTCCGTTGCCTGGCAATGACTAAGTGCAAGGAAATATTTACTCTTTCTTTCTAAAATGTTCTCAGAAATGTTAATATTTCTGATCAATTTTCGGAAAAATATATATTTTTTCACTTATTAGTACATCTTTTCAATGCCCTTGGAAAATTATTTTATATATAATTTTGTTCAGACTAATAATTTCAGAATATATCGCGTTAAATTTTAATTCATCACACATCTTCATAGAAATGTCTACAAAAACGTAGTCCTGATGAGGTTATTCTACGGAGAATATCCCTCTAACTCAGAAACAATACAAATTATGTAATGTATTATCGTTCTCGGTCGAAGTATTGAACATTCGATGGCTTGGTAGATCTTGTATATCGACAATGTTACGAGGCTCTACCTCCACTTACTTTTATTTGCCTTCAACTTGTTTTTATTCCAAGAATGCCATTATCATTTCTAACGGTACAGTTATGTATATATGTATGCGACAGATTGTTGAGTATTTACCGAGCCAATAATTAAAAAGCTATCTAAAAGGCCGTACGATTATAAATTAAGAGTTATGTAATCGTCATCTGGCTAATGGAAACTTGCCAGTAACTCGACTTCATGGTCTTTTACTCAATGCACGGTTGGCGGACATTTCTACTGCCAGAAAATCGTAAGACAGCATCTGTAACACCGTTTGTTCTGTTGTGAATTCGTAAAATGAAATAATTTAACAAAAACTCCATTCACAAAAAGATTAGTCGGAGCAGTATTTATTTTCCAATATATCATTTAAACTACCACAGATTCTTCTAATAACGAGAGTATCCACCGAAAATAGTATTTAGGTTCAAATAATTGACGCCTGAGCAGATAAGTTCATTATGAAAAGCAGGGGCGGCTTAAGGCCCAGGGCGCCGCGTTTAAGGGGCGCCAAAAGATCAAACAAAAACATAATTATCTCATAACAATGACATTACGTAGTATTAAGTACTGTTACTTTTAAGGATATTTTCTTTCCTGAAATACGAGAAATCGTAATGCTTTTTACATAAATCCCTACAAATTACGGCCAACTCTTCAAACCTTCCAACCTTCTTACTTGGGACAGAAACTATATAACAAACTCCCTGAATCATTGAAAATTACTGTTATCATTTTATGTACCTACAAATGCTAAGAATCAGTTCTGCATCATCCTATTTGACTTATAGACCAAGATCCAGCAATACTGTTTCGGTGTCGCCATACTAATTCAAAAATGTAAAAATTTTCACTAACCATGTATGGCGATCCGTTTTTATGACCCCCGTGGTCCATTTTGATGAATAGAAGCCGAAAGGAGGTCGTTAAAGGGCCGCCATGCAGAAAAAACTATGATTTTTTTTTTCAAAAAATTCATAATATCATGGGTAAATTTTGGAAAATAATTCTCTAGTCTTTACATTAATGAAGAAGTGATGTGAAATTACATTAGCAACGTTTTATGAAAAATTAGGACCTATACAATTGATTAAAAGAAACAAAATACAGCACATTTCATTTCATTTCTTTTAATAAATTATACAGTGTGACACACTCAAGATGAAGAAACCCCTGTATTTTAGTCATTTTTGAAAGCAGAGATTTGATTTTTGGTACAGACGTAGACCTCCATGGGCCGCACTTTTCGCATTACTCAGCCCGAGTGACAGCCTTAAACCCAGCCTACTGCGATCCCGCGAAAAGGGCAAATTCTTGGTATTTTGCTTCGCGTTGGAGATACCGAAAAAAGTTATTTGAAAAAATTGCTTAGAAATCGATTTTGAATTTTTTTGTAATTTCTGTATTTTTTTTAAGTCCGATTCTCAATTAATGGTTCTGAATAAGAAGCTACAGAAATGATAAAATAGTCGAAATCAATGAAATAAACGTATTAAAATAACTAAAATTGAAAATTATTATTTTATCAAATGTAAGTTAATCCAATTTAGTCTCCTTCACTAGCCTGTCTCCAATTTTGAGGAATTTTTCAATTTTCTGTTGAATATGATTGGTTACGAATAATAACATTTGCCTAATTTTGGATGGAAAATCGCCATCCTCAATGTTTCAAAGAAGTCTCATATTTTGTGTTTCAACAGTTTTCAACTTGGGCTAGAGTGTCATGGAAACAAATGAACTATTTATACCAAATGTCAGTTTGAAAGTAAATGCGTCAAAAACAGTAACAAAATGCCATTGAACGTCTTAATTTACTAGAAAAAATTGAAATAATAAGGTTATTTGGTGATGGTGCTCGAAGTAGCAGACAAGTTGCTCATGAATTCAACAGAAGACATCCGCAACGAAATCGTATTCGACATGGAACGGCAGACTCGGTGAATAAACTTTTTACTCAAACCGGAAGTGTAAAGAATCGTCCAGCTATTGACAATCCACATCGAAATCGAAGGTACCATGTTGATGATAATATCTTAGCTTCAGTTCGTGCCAATCCCAAAATTAGTTTGCGTGAAAGGTCTGAGCAATTAAATTTGAATAGAGAGAAAATCAGAAGATGTCTCGTTCGTCATAAAATCAAACCTTTGAAACCAAAGTTCTTGCACACATTGAAAGAAAGTGACGAATATAAACGATTAGATTACTGCTATTGGGCCCAAGGAAATTTTTCAAATGATAGAAATTTCCTAAGGAAAATGTTGTTCACTGATGAGTCTATGTTCATTACCAATGGGATAGTATCTGCTAAAATTGCAGATACTGGTCCGAAAATCCCCACTGGGTTATAAACTGTAAGGACCAATACTCTCAAAAAGTTAATGTATGGTGTGGTATTTTAGGCGACAGAATAATTGGACCGTTTTTCTTGAATAATACCATTAACGCTGAACGACTATTGAATTTTTTTGATAATGAATTATGGGAAATCATTGAAAATCTACCCCTCAATGTGCGACAAGAGATGTTCGTTCAGCTAGACGGAGCTTCCGTTCATAATTCTTGGATGGTTCGAGAGTGGTTGAACGAACATTTTCCATTACGTTGGATTGGTAGAAATAGCCCATATGAACAATGGTCTCCTCGCTCTCCTGACATAACACCAATGGATTTTTACTTCAGGGGAACTGTCAAGAATAAGGTTTACAAGTCTAGGCCACGAAATCGATAATAACTTTGTGAGAGAATAAGGCAAGCCTGCCGTGAAATAAGTATTCCAGAACTTAGGAAAGTGGCCAATAATAATAGAAAAAGAATTGAAAAATGTATCAGAATTGAGGGCGGACCAGTTGAGAGAGAGACAATATTTGAAACTGACTTCCAATATTAGCGTTTATTTCATTTCCTGTTCGAATTCGGTTCAATAAATAGTTTTTCATTAATTGTCATTCAATTTTGACCGATTTTATCGTCTCTGTGGCTTTTTAGTAACAACTAATAATCAAAATTTGAATTTTTTCATAATGAATATTAGGTTTTTTATTCTTATTCCTACATTATGATGAATCTATTGTTTCCGTAGATTCTTATTCAGAACCATAAATTGAAAATCGGACATACAAAAATTACAAAAAAATTCAAAATTTGAATTTTACGTATGCAGGGTCAAAATAGATTTCTGAACAACTTTTTCAAATAACTTTTTTCGGTATCTCCAACGCGAAGCAAAATATCGAGAATTTGCCCTTTTCGCGGGATCGCAGTAGGCTGGGTTTAAGGCTGTCACTCGGGCTGAGTATTGCGAAAAGTGCGGCCCATGAAGGTCTACGTCTGTACCAAAAATCAAATCTCTGCTTTCAAAAATGACTAAAATACAGGGGTGTCTTCATCTTAAGTGTGTCACACTGTATAGGTCCTAATTTTTCATAAAACGTTGCAAATGTAATTTCACATCACTTCTTCATTAATGGAAAGACTAGAGAATTGTTATCCAAAACTCACCCATTATATTATGAACATTTTGAAAAAAAATAGTTTTTTCAGCATGGCGGCCATTTAACGACCTCCTATCAATATGGCATTGCTTCTATTCATCAAAATGGACCACGGGGCCATAAAACGGACCGCCATACTTGTGCCTATGATGCATGGTTAGTGAAAAATTTGAATCAGTATGGCGGGTACTTAGCGTCAGCGAAACAGTATGGCATGGTCATAATCGGTAATGAGACATTTTCTTCTATCATTGGGTGAAAAAATTAGCTTTAAGCTCGTATTTCAAGAGAGCATTAAAAAAATTACACTTTTAATTGAGTATGGCGGACAGTTTGAGACGCTGCATCGGTATGGCATACAACTCCTTCATACTTTGGCTTATGTATAATATAAAACAAGAATTACCTTTGAGCTCATTCTCCAAGAGCATTGTTTTTTTTTACATATTCGAAAAACGTTGACTTACTTCTCAAAAAGTTTCAGCTTTTAGCTAATCATACGTTTTTTTTTTGCTGGCTCTTGATCTATTATCCTATAACTTTGTAAGTTCCATAGGATTAATACAGTGATTTTTTATTTTGATTTTTCTTTCTCGAAAACCTTGGAAATAATCAAAACATTAAGGAAGGAACGCTTTATTATTTCTCAAATCGAATATATTTCTACATCAACCCGAACTTCATCAGTACCAAAACTATCTTAGATTTGAAATATTCGAATGTTACACAAATGATTGGATATGATTTCCATACGTATATCCCCGTTTCCTCCAAAGATGGTCCAAAAAAAAATCTAAAGCAGATATCTCCACAGCTGGTGGTTTTAGAGAACACGCAGAGGCAACTGGTGCTAGCCTCAGCTTGTTTCATCTGAAGAGTTTGTGCCATTTCTTCCTTGCTCTCACGGACTCCAGTGTACGATGTCGATTTATTGATGGAATCTACAAAGCGAACTTGCGTTTGTCGCTCACATGTTTTCTTGGAGTTTCCATAATATTTCAAAACCAGCGTGATAATATCGTTACAAGATTCATTTTCCTGGTCTTGAGGAATATGAAAGAAGCTTTTCACTTTCTTGGGTTCATACTCTTCTGTTTCAGTTGCTTTATCAGCAGCGTGGCGGTTGGTTCGTTTTTTGCATATTATATTTTTCAGCATCTTGTTGCAGTACTATCCGTTTTTTTGTATTTCGTCATTTTGTGGTTAGATGATTGATAATGGCGCGGACATGTTTTTCAAATTTTGTTCTGTGACATTTCAAGCTGACACACCCGAAGACGTTTGTCATTAGCGAAATAGGAACATGTTCTGTTTCACACAGCCGATCGAGAATAAGGTCTCAACACCAACTATTAGAGCCAGTACGCACTGGTGATTTTTGTCATGGTGACAATAAATTCATTGTCACTGTCACGTCACCGAAGGTTTCTTGACTACGCGCACTTGATCACTTCGAAAAACTTTCACTTGGAGAACTCCAAAACATTATCTTTGAGCAGCAGATCAAATTTTCAGAAGATGAAATATATTTTAAATTAATAAAAAATACTTTTGATGTCATTGGTTATCCTCTCTTACACTGTATTAACACCTCTTTACAACTCGGAGAATTTCCCGATAATTTAAAAACATCAGTTGTAATTTCAGTACCAAAGATAACCAGCACTGAGAATATTGAGGGACATAGACCTATTAACACTTCACCTTGTTTGGAAAAAATATTAGAGTTGTCAACCTATGAACAATTCACAGCATATCTTGATACTCAAAAACTACTTAACCAAAACCAGTCAGGCTTTCGAAGCGGTTTCTCGTGTGAAACACCATTGCAAAAAGTAGTTAATGACTTTAAATACTCTATGGACGAAGGTAAATGTATTGTAGCGGTGTTATTAGATTTACGTCGTGCATTCAAAGTTATAGATAGAAAAATCTTATTAAAAAAATTTGAATATTACTTTGGAGTAAATGCATCCTCATATACATGGTTTGAGTCGTATTTAGAACATAGGTATCAACAAACTAAAATCAATAATAAAATATGACAAAAAAGAACTGTTTTAACTGGAGTACCACAAGGAAGTGTATTGGGCGCCACACTTTTCATATGTTTTATTAATGACATATTAGATCTGGATTTGGGCGATTGTAAAACACACATATTCGCAGATGATACCATCGTCTACATTATGGGTGATAATATTAATAACTTGATAGGAAAACTAAACCAACACCTTAAAAAATTCACGAATGGTTTAATAATAATAAGATCGTTGTCAACGTAAATAAATGTCATACATGATATTCAAAAACAAACAAAAATTCGAGAAGTAATTGATTGCAATGTTCAATTTGACGGAAGAGATCTAGAACGTGTGAGCCATATTGAATATCTAGGTATAATTATTGATGAAAAACTTACCTTTAGTGAACACATTGATTATCTTTCGAAGAAAATATCTAAAAAATAGGATTTGCATATAGGATTAGCAAAACAGTAACTCAATACACTGAACAATTAATATATAATAGTATAATAAAACCCCATTTCGATTACTGTTCTTCTATACTCTTTATGTGCAATAAATCAGATATTCATAAGCTACAGATTCTGCAAAATAGATGTATGAGATTCTTACTAAATACCAACAAATATGAAAATGTAAACTGAATGCAAATAAAGCTAAATTGGCTGTCAATTAAAAATTTAATTAAGGTTCGTACAATGATTTTTATTTACAAACTTATAAACTATATGTTACCAGAATATTTGTCTACAAATATACAGTTCTGCAATGAAATACATTCATATAATACACGCCAAAAAAATCACATAAACGTTCCTCAAACCAATCTGTTGTGCACGAAAAAAAGTATCTTTGATGCTGGAATCGTAATCTATAATAACCTACCCGATTTTATTAAATTGTCTCGTAATATCAATATATGTAAAAGTAGTATCCGTCAATATATATTAAACGATCAATTGCAGTAATTAAACGTCGCATTCTATAGTGCGATCCAGGCTATTCTTGTTCTCAGAATTGTTTAGGTATAGGGATTTCTCTGTACTTTTTAAAACTATGTTATATCATGCTCTGATGCTAATAGAGCTATATTTTAATCAATTAACAATTAGCGTTTTACGTTTCTATTAATGTTTGTTTATTGATGTCTCTTATCTATTGTATTTTATCTAAACTAACCTACCTCATCTCTGTATCTTTGTGATAAAACTATATTGTATTAGCAATGCTAAATAAATCCTCAAGAGATGCTAATTAAATCTCTAAATTACCACAAGGATAAGCCGTATTGAAAGTTAGTTCCAGAGTTTGTTTAAGTTGCCGAGGGTTGAATTTGCATAATTTTGGAGCGTAAGCACCATACGTCTGAAGAAAAAAGGTAGAAACAGTTGATTTACTATAACTACGGCAAACATAGTTTTGGGAAGGAACCAAAAACATCTGCGTGTAGGGTAGAGGCTGTGCTTTTACTTAGTACAGAAAAAAATGTTGAGGCCATTTTGCTCTTATTATGAGACAAGATCTGGAAAAAATATGCAAGATTCATAGCCTAGATTTTTCAAGGATTACCTTCATCCGGCAAGCTGGTGTATAGATATGATATCTTAAGGCGTACCTAGTAAGTCTCACTTGGTAATTCACCAGCCTCGACTCATCCCTGGCAATGACAGGGGTATCAATAATTGTCTCACTAAATTCTGTGAAAAATAAATCTGAAAATAATACTGCAACATTGTAACAAAACTTATGTACATTATTCATGATGAAAATGGAAGAGATTTTCATTAGAAGTGGTTTGACGTATCAGTTGTAACAATTGGTCAAAAACGGGAGCTAATATTACATTTCGCATACGCCACATTTTTCATCGAAGATGCAATTTTGTTTACTATCTCGTTCTTGTTTCACGTGGAAAAATATTGAAGTATGACAACACCCAGAATTCACATGTTTTTTCCGAATTCAAGACAATATTATGTTGCTAAGGAAATATAATATGTAGAAAAGAAAACAACTTTTTGGAAGATATTGGTACGAGTTTTACCTGGAATCGTTCGGCATTTCAGTGGTTTGAAATTGATTTGCTTAGAAAAACTATACAAACTCTATAATTTCTGAAAGCGGGCGTCAATTCCTATATTTTGGTTCGGATGACAAGTCGATGGGGCGATTTTTTATTCAAGGTGAATTTCAGGGGCCTTATGCTAATTTTCCAAAAAAACTAATTTTCTTTCGAAACTCATGCCAAATCGAAAATTCTGAATCGATTGGCGTTCACAGAATTGCTCTATCTATTTTCATTCCCAAACTTGTACATATGCTAAACAGGCAGAGCATTCCGAAAGCGAATATCCGAACATAGAAACTCTTTCGTCCATGACAAAACAAATTAAAATTTGCTCTCATATCTTGTCTAAAAAATATCATTTTAGTAACGAAATATAATGTATAAAAAAAGGAGGATATTGGTACGAGTTTTACCTGAAATTTTTCGGCACTTCTTTGGTTTGAAATTGATTTGCTTAGAAAAACTACACAAACTATATATTTTTTGAAAGCGGGCGTCAATTCCTACATTTTTTTTCGGATCCCAAGTCGATAGGGCGATTTTTGATTTACGACGAATGTGCGGATTATCCGGAAAAATAGTTATCTTCGAATTTTCTACCGAAACTCCGGCTATATACCAAATCGACCATTCTAAATCGATTGACGTTGGCAGAATTGCTCTATCTTATTCTGTTCCCAAGCTTTTACATAGGCCAAACATGCAGAGCATTCAAAAAGCGATTATCCGAACATAGAAACAATTTCGTCCATGGTAGAACGAATTCAACTTTGCTACTCATTTCCTGTCTGAAAAACGTTATTTTGCTAACGAAATATAATGTGTAAAAGAGGAGGATATTGGTTTCATTGGTTTGAAATTGATTTGCTTAGAAAAACTATACAAACTATATATTTTTTGAAAGCGGTCGTCAATTTCTACATTTTGGTTCGGATCCCAAATCGATAGGGCAATTTTTGATTCACAACGAATTTCAGGGGTCTAGGGCCTTGTGCTGATTATCCGAAAAAAATAGTTATCTCCGAATTTTCTACCGAAACTCCGGCTATTTACCAACTCGACCATTCTAAATCGATTGGCGTTGGTAGAATTGCTCTATCTTCTTCTGTTCCCAGGCCAAACATACATACATACATAGGCCAAACAGGCAGAACATTCAAAAATCGATTATCCGAACATAGAAACAATTTCGTCCATGGTATAGAACGAATTCGACTTTGCTACTCATTTCCTGTCTGAAAAACGTTATTTTGCTAACGAAATATAATGTGTGAAAAAAGGAGGATATTGGTACGTTTTTTACCTGAAAGTTTTCAGCATTTCATTGGTTTGGAATTGATTGGCTTAGAAAAACTATACAAACTATATATTTTTTGAAAGCGGGCGTCAATTCCTACATTTTGGTTCGGATACCGAGTCGATAGGGCGATTTTTGATTTACGACGAATTTCAGGGGTCTAGGGCCTTGTGCTGATTATCCGAAAAAATAGTTATTTTCGAATTTTGTACCGAAACTCCGGATATATACCAAATATACCATTCTGAATCGATTGGCGTTCGCAGAATTGCTCTATCTTTTTCTGGTCCCAAGCTTTTACATAGGCCAAACAGGCAGAGCATTCAAAAAGCGATTAGAAACAGTTTTCGTCCATGATAGAAGGAAGTCAACTTTGCTACTCATTTCCTGTCTGAAAAACGTTATTTTGCTAATGAAATATAATGTTTAAAAAAACTTTAGAAAGTTTTCTCGGATGAGTTCGAAAAATAATTTTTTCAATGGTTTTATTGACATTTTAACTCAGAAGTTTTCAGAATTTCCAATCGATTTGTTTTAAAAAACTATACAAACTATACATTTTCTGAAAGCGGGCGCCAATTCCTACATTTTGGTTCGGTTCCCAAGTCGATGCGGTGATTTTTCATTTACGACGAGGGGGTCTAGGCTTTCCAAAAACAAACGAATTTTGTCTCGAAACTCCGGCTATATACCAAATCGATAGGCCAAACAGGCAGAGCGTTCCAAAAGCGAATATGCGAATAAAAAATATTCGCGAAGATAATGCATATCCAAAAAGTTTTGTCGATAGAACCATTCAAAGAAAAGAAATTAAAAAACAACACCAAGGTCGTCTAGAACACCAAGATCCTGAACGACAACCTTTATCAACGAATATAATTCCATACGTTCCTGTGCTTTCCGAAAAATTGAAAAGAATCGGCAACAAATTCAATGTAAGAACGGTATTCAAAACTCAAACCTTGACATCGAATTAACCGTAACAAAACCAAGAAACGAAGATCAAAATTTACAAAATTATGTATACATTGTTCCATGTGTTTGCGGTTAAACAAAAATGGAAGGAACTGCAAGACCTTCTAAGAATAAGAAAATCTGGACATAAGAATAATATAAAGGATAGGGAAGTTGGAAGATCTAAATTGGCTAAACATATCAACACAAAAATAATAATAATAATAATAGTTTATTGGTTCTTTAGATTATGTCTAGCATAATATAGAACAAGTCAGTATAGTACATACAGTGACAGTTATAAAATTTTACATGAAATAAATTAATATTTAAAACATTTTTCACAAACTGTGGTCAATATAATTAATATACATAATGATTTAAATGAGTGCATGAAAGCATGCAAAAAAAGACTCAATATAATAATAATGATGATTACTTGTTAATTTTTGGTTCTATGACTATTACTTGCATAATACAGAGCAAGTCAGGTGTCAGAAACAGTTTTTCCAAGCGAATTTTCGACAATACAAACAAGAGACTTATATTACAAACAGATCACAAATTCAAAATTATACATAAGAATATCTAAAAGCAAGAAAATCAAGTAGTTTAATAAAAGATAAAACATGAAAAATATACGCACATACATAAATATACAATCAGTTAAAATCTGTATCTCCCAAATACTCACTTATTAGGATAGGATTAGGAATAGGAATAACTTTGAGTAGTACGCTTTTTTTAGTAAGATATTTTTGACTACTATTTTGAATTTATTCAAAGGAAGATCTTTGTAGCAGTTTGGTAGATGATTAAACAGGGTTATTGCCATGTATTTTGGACAACGTTCTGTTTTTTGGAGACGGTGACGCGGAACTTCCAGTATTGCAGAATTTCTTGTGTGATATCCACTGTTTCCCAGCGCTCTGAATGAGGCCAGCTCTGTTTTTGCATATATCAGGATATGCATGACATACAATGAATGGAAAGTCAAGATTTTCAGCTGTACAAATATATTCTTACAACTTACTCTCCTGGCAACTCCAACGATATTTCTAACGGCTCTTTTCTGGAGTTTGAGAACCCTATCGGCCTCATGGGATACTCCCCATACTATGATCCCATATGCCATGACTGACTGAAAGTTTGCAAAATATATTATCAACAATACAGATTTTTCGACGGTCTTCCTGAGTTGGTACAGGAGATAACACTTTGGAGCTAGTTTTTTGCAAACTTCATTTATATGGGTAGACCATGTACAGTGTTCATTCACATGGAGTCCAAGGAACTTCATAGAAGGTGCTTGAGTGATAGATCTGCCGTTAGATCTTAGCAACAAGCTGTGATCGAATTTATTATTTGACTGACTAAATCTTATAAACTTTGTCTTCCCCATGTTTTTTTTTTATGTTCTGGTTCCCACGAAAAGGTATATCCTGTAATGTTCAGAGAACATCGTGGGAACCAAGGGAAAGAAGGTAGGAGTTGGTGTTCTTCTTAAATTTCTGGAGGTTGTATGCCTCGGGGAACACCTCCCTAGGCAATGAGTTCCAAAGCCTCGCTGTTCGTTGGATGAACGAGTTTTTGGAAAGTGATGTTCTGCAGGTCTCCAAAGTGACCACGAAGGGGTGTGATGACTGAACTTGACGGGTTAGTCTCGAAGAGACTGCCAAAGCAGGAACGATTGTTGATATTTCAGAAGAGCATCGCCCATGAAAATATCTATAAAATAGAGACAAATCGCCAACTTTTCTACGGTGTTCCAGACAAGTGAGCGAGTTTGTAAGCGAGGCATCACCGACGAGACGAATTGCCCTTTTTTGGACAGAATCCAATAGCCTCAGGATATGTTTAGGTGCCGCGCTCCAAATATAGGAACAGTATTCCAGGACAGGTCGGATCTGTGCCTTATAGATCATAAGCAGCTGAGTGGGGGGAAATAGCTCTTGGCACGAAACAAAAACCAAGTTTTGGGATGCACTTTGGCAATGGACCTCACCTGATTTTCCCAGGAAAGGTTATTGCTGATAGTAATACCAAGCATCGATATGGATGACTTCAGTGGTATGGTTACTCCTGACAAAGTTATGTTAGGCACAGTGAGATCGGCTTTTTTAGAGAAAAGACATGCTTGTGTTTTGTTTGCATTGAATTCTACCAAGTTATTAGATCCCCACTCGAGAATTGTTGCTAAGTCCATATTTATATTATTAACATTTCTTCCTCGTTCATTTCTGGTTTCACGGGCTGATATAGGGGCCCTGGAAGAGAAGCGGTATGGAGGGTACTATCATCGGCGAAGCTGTG
This sequence comes from Gonioctena quinquepunctata, assembly GCA_018342105.1. Taxonomy (NCBI): domain Eukaryota; kingdom Metazoa; phylum Arthropoda; class Insecta; order Coleoptera; family Chrysomelidae; genus Gonioctena; species Gonioctena quinquepunctata. The sequence continues at coordinate 318,918 of JAFIRS010000164.1, forward strand.
TACTGGACATGAAGTTGCTTTCAACAGGTCGTTGATGTGAAGTAGAAATAGTGTTGGTGCGAGAATAGATCCTTGCGGAACACCAGCATTTATGAGTAGAGTGTCAGATGAAACTCCATCGACCACTACATGGAGAGACCTGTTTGAGAGAAAACTAGCAAGCAGAGAACACAGCTGAGGGGGCAAGCCATAAGACGGAAGCTTGGCGAGGAGTCCCTGGTGCCAAACTCGATCGAACGCCTTGGAGATATCTGATGCCACAGCTAAAGTTTCTCCATACTTTTCAATAGATAGCTGCCATATATGTGAGACGTAAGCGAGCAGGTCACCAGTTGATCTCTGATGGCGGAAGCCATATTGCCTATCGTTGACAATTCCTGAGTCTTCCAGATATTTCATGAGCTCGATGTTGATGGCTTTTTCCATGACCTTTGAAATAATAGATGTTCAAAACTAATTTATTTGAAGAGAACCATTCTTCAGATATTTTGATTTCTTCATTGGCCTTCAAGACTGTTTGCTCTACATTGCTCCCTGTAGTTATGAGGGAGGTGTCATCTGCATACATTATACATTAGAGGGGTACATATGGCCAAATTACACGAAAATAAAATCAAAAGAAACTTCCTGTATTTTGTTAAAATGAAATGATACTATAGCTGTTTGTTCTCTCACTATGGATCCAACATGGATATCCCTAGTGAAAAAGGGGACTATAGAAGAAATTTCGTACAAAATAGATCACGTTGAATTGAACTTGTATATCAGATTTTGACAAGCAATTCTCACAAAACACAAAAAATTCAAGAGCGATTCAGAATTGTTATTATTCTCCAAAAACTAGGATTTGAGAAAGGAAACAGAGGTAATTCCCGAAACGTCCTCAAAAAAATATATTTTGTATGAAGAATTTCCGATTAAACTTTTGTTGTGATTTATTTTAGGCAAATCATTTTCAAACGTACGTTACTGACAAAATTGAAATTTTCTTACTTTATTTTTGAATCCAGAAGATCAAAAAGGCAGTAACGTATCCTGGAACAGATTTTACTTCTAGAGTGAAATAAAACCCAAAAATATGAAAAGCAATATTTCGATACCTACCCATTCAAATGTTCATCATCTTTCAAAGTAAAATAAATCATTATTTAGATCATTATTTTATAATCATCAATAAATTACAACGATTTCCCACACGTTTTTTCGCTTCCAAACAGATCAAGATGTTTCATCACCAGATATAATATATACAAGTACTTTTACTGAGGTTTGAACAAAAAACCTTGTTTTTTTCACCCCACTGCAAAAATTTCAACATTCGTTATGTACTTACATGGATATCTTTGCGACATGGCCTTTTCAAGAAGAAAAATTCACATGAGAAACTCCTGCGACCACTTTTTCAGTTCTTCCTCTACCCACCCCTTCTGGGAACTCCTATGATAACGAGGTTGTACACAAAAGTTAACAAAACATATTTTCGCCAAATAGGGGGTTTCCCAACCAGGCAACAATATTAATAATCAACTAATGTTTTATTCAATATTTTGAGCGATCCATAGGATATGAATATAAAAGGATGTTATTCATGTTTTTCCGTTGTTATACCTTGATACGTACATTTATGGATCCTAATTAGTGTTGGAGTAATTGTGGGAACTGATTTACACCTGTGGATAATTCTCAAAGTCGAGCTGTATTAATATCAGTATTATGATCTATTCTTCAGAGTTCATTGTGATTTTTTCAAGTGAGAAAATGTTTAAAGGATTATTTAAAAACAATATTTTGGACGTTAATCCTATAGAGAACCTACAGAAAACGATGGCGCGTCGAGTCGGAAAGGTATATTTTCCAAGTTATTTCTTGATTCTCAAACTATCTCTCAAGCAGCTTGATATACAGGGTGTCCCACGACGATTAAGACAGGGGATATATCGGAACTCGAGACTAGTAGAGAATTGTAATTTTGGGGTTGTAAATTAAAGTAATTGGTGCATCTGTTTTTGATATTGTTACCCAATGAGCTTTTTGTTTTCGGTCACAATTATTAATGGGTCAACCTGTATATTTTGGCATTTCTATGTTCCACCCGATATAAAACGAATTCCAACAAACTATCACAGTTGTGGTCTAAAACGATTACGACTAACGTCTGAAACCTCGCCAAATTATTTAAGTTTAGGGTCACCCTGTAATATTTTTGTGATGAGTAAAATAAGGCAAAATTATAATAATCATCCATATTTCATTAACAAATCGTCGTAAAGACCGCCCGATAGCGCAGAGTATGAAAAACCTGAAAAAAGTAGAATACACCAAGTGAAACGGAAAACGAAAAGAATATGGTGAGAGTAACCCATCAAAATATGGGGAATGAAAGGGGGGTAAGAAAAACATGCTAAAAAACCTTCCAGAAGAATTTTATTCACCACACTTTCCGAACAACTGAAACGAAAGTGAAGGGTCCAACACATCAGAACATGGGGAGTGATATGGAGGATGATAATAGTATATTATGCAACGATCATGTAAAGATGGTTATTAATACACGAGCATTAACCGGGATACAAATGTGAATAAAAGTGCGTGGTTTGTCATTAAGGACCTTACGGGAAAAACAAAACATTTTTCGAAAAATATATCAATTGAAATTGATGACAAAATTTGTTCAGATCCTCAAGTTATAGCTGATGGTTTCAACCGTTTCTTCATCCAATCTCCTCATGACATTATAAGTAAAATAAATAAAATAAATAATGCAAATATAATATCACAAAAAATATCTACTCCTAGCATCAAAAAATTTCCCTAAAACCCTAAAAGGAAAAACTTGGGAAATCGTACTCAAAGTGTCAAAATAAATCATAGAAAAGAAAATAAATTCAAAATCAGTTCGTATCGACATATATGCCCAATGAAATTGGAGTACCCCAGGGCTCTGTTCTGGGTCCGGTTTTATTTGTGCTTTATATTAATGATTTGCCTGTAATTTCACCAAAAGCCTTCTCTTGTTTATATGCTGACGACACAACACTTTTGTTTCGTGAATGGTATGAGTGTATTCTACAGGATACAATTCACTCCACTCTCCAGAGTCTTTATGACTGGTTATCCAGCCATTCTTTATTCCTAAACCCATGCAAAACTCAATATATGTCTTTTCAAAACCGTCATCGTAATAGTACCACCGGAATAGATATAAATATAAATAATGAATCAGTAGAACAATCAAACTGTGTTAAATTTTTAGGAATAGATTTTGATTCTAATCTCTCATTCACCACTCATTGCGTAAATCTCATGAAGAATCTGAATAGCAAGTGTTATCAAATTAGAGTTTTAAGAAATGTTCTGGATAAACAAGCATTACTATTATTTTATTATGGTCAAATTCAGTCAAGATTGATATATGGTATTTTAATTTGGGGTAACTCGTCTTCTATGAAAGATATTTTCATAACACAAAAAAGAATATTAAGAAACATTGCTAACGTATCTTCAAGAACTTCCTGTCGAAGACTATTCAGAGAGTATAATATTCTCACGGTTTATGGTTCATTTATCGTTGAACTATTGAAGTATATACACAAAAATCAAGATAAGTTCATGAAAAATGAATCGGTACATCATTACAATACAAGAATAAAAAATGATCTACATATTCCAAGAAATCGTACATCATTGTGTCAAAAATCATACCAAATAATGGGCCTTAGGCTGTATAATATATTACCCAATGAATATAAAAGATTTACCAAGTTGGACCATTTCAAATATAATATCAAGTTGCTTATGTTAGATATAAGTCCTTACAATATTGATGAGTTCACTGATTATTTCAAATAGAGTCGTTTTATTCTGTCTGAATTTTTGAATGTTTTTAAATGTGCAATATGTGTGTATGTATGTGTATGTGTATATATGTATATATATATATGTATATATATGTGTATATATTAGTATAAGTATATGTATTTGTTTGTATATATTATGCTTTGACTTTGTTAAAGTGACAAATTTGTATCTTTTTACTTATATGAGTTTTTTCGTGACTTGTCCTATAACTTGTCAAAGTTCTCTTGAATGGACCAATAAAATCTATTCTATTCTATTCTATTCTACGAAACGAGCCGAAGGCGAGTTTCGTATGGTTTATGCGAATGTATTACTAATCATCACATGAGAGTTGCATACGCTATTTTTTCTACACCCGATAAATAATGAAGAACTATAAATATTATATTTATATTTGTATTGAACACAATAACAGTAATTACTCGTATTTCTATAAAAAATTCTACAAAATTGTAATAATTAATGGTATTACCTCGGGTATTACCATGGATATAGGAAAACTGAACATTCTATTCATATTTATATTGAACATAATAATTGTACTTAATCTGATTTCTTAAAAATTAATTTTTTTTAAAGTATATTCCAGGTCCCACTGATCTGGAAGTGAAAGGAATATTTACATTTATTTCATTATTGCTAGTCTCAATAGAGTTCAATATTGTATTGGAAATGCTGATTTTAGTCTGAACCGAATTTTCAATGTAGCCTTCCGCCACTGAATTGGATTTTCAGCCACCATGACGTTTTAATGCAGTAATATCACCAACGGCATCAACTAATACGGTTGCAGATGTCCTTCGAAAACAATGCCCTGTATATAAATTCGGATCAGGCAGATTTAAATATGTTGCTATTTGCTTCCCTAAATTACCAAATCTATTAATACCAATGTTTTGAATTGTGCATTTTCCATTAAAATAATTACCGAGAACAGAAGGGGTGGGGCAAATTTTCGGCCGTAGATTCATATATTTTTTACTAATTTCGTAGTATTTGCCGCTAATTGTAAATGTTCGTTGTACTTTTGTATTAGTTTCTACCACATTAACAATTAAGATTCCATTCATATCTTTGACATTTTCACATTTTAGGTCATGTAGTTCATGCCTTCGACATGCTCCTATTATTCCAAAAATTATTGCTACCTAATACAAAAAGATAAATTAAAAAAATACAACAATAAGAAATAATGAAAAGAAAAAAAAGACAAAATGAAATAAAAAGCAGGATGACCTAGGCTAGCATCGAACCCGCGTCTCATACTGTAGTCTTTAGTTCAAATCTAGCGCCTTGGCCCGCTTCGCCACGAGTTAACTCATCAAGTTTTCTCGACATTAATGAAATATATCATGCATGAGTCGAATAGAAAATGTAATCATGACAAAATTTAAAAAAATGCAATGTTAGGTAGATACTTACTTTTATAAATATAAACTTTTCATCGGGTGCTTCGTCGATAAACGTTTTTATTTGTTCAGGTGAAAATATTTTTGATTTTTTTCCAACATATCCTTCGGACTTTCGCTTTAATAAAGCTTGTAGCTTCTTATATTAAGAAATGTCTATATTATGGTTGATATTCACCAACGATTTTATTATTGAATAATGTGTCCATGTATTAGATGATTTCATAGTTTCCATCAATTCTTGAAAATAAGCAATCAAAACATTTTCGGAGAATGTCGAAATATTATTTGTATTTCTCCAGTCCATAAACCGTTGATATAGTTTTTCGTACACTTTCTTAGATTTTTGGGGTTAAATATTTTGTACTGCATTTTCTGCTTCTGTGTGGAGGAGTCGATGGTAATTCTTCTATATCGCTGATATCAGACATTTTGATAATATAATTATCGAAGTTCAGCTATATTCTACGAAAATTCAATACCTACTGATTTTGACAAATAAAACAATTAGAGACAAACGTCAAATGCACAGCATGCTTCATTGAAAAATTATGGGTTTCTATTGATTAACAATCTGTATCGTTATGAAAAATCTGTAATGGATCTCATTATGAAACGGATTATGGGCATATAAGTGTATTATTATAGTACGGGTGTAGAAAAAAGGAGTAAAGGAAATTCTTTCCTGACGGGGATCCCCCGACCGCACACGTTTTTTTGAAAAGTCCATGACGACGCTCATCCATAACATTGTGATTGGCTTGTAGTTTATAAATAAATAAATTCCGAAAAATATCGAGTGGAACTCTTCGCAGTATATTGTGTATAGTCAAAGAATCCTGGGTAAAACACAAAACAAGTTCCTCGAGTAGTTACGAGATCTCCCGTGATCCGAAAAGTTTTATTAACTAAATTCAATGATCAGTGTCCAATAATCGATGCGATAACATTCATGCAAGCTCGTTGACACAAGAGAACCGCCCTGTATGAGCCCACTGGATATTTCTGCTCGAGCAAACTTCTCGCGTCGGAAGACGTGGAAAAAAGCGCGAGTTGCGCAACAAGAAAACAAGAACGGCGACCACCGACGAGGCGCAACGCGCGCGAGAAAGAGAGGGACGCACGAACGAAAAAGAACAAGTGGCGGCCACGGCCACAGTATCAACGACCTCCGATTGCCTAGTGAACCAAACCCGTTCTTCGTCTGCACGTCACCGCTTCACCTCGCTCTTCGCCTTGATGGCTGCTCTCGCCATCAACAGCGAAAGGTTGCTCGTTGGCGAAACGACGAAAGTACGGAGGATTCATGTTGAAACGGGAAACATTCTCAATTGATTCCACATTTGATTTTATGAACGTCCTGTTTATATTTTCAACAAATCAATACGGAGAATTCGTTATACTCGTCGTATCGGCTACGAACGGGGAAATCGCAAATGTTTGGTCCTTCGAGCCAGATTTCATGAATTTTTTCTGAACTGGCCAAAACTTGAGAAACAACAAGAAATGCGGGTTTCTTTGGCGATTGTAATTATAAATATGATATATTCCGCGCATATCTAAGGGTTGTTATCACTTCTTAAATAAAAGCCGTGCATCAATTCGGTATTCTGATGGACGAAAGAGCTGGAGTGGAAGTTACGGGTCCCAGATTCGGGCTCCCAGAACCTCTCGGCAAAGCCCCAATAATCTTTCAAGCAGAAATGTATCTTCAATAGGCGAAATAGCTTTGAAGAGATAAGACTTTATCTTTACGCATTCCTGCTTTACAAAATAGTGGCAGGGAATAGCGAGAAAGGTCATATCCAAGACACTCCCACAACTATTCTTCTTAAATTATATGTGTCGATCAATGGCAACCTGTTTGCGCGTTTAAATTTGAATAATCCCAAGTCATTTCCAACTATTTCCAGAATTCTAATAATATAGACCTCTTCAGCCAGACAATCAATATTTTCAGTCTCAACAACGCTACTATTGATTGATTTGTTGAAAATATAAACAGGATGTTCATAAAATCAGATGTGGAATCATCTGCGACTGAAAGATATGCTTTAGTCACTATCTTCCATCGTCAAGATAACCTCTTGTGGGGTATTCATGTTGAAAAGGGAAACATTCTCAATTGAATATTGATAGAAAGATTTTTCTGTGAATTGAAAAATCCACGATTAAAATGAAGTTATTTTTTGTGAATGTCTAACAGAAAACAACTACTTCCCCGGCTAAAGCCACGCTGGACATTGAACTACATCTGATAGATATTCTGAAAAGGCCCTAACTCAAAAGAAAAACTGTAAAATTGAAAATTTGCATTTTTATTCAGATAGTTATTTGATTTTCTATTCCAGTCTTGATTAAGAACTCATGAAGATGAATGAGGCAAAGAAGAATGTTTTCCAAAAGAGAGTACTCACCAGAAATCATTCGTAACATTGACGCAGGAGAAACATCGCATTCACTAGGTCTTCAATACATTTTTGTCGACGAAAATCTATTTCACGCTTCCACGATCATCAGGAAGACCGGAAGAAATGGGAAACACATTTTCAAGAAGCAATATCACTTTGCAAAGATGGAAAAAGTTAGAATCATTTCTTTTGGAGAGACACTTTGAAATTAGTGTTTTCTGACATTAAAACCTGTCATGGGGTATGATAGATTGATTTGTTGAAAATATAAACAGGATGTTCATAAAATCATATGTGGAATCATCTGCGACTGAAATTCACAGAAAAATCTTTCTATCAATATTAAATTGAGAATGTTTCCCTTTTCAACATGAATACCCCACAAGAGGTTATCTTGACGATGGAAGATAGTGACTAAAGCATATCTTTCAGTCGCAGATGATTCCACACCTGATTTTATGAACATCCTGTTTATATTTTCAACAAATCAATCTATCATACCCCATGACAGGTTTTAATGTCAGAAAACACTAATTACAAAGTGTCTCTCCAAAAGAAATAATGATGAACTTTTTCCATCTTTGCAAAGTGAGATTGCTTCTTGAAAATGTGTTTCCCATTTCTTCCGGTCTTCCTGATGATCGTGGAAGCGTGAAATAGATTTTCGTCGACAAAAATGTATTGAAGACCTAGTGAATAGGATGTTTCTCCTGCGTCAATGTTACGAATGATTTCTGGTGAGTACTCTCTTTTGGAAAACATTCTTCTTTGCCTCATTCATCTTTATGAGTTCTCAATTAAGACTGGAATAGAAAATAGAATAACTATCTGAATAAAAATGCAAATTTTAAATTTTAGAGTTATTCTTTTGAGTTAGGGCCTTTTCAGAATATCTATCAGATGTGGTTCAATGTCCAGCGTGGCTTTAGCCGGGAAAGTAGTTGTTTTCTGTAGACATTCACAAAAAATAACTTCATTTTAATCGTGGATTTTTCAATTCACAGAAAAATCTTTCTATCAATATTCAATTGAGAATGTTTCCCTTTTCAGCTACTATTGATATTCATCAACTCATCCATTAGTGGAAAAGGATGAAATAAACAAAACAGAATGGCTCATGAAATAGTTTCCATTTATCCATGATAGTGCTACGTTTTCAATTCTAGTCGAATATAGTATCAATAAAAATGAAAATGAAATGCTACTCACAGGATAACCTAGATCAAACAATCAAAGAAATTATTTTTTCCTTTTTAGTGCATTTTTATTCAGTTCTTTTTAGTCATTCATGAAATTCGTCATGATATTGAATTCTGACAAAAAATGATAATCTCCGACCCCAAAAAACCCACATACTAATTTTGAATAATCGGGCCATAATCACAAAACTCGTCTCATCTTGGAACCGCCATCTTGAATTCGTGAATTTTGACAAAAAAATCATCATCTCCAACCCCAAAAACTCTCAGATAACAATTTTAATTTGAATAGAGTAAGAATCACAAAACTCAACGACAGATTGGATTGGAGCCGCCATCTTAAATTCTTGGATTTTGACAAAAAAATCATGATCTCCGACCCCAAAAACTCTCAGATAACAATTTTTATTGGAATCGGGCAATAATCACAAAACTCGTCGACATATTGGATTTATGAATTTCGACAAAAAATTCGTTATTTCTGTCCCAGAAAACCCTCACATACCAATTTTCAATAGAATTGAACCAGAATCACAAAGTCGTCCGCCATATTGGAGCCGCCATTTTGTTTTTTCTCAATTAAAAATTATGAACACCTGCCAATTTCCACGTTAATCGGACAACTAGAAGTAGGTCAAAATGCACTTGAAAGATTTGAGCTAAACATATTCATACAAATGTGAAGTTAAAAGAATAATAAATAAAAAAACTTTTTAAAAACAAGCTTTTATTCAAATACCCTAAAAAGTACAAGATAATTACTTTGGATGTGTGACGTAGGTTATTCCGTGAGTTCTAGATTCAAGAGCTTGTCGCGCAAAGTTTTCAGTCCGAATACAAAAGCGACAAGCTTTTGAATCTATATCTCACGGAATAACCTACGTCACACATCCAAAGCAATAATTTTGTACTTTTTAGGGTATTTGAATAAAAGCTAGTTTTTAAAAAAAAAAATTCCAATTATTTTATTTTGTGCTTTTTAGTAAGTACCCCTAGCACCCAAATACCAATTTTGAATCGAATCGGATCATAATTACAAAACTCGTTCGCCATCTTGATGCCGCCATCTTGAATTTGTGAATTTTCAATCAAAATTCATAATCTCCGAGCCTGAAAAACCCCACATACCAATTTTGAATCGAATCGGACCTCAAACACAAATCTTGTCCGCCATCTTGGAGCCGCCATTTTGTTTTTGTTTTCTCTAACAAATGCATAACGCATTGTTACGGGAACTATGAACACCTGCCAAATTTCACGTTAATCGAACAACTAGAAGTGGGTCAAATTCAACTTGCAAGATTTGATGACAAACATCGAGACAGGTGAAACTAAATAAAAGCTTGTAAATAATAGCTTGTAATAAAAAAAATCCCAAATTATATAATTGTTAACCAAAAGTATCTGAATACATTGTTGCAATTCATAGTTTACAGCATTAAAAAAATTATTGGTAACAATTATGGAGTTCATCATTCCTAAAACTTAGATGACTTATTGGGCCGACAGAAAAACATGAATTAAGAGAGATATGGAAAACAAAAGAGTTGAGGCCCGATAAATCTCCTGGTCCTGAATTTTTTTTTTAATACGGTGTTTTCTAAATTATTATGATTAACTAAATTTCCTTCGAGAAACAAGATTGTTGACAAATTGAAACGTTATAGTCTAGAAAAAGTATGGTATTCTACATGTGTGCAATGGCTAACTTTATTTTCATGAGTAACAGCCAACATTTCACCCATCGGTGGGCTATGGATCTATTTTCCAGATTTTCTCGATACTAATAATTCCTGTGTAACGTGTTACATGATAATATCGATGCTAGTGGCACTAATAATCATTCTGTATCTTCGGGTATCGATTTCCAGTCCCAGCTTCTCATTGTGTTCACCTTGACAGTGTCCAAATTCACGTTCGTATGGAAGCTTGAGCATGTGAAAGGCAGAAACTTGGAGGTTCAATGACCAAGCTCAACATGTTTGACCGATTCTTTCGGAATTTCAAATCGACTCATGTCGCCCATTATACATTTTACAGAAAATGCATATTTAGTCTTCTTTTATTGTTGGAAAGCCAGAGGCGTGCCTAAAAACCATTGTTACTTGTTTCCAATTTCCTTAAACCTGATGTTTTCTGCAAAATTAGGGCGAATTGCTGTAGAATTGAAAAAATATCTCATGGGAGTCATTATCTATTTATCTAATCAATTATGTCATATTATGCATCTCTATATCTCGAGCTTTTCTGATAAACGTTACTAATATCAGTACTGTCCACTACCGAATCTTTCTTGGCAGTTACATGACATAATCCAGGCTTGCTCCAATAAAGTGCATTACAAATTTTCAATTACAATTATGCAAAAACTAATAATCCGACAGCGCCTGAGTTTTCTACATATGTACAAATTACTACTATGTAGCAGACAGCCTGCGCTACATCTTCAAAAATGGCGATGTCATGAATTATTGAAAAAATGCTGATCCGGTTTTTCTTTGTTACTAATAATCCGATCGAAGTGTGCTAATTTTTTTCCCATTTTGATTTTCTACAATTCGTCCATTGAGAGCCTCGAGATTGCTTCATGAATTTTTATGTTACCAGCGACAAACGAAAAAAATAATGATTATAAAAAAAAATTTAAAGACAAGCTTTTATTTATACAAATGCACTAAAAAGGAAAAAATAATTTCTTTCATTGTTTGATCTAGGTTATTTGTGAGTAACAGATCAAAATCTTCCGCGCAAATACCTATTTTGTATCTGTGGCAAGCTTTCGAATCTGTTACAGAATAACCTAGATCAAACAATGAAAGAAATTATTTTTTCCTTTTCAGTGCATTTGTATAAAAATTCTTATATAAAAAAAAAATATTTTTAACCCTTTAGTTCTGTTTTTTTATTAACGAATAATAAAAGCTTGTTTTCAATTGTTTTTGTTTATGTATTTATTTTTTCATTTTTTAGTAATTATGATGTTAAATAACTACTTTAGTAATTCCTATCTGATTTATTTTTGGATTCTGACAAAAAAATCATAATCTCCGACCCCGAAAACCCCTCGATACCAATTTTGAATAGAATCGAACCATAATCACGAAAATTGTCCGCCATATTCGAGCCGCCATTTTTTTTCTGAAGAAAATTCATAATGCATTGTCACCGGAATCATGTAACCTAGATCAAACAATGAAATACATTTCTTTTTAGTGCATTTGTATAAAAAAAAGCTTGTCTTTAATTTTTTTTATAATTTTTATTTTTAACTTTTTAGTTCTCTTTTCGATATCAACAACTAATAAAATCTTGTTTTAAAAAATTTTAAGTTTATTTATTTTTAATTTTTTTGTAATTTATGATGATGAATAACTAGTTTAGAAATTTTATTTTTGAATTTTGACACAAATATCAGAATCTCCGACCTCGAAAACCCCTAGATACCAATTTCGAATAGAATCGGACCATAGTCACAAAAATTGTCCGCCATATTGAAGCCGCCATTTTTTTTCTAACAAATTTCAAATCAATTAGAAGTGGGTCAAATCTAACTTGCAAGATTTGATTACAGACAGACAGACACACAGATAGACAGACACTGGGACAGGTGAAACTAAATAATAGCTTGTAAAAAACAAGATTTTTTTGCTCTTAAATGTTTATAACAAATTATGCAATGATATTTGCGAGTAGGAAACATAACAAGATATAACTACGGATCGTTTTTCGTATGATGGCACAGTCGGTTTCCTGGTACAATTTTTGCCACGAAAAAATCTCTAATGATTGGCCTATATCGATTTAGGTAGATATACTGGCAACTTTAAAAAAACCTACTATCTACCGTTCTGTAACTACAAATCTTCTTTATCAAATTTCAAATTCATTACACTGCGAAGTACACTCAAAATATACTTAGCAACACATATAAAATATTTGGCAGTTATCATAGACTCTCACTTAAGATGGAACTTTGACATGAAACTCCTTGTGAAAAAATTGAGAATTGTTTTATATAAGTTCCGTCAGCTCGAAGACAGGCTAAATCAAGAACAAAAAAAAATCATTTACTATAGTCTGGCACAAAGTCACCTAATATACTGCCAAATAGGGTGGGGTGGAGTATCAAAAACTTACTTGCGCCCATTAGAAGTTATCCAAAATAAATTTATAAGACTAATATTGAATAAGCCTTTTCGATATAGTAGTGACGAATTACATGAAGAATCCGGTATATTCGACTTGAGGCAATTATTTTATAAAACACTTGTCTTGAATCAATATAAAGATTTACAAAAACTCAATAGGCCAAGCCAACTACATCACACGCCACAAAAATAATTATACCATTCCATTTGCACTCAAAACTAAAGGGCAGAGATCTTATCGTTTTCTAGGTCCAACAGTGTTCAACTCCTTACCAGAAAATATACAAAATACCCATTCACTTTCTCGATTGAAAAAAGTTATTCATAGATTTATATCATGTAAGCCTCGTAGAAGTATTAGTGAAATCTTTGACCGGAAAAATTAGGTTTCTACAACAGATCCATCATGAATCATATGACCCGAATTGTATAATTCCTCACCCAATCAGAAGATAAAAAAAAAGTATTTCCATCAATTTTAAACATACTAATCGAGTTTTTATTCTATAATTGTGTGATTTTATTTTTGTGAACTTTAACATTTGAATGATTTTACTAGATATATATGTTTGTATGTATATATATGTGTATATATGTGTGTGTATATGTATATATGTGTATATATATTATATATATATATATTTTTATTTATTTTATATATATATATATATATATATATATATGTAAATTTACATTTGCGTCATTTGATATTTGAATAGTTGTATACTTATGTGACTCTATTTTTAAATATGTGTTATTCATCAATATGAGGTGTCGAATTTTAAAATAGAACATTGGAGCATTCTATAGATGCATTAATATTATTCTAGTTAGTTTAGTTTTTGTGCTCATATGTATGTTATATCTATATTTCTTATGATTTAGTTTATATAATATTCTTTAGAGTTTACTCAATTTATATTTCACTACACACATACAAGTAACTTTTGTTGCTTCTGTGGTTCCTATAATATTTATTTGAATAATGTAAATTTTGCCATTTCTCTGTTTTCTGTTTAATAGCAAATAAATATTCTTATTATTTTTATTATTATTATTATTATTAAATCCTGAGTATGTGTCCAGATAAATACCTTTCTCAAGAAGAAAAAAGTCACAAATTTATCTCCACATATGTGATGATAAATAACATTTTTGAAATCTATAAAGACCCATCTTGAGTCTATCGATCTACAACGATGATCAATCATTATTAAAATATAAGTAATAAAATTGGCATGAAGAAAAAACGGGGGAAATTCACATCTACTATCGTTGTAATAAAACCACTAAGTAATAGTTAGGGTGGGTGTTGCCACTCTATAAAAGAGGAAGCAAACCAAAGAATGCTGGTCTTGAAGAGAAACTTCTTCTAACGTTGATGGCATCTCAAAGCGACGCAGACGCAACAAGACAGTTGTATTAGTACAATAATAAAGCGGCGTCTATAAAGTTTATGATAATGTTACATTGTAAATTTCCTTACTTTGATCTCATTTGGTAATTCCGCTGTATTCTATGCTACGCCATTTTTCCGTTTGAAACTCTGATCGTACATGGAATCTTTAATATCTAGTGTTCATGTTCACTTTCAAGGTACACGATTTGGAATACACAAATAAAAACCTTTTAACAAAAAATTAAACCGACGAAATACGGAACTGAAAATTAAAAAATTAAATGAACCTTCTTAGTCTCAGTAACTAAGCTACTAAACTAATGTAAGTAACTAATTTTGAGTCGGCGCCAAACAAACAAATGAATTAGGTAAGGCGTAAAATGATGGCATCGAGTTACGCGGTGACATTCTGATAATTTTTTTGAAGTAATTTAATGATGTTCGTTGATTGTTTGTTTGGCGCCGACTCAAAATTAGTTACTTACATTAGTTTAGGAGCTTAGTTACTGAGACTAAGAAGGTTTATTTAATTTTTTAATTTTCAGTTCCGTATTTCGTCGGTTTAATTTTTTGTTGAAAAGTTTTTATTTTTCAATTTTTTATGGCTAAAATATACTAATTACTACCTACTTGTTTTTTTATTACTTCCAAAATACTTACTTACCCACCTCACTTCAACTATTACCAGTTAAATAATATGATTATCTACTTTTACTATTTGTTGTAATATAAATTATTTTTATTGTTCTGGTAAGTTTATTTCATTACTTTGTATATCATTCCATCATCTCATAGAATATAATGGTTTTGACGGATGTGGAACAGAAATAATGTCAGTAGCGATCTGTCATTATCAACTACGTATGTGTGTGCCAATGTTCATAAGTGAAAAATCAATTATCCCCTATTTTTCTACCCGTAAGGGTATTTAATTCCATTCGAAATCTAAATATAAGGTATACCCTATCTATTAAAAAAAAACATCTTAATCGAAGAATCCAGTACGAAGTTATGCCTGATAGAATCGGTTAACGGACCAGCATTCAGAGGGTGAGTGATCAATATCCTTCATGTTGCTACCCTTAGGGGTGGATTTCATCTTTTAAATCCAAATGGGACCACCTTCGAAGTACACCCTATCCACTGAGAATAGAATTATCGGAATCGGACGCCTCAGTAAGAAGTTATGCGTGATCATACATAAAAAAAAAATATGGAAAAAAATATACGGGTCGACTAGAGAATAGAGAACCTCCTCCTTTTTGGTTTCATCGATTAATAACACTATCTCAGTTCTTAACGCAAATTCATATCTACCCTAGCTATGGCATAAATCAAAATGGAAGTTATGGACACATAATCGAAGATTATGTAACGAGTACACAAAAGTGCATGAGAAAAATGGGAAAGACCAAAACACCCCAGTTTAAATAACACTCACAATATGAATTCTATTGAAATTCGACCATCACTGCTGGAACAAGTTAATGCGAAACTTTTTGATTGTACTAAAAAGCCAGGTGGAAATGGACACTGGTGCGTGCGCATTCTCTCATCTGTCAATCATTTGACTCGAAATCCATAGCAAACATTACAAGGTTCCAGAATGAAATCTCAGGTTTTGTTCTGACAGGCTTCCGATTCCAGCTTCACCATTGGTTGGAAACTGACATCGTCGATACCAAAGCTAGGATTCGGAGCTCTATCTAAGTACATTCATATACATATTGACCCAACACAATCCTACAGAAAACGATCTGGTACACAGATGGCTACTAAGACAGATAATGGTGTGGGGACAGGAGTGTGTTCTAAAAACCCAAGCGGCTTGCTTTGGTTATCCATGCGAAGGAAAACAATGGTAGGGACGTAGAAGAGGAACAGATTTATAATTTGCCAGAATGCCAGGCAGCACCAAAGTTCATTTTAACCATACGCGCTAAATACCATACAGATTTTTTGTACAACTTTTTTTTAATTGAAAAATTATATTAAATATTTTGATAATTCAGAGGATCCATCTGTTATTGAAAATGCTACACATATTGCACGGGCGACAATAACGGTTGTATAATCAGCACACATGAACAATCTTCCCTTCGATATGGGGAAAGAGAATTCATTCATGTATACAAGGGATAACAGTGGCCCTATAATACTTACTTATAGAGTTCCAATGACAACATTGAATCTTTTAGAACATTGTTTCGCACATCAACAATGTTTTTGAGGAAGGTAACAGGTCCTCTTATTCGTAAACAGCCACGTTTTACCAATAAAAATCCAGGATCGTGCGAGACAAGTCAATAAAAATGCCATTCACCATCTAACTTGTAAATTACTCGAACCTGTTTGTTTGATGCACGTTCAGTAGAATATACAGATCGGAAACCTTGCTAGCATAGTGTTATTATGTTATATTTGTTTGGATATTTCATCACACAACACAGCAGTGTATACCGCTTTTCAACCGACGAAACCAAAAAGGAGGAGGTTCTCTAGTCGACCCGTATTTTTTTTTCCATCATTTTTTTTATGTATGATCACGCATAACTTTTTACTGAGGCGCCCGATTCCGATAATTCTGTTTTCAGTGGATAGGGTGTACTTTCAACAAATTTTAAGTAATAAATTTGATGAATGCTTTCCACTTAAAAAATTGAAAATAAAAAACAAAAAGCCTTGGATAACAACAGGATTAAAAGTTTCTGCAAAAAACTTCAGATCCCTGCGTACAATTAAGAAATTTACATCAAATACAAACTTTCTGCAATATTTTAATGAATATAGGAGTATTTATAGGAATGTAAGAACAATTATTACTCCAACAGGATGGAACAATCAAAAAACAAACCTAAAGAGAAATGGGCAATTATTAACGAATTACGGGGAAAAGGAAGTATATCGACAACAGCGGAGATTAGTAACATAAACCCTAATACATTGAATGACTACTACTGCTCTATTGCAAAAAATTTGACAGCCAATCTAACATCTCAACTGGATCCTTTGAGCTATCTCGACAATACTTCCTGCCAAACCTATTTTAGATTAATGCCTACAAATGTTCACGAGATAAAACAAACACTAAGGGAAATAAAAAACGATAAATCCTTCGGATTGGATGGATTAACTAGGAGACTATTACAAAACCTACCATTCAAAGCGCTATCCGCACTAGCAGATGTAATAAATAAATCTTTTGAAACTGGAGTATTTCCCTCAGGCTTAAAGACGGCACTTGTTATACCTCTTTTTAAAGGTGGTAACACTACCCTCCCATCAAATTTCAGACCAATCTCGTTGCTGTCCACAATTTCTAAAATCATAGAAAAATTAGTTAAGAAAAGATTGTTACTATTTTTATCAAATGGAAAAATATTAAACGAATGTCAATTTGGGTTTCAGAATTCTAAAAATACTAATGACGCAATTTTCTCTTTTTTGGAAAAGGTATACATGAGCTTGAATGAAGGTGAAGCAATTGCAGCAGTGTTTTGCGATTTTTCGAAAGCTTTCGATTGTGTTAACCATGAAATACTGCTTCAGAAAATGCATCACTATGGAATAAGAGGAACATGTCTCGATTGGTTTAGGTCATACCTCGAGAATAGATCGCAAATAGTGAAAACGAACGATGTGAGTTCTGATCTTTCGACACTATATTGCGGAGTACCCCAGGGATCTGTTTTGGGCCCGATCTTGTTTTTACTGTACATAAACGATCTCGCTACAATAAATATTGAAGGATCCTTCACAATTTTCGCTGATGATACCACATTGTTATGGCATGGGAAAAACATTAATATCTTGAAACAAGTGGTCTCTTCAGATTTAAAGAAAGTTGAGCAATGGTGTGATTCAAACTTGCTCTGCTTCAATCTGGATAAAACCAAAATTGTTAACTTCAAATTCAGCTATGATAACTTACTACTTGATGGTATTAATATTGAAGAGACACTTTGTACTAGGTTTCTTGGCCTGCACATTGATAACAAGCTGAAATTCAATGAACATGTCACATCTTTGTGTAAGAAGTTAGCTTCGGATCTTTTGCTGTTAGAATTGTTGCCAATGAACTTGACAGATCTACAGCCAGATCCACATACTTTGCCCTTGTAGAGTCCCATCGAAGATATGGCATTGCGTTTTGCGGATTTTGTAATCAAACACTCCTAAATCAGGTATTTGTACTGCAGAAGAGATCTCTTAGGTACTTGTGTAGGGCTAACTACAGGGATAGTTGTAGACAACTTTTTGTTCAACAAAGAATTTTAACAGTAATAAGCATCTTCATTCTGGAAGTGGTATGCCTGATTCACAAAAAATATGTTACTGATTCTTCTGAAAATAGACCTTACAATACCAGACAGAGCTGCAATATTCACCTGCCAATACCTAAACTGAATTTAACAAAACACTCTAATATGTATGAAGGAAAAAGAATATTCAATCACTTGCCACAGTTAATTAAAAACATTTCAGATCATAAACTCTTCAGAAGATCAGTTAAAAATATGCTTCTTGAAAAGGCTTTTTATAGCCTGCAGGAATATCACGTGAACATGTCTCAAATACCGTAAAGTGATGCTAAAATAATTATTATGTAAACACTTTTGTTTTGTTTTTTTCTCTCTCTCTCTCTTTTTTTTTTGTGTTTTATCTGCTTTAATCTTTTTTAACATGTACGACGGTGCATATATATGTATATTGAATACTTATGTTATTTCTTGACGAATTTTGTATATATTGTGATGCAATTGCTTTTATAGTATGCAAGGTTATTTTATTTTTATTTATTAATTATTTTTTGTTTTGTCTATATTTTCATATCTATCTGTTTTATATTCAATCGATTTCAATACTTATATGTTCTACCAATCCTTTTATTAATAACCATATTTTTTATCTTACTTTGTCAATGAGAAATTCTTGGACAATAAAGTATATCTATCTATCTATCTATCTATCTTCGAAGGTGGTCCCATTTGGATTTAAAAGATGAAATCCACCCCTAAGGGTAGCAACATGAAGGATATTGATCACTCACCCTCTGAATTCTGGTCCGTCCGTTAACCGATTCTATCAGGCATAACTTTGTACTGGGTTCTTCGATTTGGATAATTCTTGTTTTAATAGATAGGGTATACCTTATATTTAGATTTCGAATGGAATTATATACCCTTACGGGTAGAAAAATTGGGGATAATTGATTTTTCACCTATGAACATTGGCACACACATACGTAGTTGACAATGGCAGATCGCTACTGACATTATTTCTGTTCCACATCCGTCAAAACCATTATATTTTATGAGAGGATGGCATGATATACAAAGTAATGAAATAAACTAACCAAAACAACAAAAATAATTTATATTACAACAAATAGTAAAAGTAGATGATCATATTATTTAACTGGTAATAGTTGAAGTAAGGTGGGTAAGTAAGTATTTTGGAAGTAATCAAAAAACAAGTAGGTAGTAATTAGTAATTTTAGCCATAAAAAATTGAAAAATAAAAACTTTTTAACAAAAAATTAAACCGACGAAATACGGAACTGAAAAGTAAAAAATAAAATAAACCTTCTTAGTCTCAGTAACTAAGCTCCTAAACTAATGTAAGTAACTAATTTTGAGTCGGCGCCAAACGAACAATCAACGAACATCATTAAATTACTCCAAAAAAATTATCAGAATGTCACCGCGCAACTCGATGCCATCATTTTACGCCTTACCCAATTCATTTGCTTGTTTGTTTGGCGCCGACTCAAAATTAGTTACTTACATTAGTTTAGGAGCTTAGTTACTGAGACAAAGAAGGTTTATTTTATTTTTTACTTTTCAGTTCCGTATTTCGTCGGTTTAATTTTTTGTTAAAACGTTTTTTTACAAGCTTTTATTTAACTTGCTTCGTTCGTATGTCATCCGTTCTGTCATTCTTTCCGGTTCAAAATTTGTAATCCATTTTTGGAGCACTTGCCGACATCAGATTGAGCTGAAATTTGGCAGGTTTGGTTCTGTACCTAACACATGAGGAAATGGTCTTTTCCGTACTTAATGGCTTGACCAAACAAACTCCGCTTCTGTCGCCACGTGCGGAAAAGTACCACTTTCGGCACTTGATGGGCAAATAACTGTTATGTATTCAAATATCCAGTAAAACGGTAGCGAAAAAGCTCCTCTCACGGACAAAATTCAATTAGTTGGTTTCTCTGCGGTTCTATATGTTTTTTGGGGTGCTGAATGAGGTGATTATGTACTGAATCCAAGTTTGCGAACAAAACTTCCTAGAAAAATGTGAACAGCCCCAAAAACTGATGAAATAAAAAAAAATTAAATATTTCTCAATAAGTCAAAAACCGCCAATTTTTGGGGCAAGCTTTGAATGTACGAAATGTAAGCATCATTATCCTCTTTATTTTTCTCAATATGGAACAACCCCAGATTATGTGTTTTTTTTCAACCCATATCGGAGAGAAGTGAATTTTGATACACTTCTAGTTGTCCGATCAACGTGAAATTCGGCAGGGGTTCATAATTCCGGTGACAATGCATTATGGAATTTTTGCTAGAGAAAAATTCAAGATGGCGGCTTCAAAATGGCGGCCGAGTTTTGTGATTATGGTACGATTCGATTCAAAATTTGTATGTGGGGGTTTTCGGAAAAGGAGATTATGAACTTCTTGTCAAAATTTATGAAATTAAAATGGGGCTCATGGAATTTTTGTTATAGAAAGATGGATTCGATTCAAAATTGGTATGTGGGGGTTTTCAGGGTCGACGATTATACATTTTTCTTCAAAATTCATAAAATCAAAATGGCGGCTCCAAGATGGCCGATGATCTCTGTGTTTATGGACCAATTCAATACAAAATTGGCATGTCGGGGTTTTTGGGATGGAGATTATGAATTTAGACGAAGATTATTGATTTTTAGTTAACATTCATAAATTGAAGATGGCAACTCCAAGATGGCGGATGAATTAATCTTCAGATGTCTCCTCATTGAAGGACTAGATAGCTCAGAAAGGCCTCATAATAACGATGCTTTAACAAAAAAACACAATTATTCCATAATAATTAATAAAAAACCTTTCTAAAGATAAGCTTTTATTCAAATGCACTAAAAAGTGAAAAATAATTGCTTTGGATGTGTGACGTAGGTTATTCCGTGAGTTATAGATTCAAAAGCTTGTCGCTTTTGAATTCAAACTGAAAACTTTGCGCGACAAGCTTTTGAATCTGTCACTCACGGAATAACCTACGTCACACACTCAAATAAATTATTTTTCACTTTTTGGTTTATTTGAATAAAAGCTTGTCTTCAAAAAGATTTTTTATTAATTATTTTTCCAATTACTTTTGAAAATGTGTTCAAAATGGAGAAAAACGTCGAGAACATTGTAGATAGAAGCATGCTTTCCAAAGTCATCCACTGCTTAAAAACCATCTATTTTGTGAATTATTTCTTCTATGCCCCGAACTATAATATATTGAATCATTATGTGGATAGTAGTAATTATACAAATGAAAACGCTAGGAATTCTATAAGAACTCATTTTCACCGATAAACGAAAGCTCACTATCACACCGTATTCAAGAGAAAATATCTGTGACCCCCTGTATAGTCATTAAACTGTAAGATGTATTTCATAACATATTATGGTATGTTTGTTTAATTTCACAAGTTTAAGAGTATGGAAGGTGATGTGACGTGATGGTGGGCAGACAGACGATTGACCTTCAATCACCTTCATTTTTTTTTTCCTGTTTGAACTGTTTAATTTGAATGATGGCTCATACTCTGGTGCAACTTTCACAATAAAAAATATCAACTATCGAGAATTATTCTATTTTTCAATAGCTTATTTGGATAATATACAAGTATTCACAACTTGGAATAATTTTTTGACAAATATAACAATAATTTGCCAATGTGAACAAAGTAACCTGCACATTCAATGCATACTTTGAAATCCAATTATGTCCATGGATGTATATTTTTCTATTGGTTTTTTCTTCCGATAAAAACATACAAAGCAAATTAAATTTTTCTTGGTTTCTAAACAAAATGGGAATACCCTGGAGACCATCCCTTTTTTTTTAACGAAGTTCCTTTACGCGGCTTGCGGTAGACTGGTAGAAAATGTAACGTGAGAAAAAATCGTTATGCCCCATCCATGCAACTTTCTCTCTCTCTCTCTCTCTCTCTTTCTATCATATACGAGTATGTGTGACAACTACACTTGGTACTGTCAGAATTTAATGTCAACGCATTCAATTCCTATATAGGGAATTAGGAAATGCAAAATTGATGGAATAAGGGATTTTGAACACAGTACATACAGTGATTTGATATTTGAAATCAAATATATCTTTTTCACCTGTTAAAAAGCCTCAGTTTTTCGAATAAGGTAATGAATTATTTAATTGTGTCATTTTGTAGTTGGTAGAGCTTCAATGTGCTCTGCGAATTTCGTGAAATTCAGTAATTTGAAGTGCCGTATAAACCCCAAAGTGTCGAAAAAGTGAATTATAAACTCCTTCGTTAACTTAAAAACAATAAAACAGTGCGCTGAAAGTGATCTAAATGCCTAAAAAGAGTAAAAATGGTGTTTCTAACACGATATCTGGCCAGGCCCTCAATAATCGCCGAGTACGGGAATTTCGACCGTATTGGTACGCCAGAGAGAAAAAGTGAGATTGGGATTTGAAAGCCCACGAAAGTGAAAACAATTTCGCTTATAAAAAGTGAAAGGACACAAACAACCACAGCAGAATTGCTGGAAAAGTTCAACAAATGACCCCCCAATGGAATAATCCAGCGATGGAGGTGCAGATCGCAACAAAAGCGTGGATACATTGAAAACAAAAAGCCACAAAGGATCACCCAGTCACAAAAACCGTGAAAAAGACATTATTTCACCAAACCAATCCACCGAAACTGATAAAATCAGTGTGTTGGCGAAACTCACATCGGAAAACAGCGAAATCGCTAGCTGTTGGTACTAGAAGCCGAGAAACTCCGAAAAAGATGCGATATAGTGTATCATTTTCCCCCATGTGAAGCCGAACAACTTAGAAAACTCAATGATTACATTTTTCCCCAAGTGAGGCACTGGGTCCGAGGCCGAAAAGACCGCCCGAGCCGAGTTTAGCGCAGAGTATGAAAAAACTGAAATAAGTTCGAAAACACTAAGTGAAACAGAAAATGAAAATAAGTGTAACCCATCAAAATGTGGGGAATGGAAAGGGAGGTGAGGGAAAGACGCTAAGAAACCTCTGTCCAGAAGAGAAATTTTGTTCACCACACTTTTTGAGAAAAAATACAAACATTTTCAAAGTGAGAAAATATTGGAGAACAAATTGTGAGTCCAACACATCGAAATATGAGGAGTGATATGGAGGATGATGAAAGAACAGCAGAAAATCCATTTTCGACTGAAAATCCATTTTCGACAGAAAATCAATCAATCAATCAATATTGATTTCCATTTTTTCAACATAGTTTACATGTATTGGAATTGTCATATAGCTATTAAAATCCATTAGTACATCTAAATAAGAGATCACACTTGAAAAAAAAAATTATATATGTAAAAATTCCCAAAGAAAAGTTCATTATCAATTTGGATGACGACAGTGAAAGTGAAACTGATCTTCGTGAGTAATTTTATTTATAAATACCTTTTATCGAGAAACTGAACTTTTTGTAAAGTATAAAGTTTGACATTTTATATTAATTCGGTATATCATATATTATTATATAATATAATATAATTATTTATATTTATATATTGTTATGTTATGTTATGCCAGTTATAAGTTTTAAAAAGAAAAAACCCATAAAAAGAATAATTAATAAATAGTTATTAGTTTCAAGAGATTGTTTTGACATAATTTTGGAAGTTCTATTCATTTATAAGCCTATGTATAATATGGATAGATAAAAATGTCAAAATACTATAACACAATCAATTTCATACACTGTCATAATGATTATAACCCATAATTGGTAAAAAAACAACAAAAAGTCTAGATTTACAAAATTTTCATGAATAAAAAGTGATCAACACATTTATAAATTTGAAACATACAGTATATGAAATTGTAGCTAACTAAAAGTAGCCAATGGTAGAACATCAAACTTCTTGGTGAGATTAGCCAATCAGGGAATAGATGGTCATATGGAAAATTGGAAATTGTGAGAGAATAACAACGGGGTGATGTCATAAGCAATTATTATTGAAATTTGTACATAGTAATAAGAATGGGAAAATAGTTGTATATATAAATTATATAAGATGAACCCAAACAGTGAAATGTGACAATTTGGTGCGCGAATTCAAACATTCAAATGAAAAAGAAGAGGGAAAATTGTTATCCTGGTGACAACAAACAAAGCCAGAAAAAAGATCGGAAATAAATTACAAGGGAATGCCACGCAACATTTTGAGAGAAAGAAAAATGAAATAATTTCAACATTTGAAGAACAAAACTAATATTACCTTAATTATACAACATATCCAAGTGTCCAAAGCTGATTTCTGCATATGTATGGTTCCTGATTTATGGTATTGGAGTTCCTGATAGAGCTTGGAGTGAGAAGGGATCCAGTTTCAGGGCATATCTTGAACACCGACATTTCCAGCCAGGTATAAAAACTTTAATAGTGCACATCCGGTCCTGAACAATTTCACAAATAACGTATTTCACATCTGAAGAACTTTATTTCACTTTATTTTGAACTATAACAGAAAACTTCACTCTCAAGGAAAAAGTGAGGTTGTGTCTATCTATCCATGATTTGATTTTTATGATTATCCGTGAATATTTGTAGATTCACATTAGAATAAGTTATTTCTCGTAGGCCAGGTAAAATTAAGTCTTCCTGAATAAAGGAAATAATTGCTTTTTGATACTTTGTTGTTTGTTTTCTTACAATGATAAACAATCACACCGATGATCATTGAATAAATTGAAATTAGACAGCAGTGGTTAGTGGCTCTATTGCCTGAACCGGCTATCTGAGGTGAGAGGCGTACCAACTGTTGCTTAGCCGTGGTGAGAAAAGTGATAACAATTGGCAGCAGCGTGACGAGAGAACAGTGACGTAGCTAGCAATTATTATTACAGCATACAATACATATACAGGGCGAAAATATCTATCTATATAATATCAATCTGGCTCACAAAGAATAGTAAAAACTATTAGCAATCTTATTATATAACAACAACTATTATTATTCAATTCATCATTACATAGCAAATTGGCACCCAAAACGAGGGGCGAAACAATAATAATTTGTTATATATTATCATAACATAACAATATATATATATATATATATATATATATATATATTATTATCATATATTATATATAAATAAACAATTCTCAATTATATTCTAGCGATGTTTTGTAATCATTATCTTAATCCATTATCATTATACCTACCTATAAAACAAAATTTAATGGCTAGGGCAGGTACAACTCTGCGTAGAATCCACCGCCTGCTGTTAACTCAAGTGGTTGGTGATTTACGACCTTCTTATATATATCTAGACAGACTTTACCTTCATTTGTTACAATATCGACAATCTTTATTAAAAAAACTTGATCCTAATTGAAAACTACGGTGAGATATCAAATATTATCCATCTACCATGAAAAAACAGATTTTCTTATTTTTACTAACTCTTCTCTGTATTAGCATTGATAATTTGTGTCTACAGATCAACATTTAATCCAGGATTCACTGGCAAATTCTGTGTAGTATCAATTTGTTTACACGTTGACATTTAATCTAGGATGCACTGAAAAAACAAATGAATTTTTGATAGCAAACGTCAAAACGTGAGTTAGAATTTATAAATGTTATAAAATTTACTTTTCAATTAACTTGTTATGTTCTGTTTAACTTTTCATTTGTAAAATAAATTATTATGATAATTAATCATGTAATTATTCTAAAGCAATAGCAAATTGTTTAACTTACCAATGAACCGTCTTACCGTAGTTTTCAATCAGGATCAACTTTTCTCTATAAAGATTGTCGATATTGTAAAAAATAAATTCACTTTACTCTTGAGCAAAATTCACATTTTTCAACAAACCTCGTATACAAATGCAAAAAATTGAGATATGATTATTTCATACTGGGTTTTAGGCCATGCAAAACTTTTTATTAAGAATAACTGTTTTTCATAAAACAAATAATAAAAAAGTTTTCCATATATTTTTGACACGTCATATACTGTGCTCGTCTAAAGTCCGTTCCCCCCCTACTAATTTTTGAACCACCTGGTATATGACAACAAAATTTGGAGGGCTTACATAGGAGATAAAAACCTACTTTTTCATGAGGAAATCACAGCTAAAAGTTTCAAAATGGCGGCTGAGCGCCATCTTCAATAATTTTTTTAAATATAAAATCCCGTATATTATTCCATTTTTAAGATCTGCTCATAATTCTCAACAGTTTTCTCTCATACACTTCACTTCTGAATTCAATTGTTTTCGAAATATTATCGTATGAAAAGTGACATTTTGGTCATTTCAAACCCAACCAAAAACACTAATGTTGCTTTCAATCAAGTTTGCATTGGAAAAAATCGTTGTCGCGGTAACATCTGTTTACTGTCAAACTGAACTGCGAACTGTCAAATAGTCCATTGAGCGCCTAAATCTTTTTATGAAAAGTGTGATCATGGCTCGTAGTTTAGACGAAAAATTTGAAGCAGTTTTGATAGAAATTGTTGCTGAAATGGTTATCAATCCGACTCAGTCGACGTCTGTAGTTGCTGAATCCTGTGGAGTGAGTTCAAAAAGTGTCCAAAGAGTCCTAAAAAAATAAAAGTTTCATCCCCATAACATGAAAATCCTGCATGCTTTCACGGAGGATGATTCAGACCGGAAGGTTGAATTTTGTGAGTGGTTAACAAGAACAATTGAAGGAGAACGGGGCTTCCTAAAACATGTATGTTTCGCAGACGAATGCACGTTTTTTCTCAATGGAAAAGTTATCAAACAGAATGTACGAGCGATACTAATCCGCATATTTTAAGAGAGGGACATACCCAGTTTCCTAAAAAGGTGAATGTTTGGGCGAGGATTTTGGGCAATCGCGTTGTTGGACCGATTTTCATCAGAGGCAATCTTACAGGAGTTCTTTACAGAAATCTTTTAGAAACTGAAATTGAACCTCGAATAAGACAAATTGTATTAAACAATCAGGAAGAGTTTGAAAATCGTGAAATCATATTTCAGCAGGATGGGGCACCTCCCAATTTCGATCGCATGGCTAGAGAGTTCCTCGATACAAACTTTCCTGGGCGATGGATAGGTCGCAGGGGAAGTACAGATTGGCCACCAAGATCTCCAGATCTTACACCTCTAGATTTTTTCCTTTGGGGGGTATCTGAAGTCAAAAATCTATGCCACTGAATGCCAAACAATAGAAGAGTTGGAACGCAGAATAATAGATACATGTGAAGAAATAGATGAACAGACTTTTATCAACGTGAGAGAAGCTATTTATAATAGGGCACTTTATTGTCAAGATTTAGGAGGGGGCCACATTGAACACTTGATGAAATAATTGTTGGGGTTACATAAAAGTGTTATTCAAAAATAAATTATAATTTTTCAGCTAACTAATTTGTTTTGATTGTGAATTTACAGAACACATTCGTAGGCGTCGAGATTTTCCGGTAAGCGGTACTGTTTATCCTTAATAAACTCTCTTTACGCCTCTTATTAGTCGAATTTATTCAGATATTTAACTACAAATTAATAACAACGTTTAGTTAGCAGAATGTTTTACCGGAAGTGACCAAAATCCATACTTCATTTTAAACCGGAATGTCACTTTTCAAACGTTAATATTTCGAAAACAATTGAATTTAGGAGAAAGAGTATTAGAGAAAACTGTTGAGAATTATGTGCAGATTTCGAAAATGTAATAATATACGGGCTGTTTTCTTTTTAAAAAAATTATTGAAGATGGCGCTTAGCCACCATTTTAAAACTTTTAGCTGTGATTTTTTCATCAAAAAGTAGATTTTTATCTCTTATTTAAGCCCTCCAAATTACGTTGCGATATACCAGGTGGTTCAAAAATTAGTAGGGGGGGAACGGACTTTAGACGAGCACTGTATAGAAGCCAACAATAGAATATTAAAAAAGAAACACTTTCGTCACACATAATTGATTTAATTTTGTATAAAATCTATAGGTGATTTTATACAAAAACAAATCTTTAACGCTTTCTTTTAAAAAAATCTATGTTCTCCACACTTTCAAAGAGATGAACAGAATTATCAGGAATAAAATACCTTTTACTGTAGCGGAGGAGTTTGGAAAAAGGATATATAGGTATAGTATTGCTTGGTTTTACGTGACGATTTCTACCAGTCAACACCTACCGCAAGACGCGTAAAGGAACTTCGTTCATGACGGGGCCCCCCCGACCGCACACGATTTTTTATTCTGCAAGTATATACTGTGGTCGATTTTATCTCGATTATAGAGACTAAAACAATTTTGAGAATCCCCTATATATTACTCCACCTCTCTGCCCTCCCCAATCCACGCCCATGATTATCGCTATCGACTCTGAATTCCATGGGAGACTCGTCCATGTCATGATTTTTAATAGGTCTACCCACCGAATATGGGCTCAAAAATGTGACCTGAATCGATCAGGTAAAGGGTTGGCAGTTTCGGGATTTTAATGCAATACTCTTTACCACTTTCACTTGTTCCGACAAATGGGTTCGGGATAATCCCCATGTTTATTTATACTCAATGAGGTTTCCAGGATTGCAGAGGCTAAATGTTTCTTGGAAAAAAAATCCTTTTGCCATCCGATGAAAGCAACCACATTGGAAGGGATGGATGAAAACCGCGAAATGCAAGGATTAACCGTGAAATTAGAATAGAAAAATGGCACGCAAGAATTTACCCGCAGGAAAGCAAGAAAACTGTGTCCCCCTTGCGTGGAAAGTAGCAATCTTGAGGATAGGACAAAGTAATCCGGGAGTGAATTAATCCATACCCTTCATGTATGGAAATTTGACATCCTGGCGAGTACCGATTACAAAAATATATTATTTTTCAAAAATATTATTGAGACAAACAAATAATAAGTTATGCTTATTTTTTACAGACCATGTGATTTCATGGTTCAGGTCTCAGCTAACCTGTAATTGTTTTTCATATTTTATTCTTTTCGTTTCTTCCATTTGAAAAACAAATTCGGTTCACACTATGAATGTTTTACACATTTCTTGATAGAGAAAATAATTGTGGAAGAGTTTCTCTTGTATCGGCCATTTTTCTTGACTTCAACCCCAAGGAAAATTATTCAATTGATATTCTGCCAAATTGGATAGTTATTTCATAAAGATCTTGTGAAATATATTGGAAATCTTTATTCGAACGGGGTATATATTGAAACGAGAGATGCTGGCAAACGAGTTATTACGTCAGAAATCCGAAATAGTAGAGTAGAAATTAGCTAATTCCGAGTTACTGAGTCCAAATTACTAGATACTAACTCGGGATTGCGAGATACCAAATTCGCTAATTCCGAGTTGAAAATTCAGAATTCCTGGGTAATATATCGGAATTAGCTAATTCCGAGTTAATGATTTGGAATTCCAAAATATCAAGTTGATTTGTTGAAAAAATAAACAGGATGTTCATAAAATCAGATGTGGATTCATCTGCGACTGAAAGATAAACTATCTTCCATCGTCAAGATAACCTCTTGTGGGGTATTCATGTTGAAAAAGGAAACATTCTCAATTGAATATTGATAGAAAGATTTTTCTGTGAATTGAAAAATCCATGATTAAAATGAAGTTATTTTTTGTGAATGTCTAACAGAAAACAACTACTTCCCCGGCTAAAGCCACGCTGGACATTGAACTACATCTGATAGATATGCTGAAAATTGAAAATTTAAATTAGCTAATTCTGAGTTATCAAATCGGAATTCCGAGATACTAAGTTGAGATTCTAAGAAACTTAATTGGGATTCTGAGATACCAAATCGGAATTAGCTAATTCCAAGTTATAAATTCAGAAATCCCAGAAACTATGCCTGAATGAGATGATTCCAAGGTAATTCCGAAGTATTGAGTTAGGATTAGCTGATTTCGTGTTACTGAGCCGGAAATCCAATTAGCTAATTCTTTTTAACTTGTTACATAAGACTAAAAAAGACTGCGGGAGAAAAACTCTTCGATTGATTCATCCACATTAGATAGAAGTTATTAATAACTAAATTTTGGCGAATATGCCAGTGCATTCGCCTTATCTTTGAATTGTGAATTATGCTGAGAACTGCTCAGTGAATTCATCATATTTAACTAGTAGCCACTGAAGAGTTCCACTAGTCACCTCCTGGCTCCATCATGAGATCAGCTCCAAGATACCAAATTATAGTATTGTCATCCAAACTACATATAGATACCAAGTTTCATTTCGATACGACAATCAGAAGTAGGTTAGAATTGACTTCCATGATTTGATTACATTGTTTGTTAGTTACAAATGAAGCTAATAAAGGCGTGTTCATTTTATTTTTTGCTTTTCAGTTTCTTTATTAGTCGGTTTTATTTTTTGTTGACAAGTTTTTAATGTGAGTATCCTGTCGTTTTCTACATATTTGTTCCGTTATTAACTGTTATCATCTCAATTTTCGTCAAATGTATCTGCGTTCATTTGTGTATATTTTATTCTAGTCCAATCTGGGACTTTTTTAATTTTTGATTGAATTGACATTTTTTCATATGACATCGAGAAATGGAAAGTTGAAAGTTTCCCAAAATATGATTTCTTCAGCTGCATCCACTGCATACGACTTCCTTCGGTAAACATTTCACAAAAAAAAAATCATTACTCATGAAAGATTTCACTCAAAATTTCAATTCAACAATTGAATCTATCTTTCTATGGACCAATAATATCATAACAGTATACTGTTGCAGTATCTCATTCTAATAGTCACTTAATATTATAGTATTATATATAAACTAGATATTTGTTAGATTCAATTTGTATAATTTGTTCCATTAAGTGCAATATTACTAACAAGCAGTGAACTCTAATTACTGCTTCAGCGGATGCCTTGTTGTTTATTGGCAAATAAACACTATTATTATTATTATTATCTCGCTTAGTAGCGATATAATAATCTATTAAATACCGTAAGTACTTCTCCTAATATATTTCGTACAGAATATCATTAGAAAAATAAGGAAACTCCATGAAATTCATGGAGAAACATTGTGACGAGCACAGTTATTTATCATCTATATATTTCAAGAAAAACCCACCACCAAAGCAATGAATCCCATTGTCTAAAAAACGTCACTGATAAAGCAATGCGTGTTCAGCAGTTTTCCAGCTCAACCATGGGCATTCGAGCTGTTCAAGTCCTAACTAATTGAAACCAAACAACCCAACAACCCTGTGAATATTTTTCCTGGGGGACTCCTTCAGTATCAATTCCATAAACAAACAAAGCGAAGGAGTCCCAACCCACACACAGGAACTTGTCCCCGACACATTACCAAATCATAAATGTATGAATCAGCCACCATAGTCCAATTCTGAAAGCACCATCAACAATTCCTCGAATGATAAACAAGATACCGTTACCCCACATTATGCAAAAACAAGAACTTATCATCGTTTCATGCGTGTAAAAACCCACCGGGATACATTTCAGCATTATTATCGTCTTCGGATACTCGCACGATGGAGGTAATAGGCCATCCTTAATGCGATACTACAGGGTGCGAAAGAATTCGCGGCCATAGGAATCTCAAAAGGAATGGTTATAAATACATACATTCGTTGGAAGCCCAAACAGACTTTTAGATTGTAAAAAAAAATATGTTTTTAACCGCTTTCTTAGTTGTTTGACCAACCCTCAGAAGTTAATGAAAACTTGTACGAGTTAAGATCACGGGGACCTTACCTTTTATATCGAAAATTTGAAAAAACTCTTTCAGATATGCAAATCCTAAACAAAAATTGATTTCAGATACAAAAGGATATGTACAAAGTTCCAAATGAAATTCGGAATTGTTCAATGACTACTTTATAGTTGAAGAAGGAAACATTCTCAATTGAATATTGAATAGAAATATTTTTCTGTCAATTGAAAAATCCACGATAAAAATTAAGTTATTGTTTGTGAATATCTAACAGAAAACAACTACTTCCCCGGCTAAAGCCATGCTGGACATTCAACTACATCTGATAAATATTGAATAAGGACCATAACTCAAAAGAAAAAATCTGAAAATTAAAATTTCATTTTAATTCAGATAGTTATTTGATTTTCTATTAAAGTCTTAATTAGGAACTCATATAGATAAATGAGGCAAAGAAAATAGTTTTCCAAGAGTATTCACCAGAAATCATTTGTAACATTGTAACATCGCATTCACTAGGTCTTCAATACATTTTTGTCTACTTCACGCTTCCACGATCATCAGGAAAACCGGAAGAAATGGAAAACACATTTTATAGAAGCAATATCACTTTGCAAAGATGAAAAAATGTTAGAAACATTTCTTTTGGAGGGACACTCTGAAATTAGTGGTTTTTTTATATTCAAACCTGTCATGGGATATGATAGTTGATTTGTTTGAAAGTATGAACAGGATGTTCATAAGATCAGATGTGGAATCATCTGCGACTGAAAGATAAACTTTAGTCACTATCTTCCATCGTTCAAGTTAAAATCTCGTGGTTATCTTGAACGATGGAAGATAGTGACCAAAGTTAATTTTTCAGTCGCAGATGATTCCACATCTGATCTTATGAACATCCTGTTCATATTTTCCAACAATTCAACTACTTTTTAGTATTTCCAATGTCCAATGGGCTGAAAAAAAAAACGAAAGAAACATAATAGGATTTCCGCTTTGATCTCAGAGGCCGACCATAGACGGATATTTTGTCTTTCAGGTTCTTCGAATGGCCTCCAAAATGCCATGTTGCACCAATACAGACAGACACACACAAAGAAACACTACTGCTCTGAAGACCGCAAAAGCCCGAAGATCAATACAAATAATGTGTGGTGATTTATGCAACAAGCGGTCAGCGAAGTTACTGATTTGTTTTTACGGGGCGAACGGTTTCCAATCAATTTGTTCTACTATACCGAGTGATTCTCCAAGATGGCTCACCCCTATAACTTTTTTATTATTGAAGATAGAAAAACGAAATTTGGGCGTTGTGTATTATAGTTCAATTTACATTTTTTGACATATTTACTTGCTTTGCCGGAAAATGACCCCAACTTTCGATTTTTAAATGGGACATCCTATATATTTTTACTTATTTCGATCGAGAATTACATTCCAAAAACAACACCTCACTTGTCAATATTCCACAAATTGAATCATTTTCATTCCAATTTTTATTTTTCGATCTAGAATGCCATGGATCGTGTAAATCGCTTCATTCTTGATCAAGTAACATGGGAAAAATACGACTTTGAGGCTTATGACTCTACAGTCGTTTCATGATTATTCAAAAGTCGCAAATAAGTTAAGGTTCTAAATTTTCCAAATGACCTCCTTGATCACGGCAACGTTCAAATTTTCAATTATTGCGCGCACCACATTGTTTGCTGTTCTGTAATGTAATGTTCTGGGATGCCACCCTTACTTTATACTCCAGTTCTTCACGAGTAGCTGATGCTGTGTTATACACCTGATTTTTAATAGTTTCCCAGAGATCTGGTGATCTAGAATATGAAAAAGAAATAATACATTCTGAAAAAAATATGACAACTCAAGAGTGTACCTCGCAGACCACTGAATAGGTCCATAAGTGCCAATCCACTTTTCTGGGAAGGTGTCAGGTTCTCTTACGTCTTGAGAATTGTGAGGTGAGGTTGTGTGTTGAAAATAGATATCAACTTGGTTAGACAGTGGTCAATCTTCAATGAATGCATTAATTTGATTTCTAAGGAACTGTGGATATCTTTCCGCAGTAAGTTGTCCGTCGAAAATTATTGGCCCCAAAAGTTTTCCTCCGATAATACCCATCCAGCAATTGAAACCAAATCGCTCTTGAAAATTTCATTCTTGAATCAGATGTAAATTTGTGTGTTATTCCGATTGAACAGACCCAAGTTGGTGAATCCAGTTTCATCTGAATAAATAATTGACGCCATACAATTCACTTCAACATAGGCCAACACGTCTACTTCTTTTTCTTCACTGACGATGAAGTTACTGTCATTTTCTTCTGGTTCATTTCGCATTTTCCTTTCCAGTTTTGGAAAATAATGCCGAGTGGGATGACGACGATTAGGGAATCTCTGAGCATACATTCGAGCTGCATCAGTTGCATTCTTTTTTGCTTCTCCGTAAATCAGCAAGATGTCGAATTTCTCGTTTCTAGTATAATTTTCCATATCAAATTATAAACTACGCAACAAATAAATTTTTAAAAGTGACAGCATATTCATTAGCCTATTTGTTTAGGTAGTCCTAGTAACAGCTTCGATTGTTTGTCACGGATAACTTGAATAACAGGACTTAGTGCATACGTATACCGAATTTGTTATTAGGTATGATCGCTTCTTGCATTTATTCGGAAAAATAGTGAAAATAAAGTGAAAGGTGTGGTATCAAATTATTCGTAAGGAAATGATCTTTCACAAAAAGCCGACGAGCCACCCCTTTTCCATTTGAAAAAATCAAGTTAACTGGAAAAAGGATAACCGTAGGTGGAAGATGGTCTCATCGCCCGGTGAAATACCACCATATCGACTTTGTGTGCTGTGAAATGGACCATTCCATGTTTCAGTGTTCGGTCGATACTTTCCGGTCTCCCTCTTTCCTTTTCCCCAATTCCTTCTTTATTTTCAGGTAATAGTAATAATGATGAACAATAGTAATAATGATGAAGTCTCCTAGAGTAAAACACTCCGGAAGTAAAATACCTCTCCATTCGGATTTCCGGGCGAGAGGTACTCGAGGGGACTCAACATTAAAAATTAATTTTTGCAACATGGACGGAAAAACCGGATAAAACATCCGCGGACTCAACAAGAACATCAATGACGTCCACCATCACCTACAGACGGAAAAACCGGATATTCTGGCTCTAACAGAAACACAAGTAAACTCGTCCACCAACAAGGTCCATATGCTTTGTCCTGGTTACGAACTCCATTCTCGATTCAGGTTCAAAGGTGGAGTTTGCCTTTACGCCAAGGCTAACCTTTCATGCCAGCGTGAAGAGAGTTTGGAACCGAAAGACTTTGATGTGATGTGGTTCAACCAAATTCCCCTTTCCAACACTCAAACTAACTACATTCGGAGAACCATCCAACAGTGAAACCAAACATGGGTTTAATGTACATAACGCTGCCTGGCTCAAATTCTCTAACAAAACAGATGATGCAGGTCGTCAAGCCGAGGCCTTCGCCATCACTCATGGTCTAGAACAACTGGTCGAGCTACCAACCCGCATCCCTGATGTCAACAACCAGTCTGCCAATATACTAGATCTTTTCCTCACCACCAATCCTGACCCGTATAGAATAGAAGTTTGTGCCCCACTTGGAAACTCTGACCACACCCTCATCTCCACAACATGCTCTTTCCATTTACCATCGAGCTGCACAATACCACCCCGTCTCATGTGGCATTACAATTCGGCCGACTGGGAAGGTCTTCGTATGTTTTTCTCAGCGTTTCCATGGAAGAGAGTTTGTTTCTCTTCAGTAGATCCAACACGATGTGCTGAGACAATTTCTGAAATCATCATGTTGGGGATGCAAACTTACATACCGAATACCGAAAGAAGAACATCATCCGATAAGACCTGGTTTAACAGAAACTGCTCTAGAGCTGTGGCTTCCAAACAGGCAGCATACCATCGATGGCTAAAAAATCCGGGCCCTGAGACCAGAGCAGCATATGTCGAGGCTAGAGGCATATGTAAAGAGACAATAGAATGCTCAAAAGATGCCCACAAAGCCAAAATAAGATCAAAACTTGCTGAATGTCCTAACGGATCCCGTTCATTTTGGTCTTTCGCCAAAGCTGTGGGAAGAAATTTCACTTCCAGCTCATTTCCTCCCCTAACCAAAGAAGATGGAACACTAGCAACGACTGCCCAGGAATAAGCCAATATCTTTGCGCACCTATGTGCTGGAAATTCCACTCTGATTCATCGGGAAAACAACCCCCGAACATTACACCTATTGACAGTCACATGCCCGAGATCACCTTTCGCCAACGTACTATCAGAAAGATTTTGCTGGGTCTCAACACCAACAAATCCTGTGGATCTGACGGAATCCCGCCGATTGTTCTAAGAAATGTGCCCCCGAACTAACACCTGTTCTTTGCAAGTTGTTCAACCACTCTTACAATTTGGGGGTATTTCCGTCCAATTGGAAAATTGCAAGAGTACAGCCAGTCCCTAAAAAAGGCAAAAAGGCCCTACCTAGCAACTACAGACCTATCGCACTGCTATCTATTATTTCAAAGGTCATGGAAAAAGCCATCAACATCGAGCTCATGAAATATCTGGAAGACTCAGGAATTGTCAACGATAGGCAATATGGCTTCCGCCATCAGAGATCAACTGGTGACCTGCTCGCTTACGTCTCACATATATGGCAGCTATCTATTGAAAAGCATGGAGAAACTTCAGCTGTGGCATTAGATATCTCCAAGGCGTTCGATCGAGTTTGGCACCAGGGACTCCTCGCCAAGCTTCCGTCTTATGGCTTGCCCCCTCAGCTGTGTTCTCTGCTTGCTAGTTTTCTCTCAAACAGGTCTCTCCATGTAGTGGTCGATGGAGTTTCATCTGACACTCTACTCATAAATGCTGGTGTTCCGCAAGGATCCATTCTCGCACCAACACTATTTCTACTTCACATCAACGACCTGTTGAAAGCAACTTCATGTCCAGTACACAGCTTTGCCGATGATAGTACCCTCCATACCGCTTTCTCTTCCAGGGCCCCTATATCAGCCCGTGAAACCAGTAATGAACGAGGAAGAAATGTTAATAATATAAATATGGACTTGGCAACAATTCTCGAATGGGGATCTAATAACTTGGTAGAATTCAATGCAAACAAAACACAAGCATGTCTTTTCTCTAGAAAAGTCGATCTCACTGTGCCTAACATAACTTTGTCAGGAGTAACCATACCACTGAAGCCATCCATATCGATGCTTGGTATTACTATCAGCAATAACCTTTCCTGGGAAAATCACGTGAGGTCCATTGCCAAAAGTGCATCCCAAAAACTTGGTTTTCTGTTTCGTGCCAAGAGCTATTTCACCCCCAGTCAGCTGCTTATGATCTATAAGGCACAGATCCGACCTGTCCTGGAATAATGTTCCCATATTTGGAGTGCGGCACCTAAACATATCCTGAGGCTATTGGATTCTGTCCAAAAAAGGGCAATTCGTCTCGTCGGTGATGCCTCGCTTACAAACTCGCTCACTTGTCTGGAACACCGTAGAAAAGTTGGCGATTTGTCTCTATTTTATAGATATTTTCATGGGCGATGCTCTTCTGAAATATCAACAATCGTTCCTGCTTTGGCAGTCTCTTCGAGATTAACCCGTCAAGTTCAGTCATCACACCCCTTCGTGGTCACTTTGGAAACCTGCAGAACATCACTTTCCAAAGACTCGTTCATCCAACGAACAGCGAGGCTTTGGAACTCATTGCCTAGGGAGGTGTTCCCCTCGTGGTTACTGGGGAACCCTTTTCGTGGGAACCGAAAAAGACTAAAAAAAAAAAAAATTTGCGACTCTTAAATAATTCTAAGGCCCTTTTGGGAACCAAAATAAAAAAAAAAAAAAAAATTTGCGACTCTTAAATAATTCTTAAAACGACTGTGAAGTCATAAGCCTCAAAGTCGTATTTTTCCATGTTACTTGATCAAGAATGAAGCGATTTACACGATCCATGGCGTTCTAAATCGAAAAAAAAAAATTGGAAAATGACAAAATATTGACAAGTGAGGTGTTGTTGGATTTAGAATGTCATTCTCGATGGAAATAAGTGAAAATATATAGGATGTCCCATTTAAAAATCGAAAGTTGGGGAAGTACGGCAAAGCAAGTAAATATGTCAAAAAGACTAAATTGAACTATAATACACAACCCTCAAACTTAGTATTTCTATCTTCAATAATAAAAAAGTTATAGGGGTGAGCCAACTTGGAGAATCACCAGGTATATTTTATACGGGGAATAATATTCATTTAACTATACGTTCTCCTTCATTATTCGACATTATCATGTTTGAATTTGAACGAACCTTATATTTTCTGTTGATAATGAACATTGACTTTGGAAATTCTATAAGGTAGGTGCGGTGAATATGCCCATGCTGGTAATATCAAATCAAATCAAATCCTTTATTTTCCTTAAAATGACAAAAAATTTCGTTTTGTATAGGAATAGTCAGTACTTATATCTAACTTACAACTAGTACTAAAAACAAGCAAACAGATTTACGGGTCTAAACAATATTACACAAACACAGTAGAGTGGATCACATAGGACTAGATAAAAACTCATCGAGTGTATAAAAACAATTGATCAACAAAAACGACTTCAGACGTTTTTTAAAAATCGTTGCAGTTTCAGCTCTCTTGATCATTACTGGAAGGTGATTGAAAATTTTAGGTCCAATGCATTTAGGAGCATTTTGAGTAATCTTGTATTTGGCACTTTTGACATGTATCATTCGTTTCTGACGAGTGTTCTTATCATGAATATCACTGTTCAGAATGAAGTCGGTTTTATTGGTGAATACATAAACTGAAAGTTCATATATGAATAGACTTGTCAGAGTTAGAATATTCTGATTTATAAAAAGGGTTCTACAGGAGCTTCGTTTAGGGGTGTTAAATATACAACGTAAAATAGCCTTTTGTTCAATGAAGACGTTTCTACTCATTGTTGAGTTGCCCCACAAGCAAACACCATAACGCAGCCTAGACTCAACGTGAGCATAATATACACTGATGAGTTGCTTTTTTATTCAAAACGACTCTCAGATTCCTAAAGAGATATAGGAGTGAGCACAATTTAGAAACCAGCTGTTCACAGTGTGGAATCCAGTTCAGATATTCATCCATTTGCATACCCAAGAATTTAACTGCATTATGAGAGCTTTGTAAGGTAGTATTATTAACCTTCAATTGGAGTGCTTCGGTTTTATTCTGATAGTTATGAAAACGAATAACTTGAGTTTTTTTAGCATTAAAAAATAGATCCTGTCTGTTGAAGTATTCAGAGGTTAAGTTCAGGATATCTGTACATTTGTGTGTTAAAATATCAGTTTGCTTATCCGAGATCAATATACTAATATCGTCCGCATATGCAGTAAATAATGAGTATGATATTTCCCTATCAATATTGTTTATGTATAAGAGAAACAGAACCGGCCCCAATATAGATCCCTGAGGCACACCCGTCCGGACCAGTTTCGTTTCTGATATGGGAAACGAAACCACACCACCTTGATCAAATCTCAATGAGACGCATTGGTTTCTGTTACTGAGAAACGAGGATATCCAGGTATGTGAATTTCCTCTTAGACCATAACATTCCAACATATCCAGCAGTTTCAGGTGATTCACGCAGTCAAAAGCCCTGCTCAAATCGCACAAAATAGCAGCTGGGCACTCGCCCACTTCAATGAACTCTATCAGAATTTCATAGAAAGTCAGTAGAGCAGTTTGAGTCGATTTTCCAGAGCGAAAGCCGTGCTGCATGGGTATCAAGATATTGTGTGATTCAAGAAAATCATTCAAGCGCTCTAGGAATGCATACTCGAAGACTTTCGAGAAGCTCTGGGGACAGTGATTGGTCTAAAATTTTCAATGGTTGATAATTTTTTGTTCTTACGCAGGGGAATTACCTTTCCCACCTTTAGGGATGTAGGGAAACTTCCATTTGAAAATGAAAGGTTCACTAAAAAAGTTATCGGTTTTATAATAATGTGCAGAACTCTTTTCAGTAGAAACACTGGTATCTCGTCAGTTCCTGATGATTGTTTGCTCCTTAGTTTACGATTGATTAAATTGAATAATTCTGATTCGCTAAATGGCTCTAAAAACATTGTGTATGGATTTATATCTATTCCATTTTCATGATTCATGTTCGGGCGATAATAATTATTACTCGGAATATCACCTATTAAGGCCTGAGGTGCTTCGATGAAAAAATTATTCAATTCATTCACGATCTCTGAAGGGTCTTCGATAACGTCATCATTTTTTCGAATAACGATGTTCTCACGTGAGCTTTTACTTCTGTTCGTGAGTTCAGATACTACTTTCCACAAAATTTTCGGATCGTTATCTGACATACTAATTTTGTTTTGGTAAAATTTCTTTTTTGTTTCGTTTACTAATTTCAGGTGTATTTTTTGTTGTTATTATAACGATTGAAGGCATCTTCGCATTTTTTTAAAAAAATTTAATAAGACTAGATTCTTTAACAAGATCGTCAATCCACCCCCGTTTATTCTTGTTAAAATATATTTTCCGTTTGGGGAAAGCAGTTTCAAAATAATGAAGGAATATATCATAAAAACGATTGAAGGCATCTTCGCAAACACCATATTCATAAATATTGCTCCATTCCTCTTTTTCCAACATAAACTCGAAGTTTTTTAAATTATTTTCATTGAAGCACCTCTTCATTTCAGTTTTATTAATATGCTCACCCGATGCAATTTTAAAAAGTTCAGCTTATTTGCTAATAGAGGGCGGTCATCACTTCAATATTTCGTACTTACAGCACCACGAGCCAAATCTGTGTTTGTTAGTCTCTCCAGAGAGGTTGGAGAAAAGACATACGTTTCCAGCGCTATCGATTATAAAAATAAAACGTGCTTTAATAGAGTGCAGATATTATGTATGTTTGTTTACAATAACTAAGTACAGCATTTTAAAATACGCCTTTTTACCATTGTTTTAGTATACAACCTTCAATAAATTTTTTATAAATTACCGTTAACAACTTTTAAGATGCATTTATTGTTTCTGTCGCTAATACGCCCATCGTCAAGGGCAGTTAATATGCCCTATGTTTTGTTTTGTTTTTTAAAAAGTTTACCTAGTTTAAGAATAATTTATATATTTTTAAAATAGGCTTTGTTATTACTTTGATAATTACTTTTTGTACTCTCAGTACTAAGTGATGTCTACCTACCAGTGTGAAGTTTCAAGTTTAATTTTTCAGTTAAATTAGAATTTTGGGTTTGTTTAGTTTGTTGTCATCATTCAATTTGTTTTTCCAAATGAATATACTTGCCATATAAATATGTTGTTTTGCTATTGATAAAATTGATCATTGGGCACATTAGGAACATGCCATGAGCATATTAACGACAGGGTTGATAATATGGCCAGTAAGATTAATTAAAAAAAAATGGTATGAAAAAAATATCAAAGATTAAATCATCCATTACTGTCCTAACATCACTTCTTTGGTTTTGAAGGTACGCTTTCTATAAAAAACCGAATTGGATATTTTGCATTTTTAATTTTTATCAAGGATTTCGCATAACATGGGCACATTCACTGCACTTACCTTACTATGTCTCCCTATGAAACTCGTCTTTCTACGTTTCACTATTTTTTCAATGATTTTAGACAACGGTGAAAGCATTGCAATAGGTTTGAAGTTACCAGAATCATCAGTGGCATATCCCTTGTGTAAGGGTATTACTAAGGCAGAGTTCTGAGTGATTGACTACTCTGGAATGGAGGTTTGTCATTTTGTAAACTTCATTCTTCACTGTTCTCCAGAAATAAAAATCAAATGGTGTAATATCGGGGGTCCTAAGAGTCCAGACTTTAAAAGGACCATTTCTTCCTATCCAGTGCATTACCATTTTAATCGAGACACGCTGATGAAAAAATCCTCTCAACTAAAATTTTGTGTTTTTCATCTATGGCGTTCGCTCCATTTCTTGTCCACCAGGTATCCCCCGATCGCCCACACGCTGTCCTCCGCAGCGGCGGCATCGATGGTCGGCCGAAGAGAGACAGGGCGTTAG
The DNA here is from genome assembly GCA_018342105.1 of Gonioctena quinquepunctata. Classification (NCBI taxonomy): domain Eukaryota; kingdom Metazoa; phylum Arthropoda; class Insecta; order Coleoptera; family Chrysomelidae; genus Gonioctena; species Gonioctena quinquepunctata. The sequence continues at coordinate 361,440 of JAFIRS010000164.1, forward strand.
ATAGCGGCGTGGTCGGCTAACACATATATGCCCAGCGGTATAACGGCATTCCGAAAGTAATCGCGCGCCCCGTTACGAGTTACTTTTATTCAAATTTTGATTTCGTTTTGCCGATGCGTCACAAGGACATGTACCCGTTAATGTCGGAGGAGGAGGATTTACTTAGCTAATTCCTTTCTTCGCCGGCGACCTTCGAGATTCACGATGAAAATGAAAGAAAATAGAGATATGTTGTCTATTTTAAGGTAGAGCCATAGAAATGTTACATAATGGGGATTTGTCAACTTTACGACAATAATGTTGAAAAAAATGACACAGGAACATCAGAATGCTAATATACCGAAGAAGTTATTGTTTATAGAGAGAACATGAATTTGAGGACTTGGCTTTCTGCTTCCAATCTTATCAATTATTTGAGAAAAAACTCTTCAAAATGTGGAAATCTCAATCAAAAGTTGCTTTCAGATACGAGAGGAGTTTTTAAAACACATTTTCCTTTCATTTGCGTTTGTATTTTCAGTTTTCCTTATTGGAACTTTCCACATATTGGAAAAAGAGTTTCAAACATTTTTTTTCGCTCACCAGAAATATTATTCATATGAAATGGAGAAGGAAGCCAAAAGTTCTCTCAAAATCATGATCTCTCTCCATAAAAATTACTTCTTCATTATAATAAAAAATGAGTTTGCCTATAAAAATTTCATCATAGAGACCATATGCGGGATAGCTTCTAAAATTTGAGAAACCAGTATGTAAACGGAAGAGAGAGATTTTTCCAGTATGTAAACCTTCTTAGGTATAAAAAAAAATATCAGTTGTAATACCACAAGAGAGTGAGAATAAAGTGAAAATCATTCGACAGATTTTCGAAAACTTGTTGCCAGGCAATAGACACGAGAGCCCAACGGGCTCGAGTGGCTATTGCCAAATGGCAACAAGTTTGAGAAATAAATCTGGAGAATTATTTTCTACGTTATCGAACTCTAGTCTGGTATTCTATAGCTTATTTCTAGATGTTACGATCAAAAACACATTTCCTCGCACAATGGATATCAAGCAGCATTATAGTAACGGAAACTGATACTGCAACTTCCACTCGGTGGTTATCACGTAATCACCACTTAATCTACCACTATACAGTAAGAATTACTAAAATTTTATGGTTGTAGTCACGTAATTCCCATCTATGGTAGCCACTCCACAGTTCTATAACTTATTAGTGTCATTTGAGGTGTCCAAAACATAGCCACTGAGGTTTTCAAACTCAAAAGTGAAAAATAACCGTTGCGGTAACCATCCTGTACCACTTGATTGTGATATGTGGTGATGGTTGCCAGGTTCTTGCTATCTCCATTAGTGATAACCACAGTTCGCATTAAATAAAAGTCACTACAAATTGCAATAACCTTCAAAATTCACCATTCCGCGCGATGACGAAAGCTAACCTAGTTTTCTCAAATTATTTTATTGTGGCTTACAAAAAGTTTGTTCAACCTGGTACGTGAAACATGAATGATTTTATTCAATATGAAATGGGTTATGCGTTTCAATAGACATTTTCCTTATTTTGAAGTGAGTGGATTGGTCCGTGCGATGACGAAAACTTTTCTCAAATTATTTTATTGTGGCTTACAAAAAGTTCTTTTTATCTGTTACGTGAAATGTGAATGATATTCATTCAATATGAAATGGGTTATGCGTTTTCAATAGAAATTTTCCTTAATTTTGAAGTGACCGTGGATTGGTCAGCGCGATGACGAAAACTAACCTAACTTTTCTCAAATTATTTTATTGTTGCTTACAAAAATTTTTTACCCATTAGTGAAACGTGAATGATATCATTCAAAATAAAATGAGTTATGCGTTTTCAATAGACATTTTTTCTTATTTTGTATAAAAGGTTAATTTAAATAGATCGGATCTCTGACTTGTTCTCCTGCTTAATATTTATACTTTAATTGTTAATTCTGTTTGCATAAATGCCATCATTTCCATTACTTGTTAATTGATATTTGTTACTTGATAGTTGATAATGGTTGATTGGAGCTGCATAAATCCACTATACTTGCTACATGTCCTTTTTTAACAATTAATGAACATGTACCCGCAATTTCGAGGTTTAAACTTTGAAGTGGCAGGTTATAATATCCCGACGTGTTCGCCCCTTCCAAGGGTATAAGACCTATTGTAATTTTTAGGTCATAACTTTGAAGTGGTGAGTCATGGGCCTGCGACGTGGGTGCCATTTCCAGTTGTGGAAAAGTTAATAATTTAGTTCCACTGGGCACTTTATGATGGAAGGAGCTTAGAGTGGTATATTTACACTTTCTGCCACTTTAAAGTTATATTCTCCAAAAGCCGCCATATTTACAGGAATATGCTGGATCGCCATTATTAGAGAAATGATCGAAATATTCAATAAAGATTTATTTGTCATCAGCACTGCATCAAACGTAGTAATTTGTTACGTAAGTATTTGTTTCAACTAACCAAGATTGATAAAACAATGTTTGAGGGATTTAAGTACATAATTTCAGAGGCGAGTTATTTCCAAAATTATAATGTTTTCCTTAAATAAAGTGTATTCAGATGGCGCGTGCTCACAATCGAGCTACAACACCCATATTTCACAAAAAACTTTCAATCGTTTTAATTTTATCCCGATCAGAAGTATCCAAATTCAATATACTTACTTACGCGTTTGTATGTTTATATGTTATATATTTTAAAGTTGATCGAGTGTTAGAAATGAATCATGCAGAATGGAAGAATGAGGAACATTTATCGCAAAAATATGTTGCTGAACAGAGATCGAGCTACATATTATTTACACAAACGCAGTCAGTTGTTTAACGTGTCTAGTGTCGGCCACAACATATCCACGTTTTTGCCAGACAACGTGGTTGGAATGTGGCTATCTGCGATCCAAGAACGTAGATCGGAACGAAGCAGCCACCAAAAAAGTGTTCGCCATTTTGGTAGCCGCCGCGTGATAGAACCGTGTATATTACGTGGCAGTGGTTGTGGCCAAACACTTCAAAGTTTTTCAGAATCGTGGCCGCTACGTTCCGTCCACTTAAAATATTACTTGGAATGTACTAAACCGGTTTTGTTTCATTTCTCACTTTTCTTGCGGATTGATGACAGACGTCAAATTAATAAGTAAATGACTTGGAACTGATAAAATAGCTCTCGGTTAGAAATAACATTTATTAAAATAAAATAATTCATTGATATTCAACCCCGACACTGCACTAACATTGACCATGAAGAGTGTGTTCTAGCCATAACTATTCACCAATCAATCAGTCATCTGGTAAATTTTCATTGCTATAAGTATGAGCCAATTCCGTGAAATAATATTCTTGGTAGATGACAATATCAATAAATGAAAATACTTAGCAGTACATTCTTTAAATGAACTTTTATATTTTTGAACATTGAGTCTTATTTGAACTAAGCACAATTGATCCAGTTTTAAAATTAAAGATTCTTGTGATTTTAGACGAAGAGTTCTTGAATAGCAATCTGAGAACAAATGGGTCAATGAACTCTTTATTGGTCCAGAGTCTGACATTCTTAAAAATCATTCTTGTGGAACATCTCTTCAATACATTTCAGCTTAGAATACTGTGTATATTATGGCATAACTGTCAATGTGTTGAATTGGTTTGGAGGTTACCCAAATTGCATTTCCAACAGACCAAGATAAATAATGTTATGTATGAAATGGGAGTTCCCCGAGGAAGTGTTTTGAAGACACTTGTATTCATCATATACTCAAATGACATACGCTAGATACCAGGTACATATATTTGTAACTGTTGCCTTATGATACCTTGGGGTTTAATTGAATGATAGTTTTGATATAATGCAATAAGAAATATATTCAACTCTTTGAATAAACTAAAATCTAACTGAAGCTGAATGTCAACAATACGAAATCAATGATCATATCATCTGGATATAAGGGCGTTATCTGAGTAATCACTTGAATAATATGAAAATCAATGGTGAAAATATAGAAACTAGATACATTCTTGTCATTTTCGACTACACACATATGCCATTGCTTGAAAGAGTTGTTTAAATAGCAGTCTAAGAACAAATGGAAAATTATTTCAATGTCAATGAACTCTTTATTGGTTCTTAAAAATCATTCTTGTGAGACTTATCTTCAATAGCATTTCAACTTAGAAAAAGGACTTATATGCAAATGGTTCTGGAACAAATCGAGTTGAATATACCCTGCATGCCTCAAGTATTACGAAGGTGGTTCGAGAATGTCTACAGAAAGCAAATTTTTAGTAGAAAACAATGATGAAATTTGGCAGGTGTACATAATTCCGGTAATGCATTAAGAAATTTTTGTGTGAAAAAAAAACAAAATGGCGGCTCCAATATGGCGTACGAGTTTTATGATTATGGTCCGATTCGCTTCAAAATTGGTATCCGAAGGTTTTTGTGGTCGGAGATTATGATTCTTTTGTCAAAATTGGAAAATTCAAGATGGCGGCTTCAAAATGGTGGACGAGTTTTGTGATTATGATCTGATTCTATTCAAAATTGGTATGTAGGGGTTTTTGGGGTCAAATATTATGATTCTTTTGTAAAAATTGGGAAATTCAAGATGGTGGCTTCAAAATGGCGGCCGAGTTTTGTGATTATGGTCTGATTCTATTCAAAATTGGTATGTGGGGGTTTTTGGGGTCAACTATTATGATTATTTTGTAAAAATTAGAAAATTCAAGATGGCGGCCGAGTTTTGTGATTATGGTCTGATTCTATTCAAAATTGGTATGTGGGGTTTTTGGGGACGAATATATGATTCCTTCGTAAAAATTGGAAAATTCAAGATGGCGGCTTTAAAATGGGGCCGAGTTTTTGCTATGGTCTTATTCAAAATTGGTATGTGGGGGTTTTTGGGGTCAACTATTATGATTATTTTGTAAAAATTGGAAAATTCAAGATGGCGGCCGAGTTTTGTGATTATGGTCTGATTCTATTCAAAATTGGTATGTGGGGGTTTTTGGGGTCGGGGATTATGATTACCTAATTTGATAATGAACAGGCCTTCTACCTCTAGTTTTGGAGCTCATTTGAAAGACCACAACCATAACTTCGATTTTTCCAATGGTTTCAAGATATTACATAACGTCAACAATAATAACCTTAAATTAGATCTGTTGGAAGATCTAGAAATATTAAGAGAAATTTCTAGGAATAAAGATTGTGTCAATACTCAAATTCACTTGAATCAGAGCATTTTTAATCCCATTTTCAAATCATTATAAAATTAATAACATAATTGTTCCTTCTCTGATATTCTTTATCCTTTGAATTACATTCCTACTTCTTTGGTTATATTTAAATTTGGCGCGTTTCGTTTCTCAGTTGACATATCCCCCTTCTGGTTTCATTGTATGGTCAGACATTTTGCTGCTCATGATTTGTTGTTGTTTGTTTCATTTCAGAATAGTTTATTCATTACATAGTTAATCATATTTGATAATGTTTCACAAAATTCTGTTCTTCGATAAGCTGTACTTTCTGTAAAATTCTGACAAGTGAGTGGAATTTATTATCACATGTCCCTTAGACTATCAGAGAACATGCATTTTTATTAATATTTTTTTCAACATTTAATTATATTCCTTTCACTTTTCAGAATTCTCCTGATGATGATCTGATGATCGAAAACGTTAGAGAATAGCTTGTGATTTTATTTATTTTTATGCACTATAGCCCAAAGGCTTCCCAGCCTCAACCAATAAATATACGATTTTTAGATTCGATATTTATTGAAACCAAATCTAAAAGTGCATACAACTCCCCTCCTTTCCATTAATTTGATAAGATTATTCCATTTTTTTATTTGCAAAAAAATAATAAAAATAATAGTTTTCATAAATAAACCACACTAAAAAGTAGGAAATAAATAATAGTTTGAAAAAACTAAAAAACACGCTTTTATAGAAAATCAGACTTAAAAAATAGAAAATAAGATTTTTTTTTATTTTTTTTCAAAAAAAGCGTGGGGTGCATGGTATCAATAATTATATATAGTACATTACACACCGAGGCGAAACCATGCACCCTACGCTTTTTTTAAATAAAATACATTTTTTTCTTATTTTCTATTTTTTTAGTCTGATTTTCTATAAAAGCGTGTTTTTTAGTTTTTTCAAACTATTATTTATTTAAGAGACAATTTATGATGTAATACTTATGATGTTCTTTTTTGTTTCATTCAACTTGCTTCAACAGTTAAAAAAAATTATTCATATAAAATTATAGGCAAATTACATATCTATCTCTTTAAAAAATTACAACTTCGTAATCATAATAATGATCCACCTTCTGTTATTAGACTTGGGGATGGATCTGATGATTCAGCTGATAATAGTTTCGAAGAAATTTCCTGAATTACCTCTGGCAAAGACGCTATGTATTGTAGTCATAGTTGAAATATCGTTCAAAAGAGAAATGTGATATTCAAGAATAATTGCACCTCCTCCGCCCTCGCACAAAAATCAATTTTCCCACATAAAACCGAAAGAGGGATGGAATACCTGAAACACCCATCCACATAGGCAAACAAATTCGCTGGCAACCCGATCGAAAAAATAAAAACTCGCATGTTACCATTTCATCAAGAGTCCTTAGAAATAAGATAGACGCCACCTATTCAAAAGGACCCAACAAAAGGGCAAAAGTACCTTGTAATGCGTAGGGGGCGGAAGGGTTATGTCAGCTGCGATCAGGGTGTGGGAAAATCATACAGGTGGTACAAACGCAGAGGCTGGGAACTACTTCAGGTACGGCGTGCATGGTGTCCTTCGCGGGATCTCCTCGTGTTGCCAGGACCGGACAAGGGATTTTTACTTTTGCAACGTGTTCGTATGTTTCTGGTATTAATAATATTATTTGATTGATAACAAGGCCTGATATTTTGCCGGCTGAAAATGCTGGCAATATAATATACGAAAGCATTGTTTCCTAACCATAGCACATCTGCATAGCTAAAAATAAATAATTTTAGATAAAAATGAATAGTACCGCAATTCCCTTCTGTAAATATGTTTTACTTGTATTTCCATACATTTTCAGAGGTATGAAGTGGCAATTCAAAAACCGTTAGAGATAGAGTATTTCTGATAGCGGCAATCGATTTAGTAAATAAAGATATTGCCAAATAAAAATTCGGAAAAAAAATTGTTTCGAGCAAAATCACCCGAGTGGGTAGACCCCTGAAATTTGACGATAAAGGAAAATTGTCCGATTTGACTGTTCTCGGACTCAAAATGGAGGAAATTTCATCCTGATAATGGAAATATAAATTTTATTACATTTATTCTGATTAGTAATAGTCTACGACTGGAAATAAATGAGAAAATCAGGAAGGTCCTGCGTGTGGTATAAGGGTAGTAAACATTTTTTCTAAATTAACTTTTCTAGAGCCATTTTCCGAATAATTATTTTAGAAAAATTTTACTGTTTAATTCAGAGGTATAAAGTGGCAATTCAAAAACCGTTAGCGATAGAGTATTTCTGATCGCGGCAATCGATTTAGAATGATCGATTTAGTGAATAAACATATTGCCGAATAGAAATTCGAAAAAAAATTGTTTCGAGCAAAATCACCCGAGGGGGTAGACCCCTAAAATTTGACGATAAAGGAAAATTGTCCGATTTGACTGTTCTCGGACTCAAAATGGAGGAAATTTCATCCTGATAATGGAAATATAAATTTTATTACATTTATTCTGATTAGTAATAGTCTACGACTGGAAATAAATGAGAAAATCAGGAAGGTCCTGCGTGTGGTATAAGGGTAGTAAACATTTTTCTAAATTAACTTTTCTAGAGCCATTTTCCGAATAATTATTTTAGATAAAAATGAATAGTACCGCAATTCCCTTCTGTAAATATGTTTTACTTGTATTTCCATACATTTTCAGAGGTATAAAGTGGCAATTCAAAAACCGTTAGAGATAGAGTATTTCTGATTGCGGCAATCGATTTAGAATGATCGATTTAGTGAATAAACATATTGCCGAATAGAAATTCGAAAAAAAAATTGTTTCGAGCAAAATCACCCGAGGGGGTAGACCCCTAAAATTTGACGATAAAGGAAAATTGTCCGATTTGACTGTTCTCGGACTCAAAATGGAGGAAATTTCATCCTGATAATGGAAATATACATTTTATTACATTTATTCTGATTAGTAATAGTCTACGACTGGAAATAAATGAGAAAAGCAGGAAGGTCCTGCGTGTCATATGAGGGTAGTACACATTTTTCTAAATTAACTTTTCTAGAGCCATTTTCCGAATAATTATTTTAGATAAAAATGAATAGTACCGCAATTCCCTTCTGTAAATATGTTTTACTTGTATTTCCATACATTTTCAGAGGTATAAAGTGGCAATTCAAAAACCGTTAGCGATAGAGTATTTCTGATCGCGGCAATCGATTTAGAATGATCGATTTAGTGAATAGACATATTGCCGAATAGAAATTCGAAAAAAAATTGTTTCGAGCAAAATCACCCGAGGGGGTAGACCCCTAAAATTTGACGATAAAGGAAAATTGTCCGATTTGACTGTTCTCGACTCAAAATGGAGGAAATTTCACCCCTGATAATGGAAATATAAATTTTATTACATTTATTCTGATTAGTAATAGTCTACGACTGGAAATAAATGAGAAAAATCAGGAAGGTCCTGCGTGTCATATGAGGGTAGTAAACATTTTTCTAAATTAACTTTTCTAGAGCCATTTTCCGAATAATTATTTTAGATAAAAATGAATAGTACCGCAATTCCCTTCTGTAAATATGTTTTACTTGTATTTCCATACATTTTCAGAGGTATAAAGTGGCAATTCAAAAACCGTTAGCGATAGAGTATTTCTGATCGCGGCAATCGATTTAGAATGATCGATTTAGTGAATAGACATATTGCCGAATAGAAATTCGAAAAAAAATTGTTTCGAGCAAAATCATCCGAGGGGGTAGACCCCTAAAATTTGACGATAAAGGAAAATTGTCCGATTTGACTGTTCTGGACTCAAAATGAAGGAAAGTTCATCCTGATAATGAAAATATAAATTTTGTTACATTTATTCTAATTAGTAATAGTCTACGACTAGAAAAAAAATGAGAAAATCAGGAAGGTCCTGCGTGTGGTATAAGGGTAGCAAACATTTTTCTAAATTTACTTCCTATACCCATTTTCCGAATAATTATTTCAGATAAAATGAATAGTACGGCAATTTCCTTCTGTAAATATGTTTTACTTGTATTTCCATACATTTTCAGAGGTATGAAGTGGCAATTCAAAAACCGTTAGAGATATAGTATTTCTGATCGCGGCAATCGATTTAGAATGATCGATTTAGTAAATAAACATATTGCCGAATAAAAATTCGGAAAAAAAATTGTTTCGAGCAAAATCACCTGAGGGGGTAGACCCCTAAAATTTGACGATAAAGGAAAATTGTCCGATTTGACTGTTCTCGGACTCAAAATGGAGGGAATTTCATCCTGATAATGGAAATATAAATTTTATTACATTTATTCTGATTAGTAATAGTCTACGACTGGAAATAAATGAGAAAATCAGGAAGGTCCTCCATGTCATATGAGGGAGTAACCATTTTCTCAATTGACTTCTGTACAGTCCGAATAGTTATTTTAGATAAATTACTAAATATCTCTCATTTGATATTTGTCAATTATACACCAATATTGTAGAGCATTTAGTATGATTTATTATCAATTTGGAAGAGGTTCGATTGTAAATCATGGAATATTTTTATTATACCTATAATACAGGGGATCTTTACCATAATTTCATTACATTCACATATGATACCAGAACTCGATTATCTTTGAAGCATATTGTTTTGTCATGATCTCATTTTATCATCATAACATGTATACTACTGCCCGACATCTAAGAGACTCATTATAAATGGTAATCCGATATTCATGGCCTATTACAAATAAAAATGCAAATACAAATGTACTCTATTCCAGTAAGACCATATTACATGGTATTGGACATGTCAAAAAAAAGAAGAAGGATAATATAAATTGTATAATCGTATATATACACTCATATACAAGCAAACATATAAACACATTTAAATAAGCTCATACATAATACAAAGGACTGTAAAGAGGTCTTGAAGATGTGATATAATAGTACCAAAATTATTCTTCGAATACATCAAATAATCCATGGGACATAGTCAGTTTGAGACATTATATAAATAAATAAATATAGAGGAATCGTCAGTGTAAAATATTGAAATAAACAAATAAAATAAACATATAAAGCTTTGTCATAACTATTTTCTACTAGAGTATTCCAAATACTCGTTTATAGAATAGAAACTTCCCTCCAACAAATATTTTTTTATTCTCAGTTTGAACAAAGGTAATTCTGAAATGATTTTTATGGCTGGTGGTAAACAATTGAAGAGCCTTATGCCTGCTGCAGAAGGTGATTTTCGAAACAACGAAGTAAGTATGTTGTAATTTTAGTAGGTTTCCGTTTCTAGTTGGGTATATGTGACACTTGGAATTTGTTTCTAACCTGTATTAATTTTTTTTCACATAGAGTAAACAACTATAAATGTGGATGCAGGGTAATGTTAAAATATTATTTTTTTGAAAATTGGTCTGCAGGAATATGTGTAACAAAGACCATATAATACACCAATAATACGTTTCTGAGCTACAAACGCTCTTTCTATGTTCGTTCCATCTCCCCACAGGAGTACATTATAAGACAGAACTGAATTTACCATAGCATAATAGACATCCCTCAAACAGGTCGAGGTATTAAAATTGATAGAAAAGGGGCTGGGGGTTCCAGGTACGGATTTGAAAATACGTAAATTACCTCCTATATTACATTTTAATGCGCGTACTAAAATTTGTCCACGTAATTTGATTGATTTTTAATCTTTTTAACCGACGAAATAAGAAAGGAGGAGGTTCTCTAGTCGACGCGTATTTTTTTTAATGTTTTTCGATTTCGATGATTATTGGATAGGGTATACTTCAAATTTCGCCCCATTTGAATTTGAAAAAAAAATGTCACAGTTAAGGGTAGAAAAATAGGGGATATTTATCGTTCATCCACTGAATTTTTACTCGTTAACCGATTCTACCACTTTGTACTGGGTTATCCGATTTAGATTTTTTTTTTTTAATAGACTGATTTGGAAAGGAATAATCCACCCCTAAGGGTGGAAAAATAGGGGATTTATAATTTTTCTTCTGTGAACCGATTCTGTTCGAACTTGGCACACATATTGGTAGTTCTGATGACTCTACAACATAATGGATACCTGGAGTCAATTGACTAGATAGTTATTAGTTGATTTTAGTCACAAAAAAGTGAAAAAATAAAAGTTTTAACAAAATCAAACTGACGAAAATGAAAACCGTGTTAAAATGGACAATATTAATAGCAAATATTTAATTCGCGGATTATAATACGGGAGTAGAAAAACGTCATTTTTGATAAAATAATCATACGATAAATCGGAGGGCTTTTTTCGAATTGATGAGACAGTTATTGCTTGGAAAATAAACATATTTTTTTTCCGTTACCGTGGAATGTCCCGTGAAAGTCCAGCCCTGCATAATAGGATCTCCGCATCTTACTTCGGTCGCCTGGTTTCCCATACTTATTCATTTTTATTATTTGTATTCTCAAAAGGTGAACAGGAAGGAAGCCGGTGTTTTCTAGGGTGGTAAAAAATCAATCAATAGTGGGCGATCCAGATATTCGATCTGTCTAGTGGGTGAAAGGAAAAGCAGCAGATATGAATGAATGGCAGGTAAAAAGTGCATAATGGAATCGCAGACATATGAATCCGCAGTGGGTAAAAGTTTTTGAATTATAAACTATTTCGTATATTATCATCCGCACATCTTCGTATATCGTGTGAACCACAATTATTCCAATAAAACTGTTTCCGCTAGCCATACGATACGATACATAGGAAAATATTACTTATGTATACTGTAGAGAAATAAATACTTCTACTTCTTAAAAAAAAAATGTTCAATAACAACTCAAAATGGCTCGTATAACCTCTTAATTTTCAATTGTAAATATTTCAAACAAAAATGAGACAAGATTTTATAAAATGACTAAAAAAAATAGAATACCTTACCTATTTTATATTCGCGGCAAGCTTTTGAATCTACTACTCACATAATAACCTATGACGAACAATTAAAGAAATTATTTTTTCATTTTTAGTGCGTTTGTATAAAAGCTTGTATTAATTTTTTTAATAATTTTTATTCAATTATTTTTAGTCGTTTATGAAATACTTCATCTTATTGAATTACAAAAAAATTGATAATCTCCGATCCCAAGGAAACCCACATACCAATTTTGAATGGAATCGGGCTATAACCACAAAACTCATCGCCATTTTGGAGCCGCCATCTTGAATTTATGAATTTTGACAAAAAATTCGTGATCCTGTCCCCGAAAACCCCCACATAACAATTTTGAATAGAATCGAACCATAATCACAAAACTCTTCCGCCATATTGGAGCCGCCATTTTGTTTTTTCTCTAGCAAAAATTTCATAATTTATTGTCATCGGAGTAATAACACCTGTCTAATTTCACTAGAAGTGGGTCAAAATTCACTAGCAAGATTAGAACAAAATTTTTCTATTTCTTTAAAACTTTTTATAACTACACATTACATATATCTATAATATTCAAAAATTCATCAACAAACTTTTATTTAATTACTCTTTAGTACAATTGAGTAAAAAGTAAGTAAAGCAGTATAAACATTATGAAATAAAATAAAATGACCAAAATCGGTAATAAACTCTAAATCATGTTTTATCTTTAATCAATAGGAGAAAAATAATTTACCAATATTTTAAAATGAAATCTTTACTAAAAAACTATGAATCTATTTTTTTATTACATTCAAATTAGCCATATATACTTCCCCATCCTATAATACAATAGTTGATTTGAGATTGAATTAAAGAAAAATATAGAGTGTTCAAATGATTTTACATTTTTGGAACGAAGTTCCTTTACGCGGCTTGACTGGTAGAAAATGTAACGTAATAAAAAAGCGTTATGTTCCCTCTATGCGACTTATCTCTCTTTCTATTATATACGAGTATGTGTGACAACTACACTTGGTCCTGTCAGAATTAAAAGTCAACGCATTCAATTCCTATATAGGGAAATAGGAAATGCAAAATTGATGGAATAAGGGATTTTGAACTCACTACATACAATGATTTAATATTTGAATTCAACTATACTTTTTTAGCATGTTAGAAAGCCTCAGTTTTTCAAGTAAGGCAACGAATAATTTAATTGTTTCATTTTGTAGTTGATAGAGCTTCAATGTGTTCCGCGAATTTCGTGAAATTCAGTAGTTTAAAGTGCCGTATAAACCACAAAGTGTTGAAAAAGTGAATTATAAACTCTTTCGTACTTAAAAACAATTAAACAGTGTTCTGAAATTGATCTAAATGCCTAATAAGAGCAAAAATAGTGTTTCTATTACGATATCTGGCCATTGAAAATCTGCAGGATATTGTGACCCTCAATAACTGTCGAGTCCGGGAATTTCGGCCGATTGATACGCCAGAGTGAAAAAGTGAGGTTAGGACCATAATCACAAAACTCTTCCGCCATATTGGAGCCGCCATTGTCGAATTGTCGTGAATTGTCGGAATTGTCGGGAAATTGTCGTGAATTGTCGGACTTGTCGTCGAACTGTCGTGAATTGTCGTGAATTGTCGGAATTGTCGGAACTGTCGGAATTGTCGTGAATTGTTGTGAATTGTCGTGAATTGTCGTGAATTGTTGTGAATTGTCGTCGGAATTTTCGTGAATTGTCGTGAATAGTCGTGAATTATCGTGAATTGTCGTGAATTGTCGGAATAGACGTGAATTGTCGTGAATTGTCGTGAATTGTCGTGAAATGTCGTGAATTGTCGTGAATTGTCGTGAAATGTCGTGAATTGTCGAATTGTCGTAAATTGTCGTCGAATTTCGTGAATTGTCGTGAATTTGTGAAGTGAATTGTCGTGAATTGTCGTGAATGTCAATGTCGTGAATTGTCGTGAATTGTCCTGAATTGTCGTGAATTGTCGTCGTGAATTGTCGTGAATTTTCGTCGTGAATTGTCGTGAATCAGGTTCAAATTAGTTAACCTGTGGTAGAAGTCCATTGTATCTCGAAGTGGAGTGGTATAATTTTATGAAGAAGAAAAACACGAAGTCGTCTCCACAATATAATATTAAGATCGATTAGGTCAATACCATCGATTATTGAACATGTTTCGAACCTCTATAGGTTCATCTTCAGCATATATAAAAGTATTCTACAATGAAAGAAGAACAAAGACTTAGTTACATGGGTAATATGATACGATAAGTGCTACTTACATGGAAGAAAAAATTCAAAATTATTTTGTAGGTTAATGTTTCTAAATTTTTTATATAATTCCCATGTTTATAACGTAGACCAATTGGGAAAAGGAATACCTTTCAGGGTGCGTCCATACTTAAACTTGGGAGGAATCGCCGATCAAAATAATTCGAGCCATGAGGAAAGCAACAAATGCAATGGCGGTGATTGACATCACATAAGAGCCAACCATCTGTCAGACTGTCAGACCGCCATTGCATTTGTTGCTTCCTCATGGCTTCGAATATTTTGTATCGGCAATTTCGGCCCTCAAGTTAAGTATGGACGCACCCTGAAAGGTATTCCCTTCCCAATGCTACGTATAAACATGGGAATTATATAAAATTTAGTAACATTAACCTACAGAAATAATTTTGAATTTCTTCTCCATGTAAAGCACTATCGTATATATACCCATGTAACTAAGTCTTGTTCTTCTTTCATTAGAATACTATATATGCTGAAGATGAACCTATAGGTTCGAAACATGTTCAATAATCGATGGTATTGACCTAATCGATCTTAATATTATATTGTGGAGACGACTTCGTGTTTTTCTTCTTCATAAAATTCAAATTAGTTATTTAAGAAAAACGAAAGTAAAAATAAAACTTTAACACCCTATACGAAGCGTTCCCGGACATATATTTATTTGGACAATTCATATTGTGAGGAATCACCTACTGAAGTTTGTCAAAGTACCTTCTTTTGAATCACCCTTTATGATACAATATTTTTCACTCATCATTCATGTCCATCAGATTGGTTGAAGTGGGTCCAAGGCACTCTAGATCCAAAAATAAAAATGCTTCTGCATTTATTTGTCCTGAATAAATCAGGGAATCTCACTGTGAACTAACATCAAGGAAACATCAAGGAAATCAAGACATTTAGCCCAACAAGTCTTACATAAATGAATAAGCCATAATAATAACCCTTCCAACCGATTGAAATTATGATTTGAAAATAATGAAGACGAAGTATTATTATTACACTGCATCTCACAAAATTTACACTCATATCGAACTTCCCTCTTTTTACGAACCCGTCTGGACTTTCCTATGTGGACTCGCCGTTAAACTCATTTCTACGAGTGGCGGCTCGGATAGCGTGATGCCAGATATCTGACACGTTGTTCTGGCTCCGCCGACTACATTGCACATAGTTCATGCAAATTCAGGTACGGAATGAATGATAAACTGACACATACTGGAATTGCGGGTATGCCACCGTAAAACAGTTTGAGCCATAATAAAAAGAAAATGTTGGAAATGGAAAGTGTATATCTGTTACGTTGAGTCAGATTGTATGGAAGTGTCAAGCAATTCTGAATTGATGTATATATTGAGACGTTTCAGCATTTTCACTCGCTTCACCAGTTTTCCTTCTTTCGTTCAAAGTTACTCAACATCTGATCGATAACAGTTCAATTAGTCTTTTAGCGCATATGCCTGATCTTCACTTCATGGGAGATTAATTCCAAAACTAGAACCTCCGCCATGACAACAAAATTTCACAAAAATTCATATAGGTACGATTTCTGGTTAACAGTGAACCATCGAGTTTTTATAAAATATAAGATATTTCTTCTGGTTTATCTTTAGCTTTTCCAAACACATCTTTGTTCATTTCAATAGGTTTCGAAACTTCGGAATGTTTATTATAAGATTCATTAGCAATACTATAACTAAATATTTTCTATCTTCAATGGCTTCACAAAGATTTTTTACTGTTCCATACCATTTGTCTTCTTCTTCGCACAAAGTGGGTCGGTTCTGAAGATCCCCCTGCAAGGCCTCTCCATTTGGGCCCTCTGTGCGCCCACTCGCTCTGACAATCAGCTGGGTATGCCGATTCTTCTGAGGAAATTCAGCAGTTTCCTTAGATGCATTTCTTTGACATCCACTGGGTTCAGAATTATGCTCCCAAGGTTGATCTCCCTCTGGTGCATCAAAGTGGGGCATTCAGTGAGGATGTCTCGTCATCCTCCTGGCATCATCTGCACAGGGGATCAAGTGTGATCTCATGAGTTCCATGTGCCTGTTCAGGTGATTTTATCCCATTAGCAGCCCAGTCACAGTCCTGTTATCTCGTCTGTTGAGTGGCAGGATCTCTTTTGACATTTTCTTTGATGGACCTTTCATATGGAGCTCTCATTGTCCCATGCATGGTCTCTTCCTATGTTTTGATGAACTGCTCTTGTAGTAGTTCCTCCATGTTTTAGATGGCCATGCTGCTGGGTATTCCCAAGATTGGTTTCGGTCTGACTGAGGTCTTTCATGATCCTATCTTGGCTGATATGTCTACCTCTTGGTTCCCGGGGACACCAGAGTGTCCTGGGACCCATAGCTGACTTTGCTTGTTTTCGATAAACTTTCTATGGCGTTTCTACAAACGGACACCATTTTGGATACGATCCTATTTGCTCCTTACGCCATAATAGCAGCTTTGCTGTCCGAGTAGATGACAGTAGGTGTTCGACTTCTATTGCCGAGGTTTTTCTGAACAGTATAGCATATAAATCGGTCCGAAACCCTGAGGCATATTTGCCTAGGGGAACTGAGATTTCTCTCTTTGTCCCTTGATTCATCTGTATACCTGGTTGATCCATAGATCGGGGGTCTGCCGGACGTAGCGTCTTTCAATTCCTTCCTCGTGGGGATGGAAATATTGGGCCCTTTCCTGAAATTCAGAACAGGCAAGGTGCTGCCTCTTTCCATTAATAGGATTGGACAGCCTTCCTTTGCCTTGTTCATGCTCTGCCTCAGTACAGATCCATTGACTTGTGCCTTTGTGTCTCTAGGCAGTTCTCATTTGTCTAAGGATAGTTGGTTCTAGATGTTGTATGAGTAAAATTATATTCACAAGAAAAAATAATGAAATCTTGTGACTTGAACTGTTATCCGTTATCTGAGATTAATATTGCAGGAATGCCTATCAACTGAAATTCTTTTTGGGATGTTCAATGACAGTTTTGAGTGAGCATTATCTTCCAACAATATCGATTCCACCCAAACAAGTGGTTGTTTTTGTTGCAAGAGGTTTTTTTTCGCATACCTATGTCTGGCCAATGAAAAATTCCTCAGTACCTACGGCTTTTACATTTCTTCCTGGATAGCAAAGTGCTCAAAAAGGTTTTCTTCATACGATATCTCCACACGGTTTGGCAGGGAAGATTAACTGCTGACATTTAGAAAGTGATCCATTACCCTCAGCAATTTCACTCCCTATTGGAACTTGATTTCTGACGGCCATCCATCTTTTATAACTCTCTTCAATGTTTTTAGATCAGGATCATCAGATGTTGCTTGAACCATTTTTATCAGACAATATATATCTCATATTGATCACACATACTTCTGAATCATTTTCAAAACTTGTATTTTTACAAGCTTTTATTTTTAACTTCACATTTGTATATACAGTGCGGTCAATAGGTATGGAATAAATTCATTTTTAGCGTTATCATGTTTTTGTTTACAATAACCTGAAACAGGTCGATTTCTATTGTCAATTTGACAATTTACGGTATGAAAATATAACCCCCCTCTTGTACCTCTCTGAATTATAAGCACCCCCTCAAAAAATTCAAATGAGAAGGTGGGTCGTGTGGCAACATGTTCGAAAGATATTTTCATTCTCTGTCCAGCAATATTAGGTTGTTCAAATTTGGTGCAAACATAACTGAGAAAATTTATTTTGAAAATGTAAAATTTTGATACTTTACATAGAATTAACGAAATAATTTCACAAAATGTTTATTTAAGTATTTGTCAATTTATTTTACAATTAAATTAAATGTTCAAAATGACCACCATCCACTTCTTATAAGCAAGTCGATCTTGAAATTCTCGCACAACATTTTGTAGGACCTCAGGGGTTATGTTGTTAATATCTTCCATTATCCCAACTTCCAAATAACCCCATGAGAAATAATCAGGTATTTTCTTGTCCGTTTTGCTAAACGTCAGGAAAAAGTCATTCAAGACACCAAAAAATTATTCACAAAACTCACATAAATAATGTAATAAAAGTTTATAGCTATAAACTGTGTCATTGTCTTCAATCATTCGGGCAGACAGCGACAAACAGTTCAGTTTTCTTTACTTTATTACTACATCCATTGTCTAAGCTTCGGCTTTTCGCTCCTTGGTGTCGCCGCCGTTACAACGAATCAAGATTTTATTTTAGGTTATATTTAATATTTATCTTTGATTACGACGAAAATGGCATAAAAAGACACTGTCGGCCTAGAATTTGATTCTTGTTTGCTTTTGGCGTTTGGCTTGTTCAATTGTGGCGTTAGAAAATCGAGAATTCCGTTTTCATTTCGAATTATACATTTATTCAAAATGAAGTGCATGGTTCCATCTTGTGAAACTGAAATGACATTTTATGTAAGTAAAATGTAGTATATAATACCATTGTCTCTTTAGACAATGATAGAACAATACAATTTAAATGATATTTGATTTCTGAAACATTTTTATTTTTTCAGGCTCACTCTTCCGAGGCACGATGATTGAGATTGAGACCTGAAGCTATCCCCAAAGTAAGTTTACGAAAACCCTATTTACCGTAAATCCAAACAATTCAGTTTAAGGTTAGTTGAGAAAAGAAAGAAAAATGAAAAGCGAGTAGATAACATATATATAAACATTTTGAGTAGGTTATTTATTCATTGAACGTTAAATTTGAGTTAAAAAAATACCTTTATTGACATAGGAAAGGTCATCCTATCTCCTGAAGTAATTGGGAGCACAAAGTTTGTGCTCAGTGAGAGATTGTGCAAGTAGGTAACCCAAAATTGTGAAAATCGTTGGGGACTATAAATTTACCCAAAAATCAAACTATATATATATATATATATATATCACAATCGAAACTTTTAGGACCAGGCTTCGATTTGAACTCCAAAGAGTACTTTGAAAATGGAATATATTATGCGTCAACACATTCTAAGCTCTGTCGTTAATTCATATGAAGTGAAAACAAAATCCTTAGAATTAGTTATGGAAAATTATCGGAGAAAAAGTCCCACTTATTGATTCCATAAACTTTTGAAATGTGTTATATTAGCAATTTCACTCACCTGCTTTGGTGCGGCAAAAAATTGACAGCCTGTGACTGACCACACAACATACAAACACGATTCATTTCAATGAATACAAAACATTGGTAATTATAACTGAGTTTTGCAGAAATAACAATTCACAAATCATAACCTCAATCGGATTGAAAAGCATTCAAATTTTCCAATTGGTTGGAAGTTTCATAAGTTACATGTCCGTATTCCGCATCAGTGTGCAGGTTGCCTAAGGTTGGCGAATGCATTTTGTAATGGCCAAACAGATCCAATTCGTTGAACTATGTCAATTTGTCACCATCTATTGTGAAAAATTTGAAGTAGGACGCGAGAATCTCTACTAAAAAGTCTAAACAAAATCGAATCAGTACATACACCAGGGTTTCTAGACATCTTAGTCCAGAGTCTACAGTTAGCAAAATAAAAACAAAATTTCGTGAAACTGGACATGTAAAAACTATTCAAAAACCAGGTCGAAATGTTAAATTGGATGAGGAAAAAAAGTTAGATGTACTGTTAGCGATTGAGGAAAATCCCATATGACAAGTAGACAACTTGCCGCCGACAATGATGTAGTAAATCATCGATATTGAGAGCTTTACATAAAGAAAAATACCATCCTCATAAATTTCAGTTGGTTCAAGAGTTAAATGAGGATGATCCTGAAAGAAGGCTACAATTCTTTGAACTGATGATGGACAGAGTGAAAGCAGATTTGCAGTTCATAAACAATTTTTTTTTCTAATGAAGCTACTTTTTATTTAAATGGAACGGTTAATAGACAAAACTGTAGATATTGGAGCAGAGACAATCCTCATTGGATGTGTGAGGCTCACACACAATATCCTGAAAAAGTTAACGTTTGGGCTGGTATTATTAACAAAATTATTGGCCTTTATTTTTTTGAAAGGCACAGTTAATGGTGAGGTTTATTTTGATGAACTTTTTACAGCCTACATTAAAAATACTTTTTCCTCATGTTAAAGATCCAAATGCAATAGGTGTATAATTCGGTACCAACAAGAAGGAGCTCCACCGCATGACAAACGTATTGTTAGAGATTATTAGAATGAAATTTTTCCCAATAGGTGGATTGGAAGACGTGGAACGACTGAATGGCCGCCTAGATCCCCCGATTTGACTCCTCTCGATTACTTCTTATGGGGTTATTTAAAATCAGAAGTATATTTCAATAGACCAGACAATATTGCAGATTTAAAAGATAGGATAAGGAAGAATTAACAACATAACCCCTGAGGTCCTACAAAATGTTGTACGAGAATTCCAAGATCGACTATCGTCATCGCTTCAAATATTTTCATTTAATCAAAATATCTTAGGTCTTGGCTAATATCGGGTGTGATCCAATTCAGCATGTATTGAAAACTAATATAAATGTATTGATGAAAGATTGGAGAGCAGAGTTAGTGGTATTTGATTTCAGGTTTACTTCCCCTTTTCTGAATCAAAACGGATCTAAAACACTGGAATATAATTCTTTATGTGTTAAAACAATTCTCTACTTTGTCATTGTATATACAGACCTACGGTCTAGGTGCAACAATCACAATTTAATATAGTACTAGCTCATTTTTGTATAAGACTGTATAATTTGTAAGTAAGTTTGAATTGGATAAAGAATAATAATGATAATGTGCTATATATGCAACACACACAATTTTCGTTACTATTTGATCAATTCAGGGTAGTGAAACATATTCTCTTTCCATTGCACATTGAGGTCTGCTGAGTTTAGAAAATACGTAATGTTCCATTATTTTTTCGAACAATTACTGTCTAGAAAAATCGAATTAAACGGTTTTCTTCACATAAAAGATTCAATATAAATTGAACCAGAAAATGGTGGATCTCAGGTGAAAAACAACTACTTTCCTGGCAAATACCACGCAGAACGTTGAATGATATTCACCTGAAAATCCATGCATACCTCCATATAAATGGACATTGAATGCAAATGTTTCTTTCTGATAAGCTCGATTATGTTTAATTTATGTCGTGTTCACCTAACAATCCGCATACCGGTTTCAGGCTTTTTTGGCCCTCATCAGTACGGAGTAGTCAACCAGCCAAAGGTTCGAAGAGCTCTGGCTGAAGCGAGACACAACATAACCAAAACCATCATCGAGTCTATAACACCTATACTTACTGTCTAATTTATCCAAAAAGTGGGTTTTTCAATTTTCTCAATTTTTATTTTCAATTTAATGTATGTAAATGTATTTAGAACAATAAAGATTAACGTGTGGCTCTTGTGCAAGTTTTTACATAGGCCAAACATTTGAAAAAAGATGATCAGAACATAGGAACTGTTTCGTCAATGGAAAAACAAATTAAACCTTTGCTGCTCACCTCTTAACTGAAAAAATTGTTTTGTTAACGATTTCAAAATATTACATATTATAGAAAGGTTTTAAACTCCACTTTCTAGAAAGTTGAGATATCATTGAATGCAAAAATTCATAATATTTGCTTGAAGACCAGATTGACTTAAATAATCCTCCATTGTTGAATTTGTTTTACTGAAGATTAAACAGTAATGGATATAAGATTCTCCTTAATTATCTTAATTAGATTACATTACATCGTGATTGATGAGTCACTCCACTTGAAAAAGCTATTGTATAACGAAACACGTGTCGTGGTTTTGTAAAGCCAGTTTAGTGAAAATCATTTAGTGAAGTGAGTGTCTTTTGTTTGCTTTTCCAATTATTTTTTCTAAGTCTACTAAAACTTCTTTGAATTTGTACAATAATTGTCACAACTTTATAAATCTGTAACACAGAAGACCAGACAGGAATTTTTGGAAATGTGCCTAAGATCTTTTTATCGTCCATTATCCTTTCCGCATAGTGAAAATATCATTCATGATGTCGTGATCCGCTACCAGACAATTTGGCTTCCGTGTTTATTTTTTGCCATGAAGCCAACGTCGAGGATACGAACATACACATTTTCGTTTCAAATTAGACAACATAATTATATTCCATGTGTCTTGGGAGTCTCGATAACAAACCCAATTTCTTGCATGTCTTTCCATTCCAGTCCAATTTTGTCGGAAATTGTTTTGTTTCAGATTAATCTTCCCACTCACGCATGGTGCTAAATAGAATAATCGATAAAGTTAGATTCGATCAAATGAGCGGATTCTCTACATGCACATATATTCAGAAAGACAGAAACTTCATGGAACATTTATTTCTCAACAGAATTGATTCATTTTCAACCTAGAAGGTAGGTTGGGAATGTCCCATGTTCTGGAATCTCAATTGGAAAAAGTTTTCGACTTGGTGGCCATCATCTTGGAAAATGTGTTTTATTTTTAACCGACGAAACCAAAAAGGAGGAGGTTCTCTAGCCGACGCGTATTTTTTTTTTCTCATATATGATCACGCATAACTTTTAACTGATACGTCCGATTCCGATTTTTTCAGTGGATAGGGTGTACTTCGAAGTTGGTCCCATTTGAATTCAAATTTAATAATCTTTATTTGTTTCAAATAGGACATCCTAATATACATACATTTTTCTATAACTAATTTGGTTAACATTAGTGTACATCATCTGAATATAAATAATGATAAGTGCTTCATCAAAGAATTTAACAAAAAAAGAAAAAAAATACACAAAAATACATAAAAAAGAAATGCGTACACAGTACTTTACCCACGATACTTTATATGCTCGATTAGTTTCTTTTTAAATGCAGAAATATTTGTAGACTCTCTCAAGGCTTTAGGCAGTTTATTGTATTCATTCAATCCCTTATAGAATAAAGATTTCATCGTATTGGAGAGATGAGTCCTAGGCAGGTGAAATTGTTGAGCAGTACTTGCTCTTGTGGATAATTATGAACTTGGTGTTTATATATACAAAATTCATCGAGGTAACATGGGAGCAAGTTGTGTGTCCATTTAAAAATGAAAATCATTGCTATTTCATAAAGGCGTTGAGAAACAGAGAGCCACTGTAAGGTACTCAGCATAACCGCAATATTTGTATATCTATTAACTTGCAATATGATTCTCATCCCACGGTTTTGTAGTTTCTGGAGTGCCCTTATCTTGTTTTGGTCAAATGAGTATAGTAGACTGGCACAATAATCGAAGTGGGGTTGTATTATACAGTTGTAAAGTGTAATCTTGGAGATAATTGAAAGTTTGGTTGATATTCTGGAAAAAAAATACATTTTTTTCGAAAAAAATTTGTGGATGAAATCAAAATGAGCTTGGAAGGATAAGCAATTGTCCAGCATAAAACCTAAGTATTTAAATTCACTTACAAACTCAATTTTCTCGCCTGCAATTTGTAAGTCAAAACTGTTTCTGTTAATTGATGATACTTTATGACGGGTCGATAGAATCATATATTTTGTCTTAGCAATATTAAGTTTGAGTTTATTTTGATTCAAGTATTCATACATATTTTCCAAGAAGATATTCATTTTCTCAATTGCTCTTTCCAGATTGTCCGATGTAATTGATATCAGTGTGTCGTCTGCAAAAAGGTTGATGAAATCACAAATTGTTTCGAAGGCCCGTTTCAGGTCAAGATGAGATCCACCCCTAAGGGTAGCAAAATGAAGGATATTGATCACTCACCCTCTGAATTCTGGTCCGTTAACCGATTCTATCAGACATAACTTTGTACTGGGTTCTTCGTTTTGGATGATTTTTTTTCATTGCATAGGGTATACCTCATAGTTGATCATATTTAGATTTCGAATGGAATTATCCACCCTTACGGGTAGAAAAATAGGGAATAATTGATTTTTCACTTGTGAACATTGGCACACATATGTAGTTGACAATGACAGATCGCTTATGTCATTATTTTTGTTCTCCTACATCCGTCACAATCATTATATTCTATGGGAGGATGGAGTGATATACAGAGTAATGAAATAAACTAACCAGAACAACAAAAATAATTTATATTACAACAAATAGTAAAAGTAGATAATCATATTATTTAACTGGTAATAGTTGAAGTAAGGTGGGTAAGTAAGTATTGTGGAAGTAATCAAAAACAAGTAGGTAGTAATTAGTAGATTTCAGCCACAAAAAATTGAAAAATTAAAACTTTTTAACAAAAAATTAAACCGACGAAATACGGAACTGCAAAGTAAAAAATAAAATAAACCTTCTTAGTCTCAATAACTAAGCTCCCAAACTAACGTAAGTAACTAATTTTAAGTCGGCGCCAAACGAACAATCAACGAAAATCATTAAATTACTCCAAAACAATTATCAGAATATCACCGCGCAATTCGATGCCATCATTTTACGCCTTATCTAATTCATTTGCTTGTTTGTTTGGCGCCGACACAAAATTAGTTACGTTAGTTTAGGAGCTTAGTTATTGAGACTAAGAAGGTTAATTTAATTTTTTACTTTTCAGTTCCGTATTTCGTCGGTTTAATTTTTTGTTAAAAAGTTTTTAGTTCCCTAGCAAAAGTGACAATTTCCTATTGCAAACCAATGTGAACTTGTTATGAAATGGGAAGAACAGTATCCAGTCGGTTTTTCAAATTATACAGGGGTTTCTCTTCTATGAAATCTGAAGCATACGGGGTTGACAAAATTAATAAAGATATATTGATTACATTTAATTTTTTGTGAAGGAATATTTTTTCTCGAATTATATTTCTGACTTTTTCAAATTTCTCAACTGACCCAGACGCGCATTTTCCTAAGGTGCATACTTCATAGTAAAAATAGATCCTGGTTTGTATCGCAAACTATTCATGGCAAATTGATTCATCATTTCACAATGAAATTAGTTTTTTTTACATTAAAACCTGTCATGGGGTAAGATAGATTGATTTGTTTGAAAACAGGATATTCATAAAATCAGATGTGGAATCATCTGCGACTGAAAGATGAACTTTAGTCACTATTTTCCATCGTTTATCTTTCAGTCCGAATTCATTCCACATCTGATTATAAAGTGCTTTCGCAAGAATTCATTTCTAGCCAAACTATCCATTTCTGAGGAATCTCCTGAAACAGGTCGATTTTTAATCTCAATATGCTACATTTATAAGGGAAAATTAAATATACAGGGTGATCTACGTTTAACTAATGACGACCGCGACAATTTTTTCAAATGGAACACCCTATATATAATTCAATTTTTGGAATTTCCATGGAGAGCTGATTTCAAAACTATATCACACATAGGGCTTGTATACAATGAGTCTGTTGAATTCAGTGCTCTCGTAAAAAATTATAGGAATAATTTTTGGAAAGAACGCTCAAAGCCGTCGAATTTTATTTTTATTTGAGCATTCTTTCAAATTCAATTAATATACTCAGAATGTTGAAAAGGGAAACATTCTCAATTGAATATTGATAGAAAGATTTTTCTGTGAATTGAAAAATCCACGATTAAAATGAAGTTATTTTTTGTGAATGTCTAACAGAAAACAACTACTTCCCCGGCTAAAGCCACGCTGGACATTGAACTACATCTGATTTTATGAACATCCTGTTTATATTTTCAACAAATCATACTCAGAATGATTCGTGTAGTAGAACGTCATCAAGAAAGTTGATTATGAGTATGGGTGAAATGAAAATAAAATAAGACAAACTATTTTGAAATATGAAAATACTAAATTCAATGGCATTGATAGCTTCAAACAACTATCAAATTAAATGTCCAAATTGTGCACCGTTTGCTATCTGACTATTTCCATTACTTGACAGTAACCATAGCAACCAGAATTTTGTTTTTATTGCTTAATAGTTTTTGTGAAGTTATTCCTTTGAAGAATAACATATCTTATCGTTTGTCGATACATTATTGACTACCTAGTAACTTTTTCATTTCATGGAAAATGATTAAATCACATGAACGAGGAAGAATTGAAATTCTTTGCATGATAGAATTTGGAGACAGAATGCGCACCCAAAGAGAAGTAGTTGAATTGTTTAATGCAACTCATCCTGATCGGCAACCTATTAACCAAAGCATGGCGGGCAAAGTTGAGTCAAAATACCGTGAATTTTGGCATGTCCGTGGTCTTCCTAAATCTGGTCGACCCTCACCACCAGAAGACGATCAGCTCAATGTTGTGTTGGCAGTGCATGAAAATCATCACACAGCACTCAACCAATTGGCTTCTGATTTCAATATGGCAGCGTCTACAGTCCCCAAAATTCTGAGAAAAGCAAAGCACCATCCTTATAAGGTACGCCTCATCCATGAGCTGAATGAAGATGACTTTGATCGGCGAAATTAATTCTGCGAACAACTGCAACAGCTATGCAATAATGATAATTTTTGTAAAAAAAAATTTTCTGACGGGGCTACGTTTGTTTTGAACGGCCACGTCAATAGATGAAATTGCCGTTATTGGACTACCGAAAATCCCCGATAGATGATGGAGTATCACATTCAAAATCCATAGAAAGTGAATGTATAGTCGACGGAAGAATTCCGGGTCCCTATTTCTTTGACGTGAACCTGACTGGTGCAATATATTTGTATTTTCTTCGATTCGACCTTATTCGTGCACTCATAGCTTTGTATCCAGATCTAGAAAAACCTGATCTTCCGAAAACTGATTTATTCTTCCAACAAGATGGTGCATCTCTCCATTATGCCAGCTGTCCGCGACTATTTAGATGTGGTGTTTCCGTATCGTTGGATAGGAAGAAGGGAGCCGATTGAGTGGCCAGCTAGATCTCCAGATCTGACATCACTTGATTACTTTTTGTGGGGATACTTAAAGAGTGAAGTGTATGTTGATAGGCCGGATAATTTAGGATATTTAAAATCAAGAAATCGTCTCGAGATACAATGTATACCTCCTGACGTTATTGACACTGTTCAAAAAGAATTTATTCATCGTCGTGGCTACTGTCAGATAGCAAATGGTGCACAATTTGAACATTCAATTTGATCGTTGGTTGAAGCTATCATTGCCATTAAATTTATTATTTTCATATTTCAAAAGAGTTTTTCTTATTTTATTTTCATTTCACCCATACTCATTATCACCTTTTCACATTCCGTAATGAAAAATGGAGTTGCCATTGGAAAAATACCGATGACGTCATTTCTCCTACACGAATCATTCAGTATGTATTAATTAAAATTGAAAGAATGTCCAAATGAAAAAAACATTCGACGGCTTCGAGCGTTCTTTCCAAAAATTATTCCTTTAATTTTTTACAAATTTATCCACTACTTTAAGTGAGCTCTGAACGCACTGTATACAAACCCTATATGTGATATATTTTTGAAAGCAGCTTTCCATGGAGATTCTAAAAATTGAATAATATATGGGGCGTTCCATTTGAAAAAATTGTCGCGGACGTCATTTCCCTTATAAATGTGGCAAATTGAGATGAAAAATCGACCTGTTTCAGGA
This sequence comes from Gonioctena quinquepunctata, assembly GCA_018342105.1. Taxonomy (NCBI): domain Eukaryota; kingdom Metazoa; phylum Arthropoda; class Insecta; order Coleoptera; family Chrysomelidae; genus Gonioctena; species Gonioctena quinquepunctata. The sequence continues at coordinate 389,414 of JAFIRS010000164.1, forward strand.
GATTCCTCAATGAATAGTTTGGCTAAAAATTTATTCATTCAGTACTTCACGAAAACACTGTAGGAACTTCGTGTTCATATTTTCAAACAAATCAATCTATCATATCCCATGACAGGTTTTAGTGTAAAAAAGTTAATTTCAAAATGTCTCTCCAAAAGAAATATTTCTAACATTTTTCCATCTTTGCAAAGTGAGATTGCTTCTTGAAAATGTGTTTCCCATTTTTTCCGGTCTTCCTGATGATTGTGGAAGCGTGAACTAGATTTTCGTCGACCAAAATATATTGAAGACCTAGTGAGTGCGATGCCTAGTGAGTGCGATGCCTAGTGAGTGCGATGCCTAGTGAGTGCGATGCCTAGTGAGTGCGATGCCTAGTGAGTGCGATGCCTAGTGAGTGCGATGCCTAGTGAGTGCGATGCATCAATATTACAAATGATTTCTGGTGAGTAGGTACTTCTTTGCCTCATTCATCTATATGAGTTATTAATTAAGACTGAAATAGAAAATCAAATAACTATCTGAATGAAAATGGAAATTTTCACTTCCAGATTTTTCTTTTGAGTTGGGGTCCTTACTCAATATTTATCAGATGTAGTTCAATGTCCAGCGTGGCTTTAACCGGCGAAGTAGTTGTTTTCTGTTAGATATTACAAAAAATAACTTCATTTTTATTGTACCTACATTTTTCAATTAACAGAAAAATATTTCTAGCCAATTTTCAATTGAGAATGTTTCCCTTTTCATCAGTCCACTACCAAAAACTTCCAATTCAACTGACTTGAAATCGCTCCAACCGATTAGCATTTTTTCCATGAATCTATAATCAAACTCATCATAGCTGTGTCAATGCGCAACTCACTACATAACACGAACAAACCAAAATGTACATAATAGGTTCTTACCTGACTGGTCGTAAATAATAAATATTTACCTAACAAGTTTTTTTTTTTATGTTCTGGTTCCCACGAAAAGGGATATCCTGTAATGTTCAGAGAACATCGTGGGAACCAAGGGAAAGAAGGTAGGAGTTGGTGTTCTTCTTAAATTTCTGGAGGTTGTATGCCTCGGGGAACACCTCCCTAGGCAATGAGTTCCAAAGCCTCGCTGTTCGTTGGATGAACGAGTCTTTGGAAAGTGATGTTCTGCAGGTCTCCAAAGTGACCACGAAGGGGTGTGATGACTGAACTTGACGGGTTAGTCTCGAAGAGACTGCCAAAGCAGGAACGATTGTTGATATTTCAGAAGAGCATCGCCCATGAAAATATCTATAAAATAGAGACAAATCGCCAACTTTTCTACGGTGTTCTAGACAAGTGAGCGAGTTTGTAAGCGAGGCATCACCGACGAGACGAATTGCCCTTTTTTGGACAGAATCCAATAGCCTCAGGATATGTTTAGGTGCCGCGCTCCAAATATGGGGTCAGTATTCCAGGACAGGTCGGATCTGTGCCTTATAGATCATAAGCAGCTGAGTGGGGGTGAAATAGCTCTTGGCACGAAACAAAAAACCAAGTTTTTGGGATGCACTTTTGGCAATGGACCTCACGTGATTTTCCCAGGAAAGGTTATTGCTGATAGTAATACCAAGCATCGATATGGACGACTTCAGTGGTATGGTTACTCCTGACAAAGTTATGTTAGGCACAGTGAGATTGGCTTTTTTAGAGAAAAGACATGCTTGTGTTTTGTTTGCATTAAATTCTACCAAGTTATTAGATCCCCACTCGAGAATTGTTGCTAAGTCCATATTTATATTATTAACATTTCTTCCTCGTTCATTTCTGGTTTCCCGGGCTGATATAGGGGCCCTGGAAGAGAAAGCGGTATGGAGGGTACTATCATCGGCAAAGCTGTGTACTGGACATGAAGTTGCTTTCAACAGGTCGTTGATGTGAAGTAGAAATAGTGTTGGTGCGAGAATAGATCCTTGCGGAACACCAGCATTTATGAGTAGAGTGTCAGATGAAACTCCATCGACCACTACATGGAGAGACCTGTTTGAGAGAAAACTAGCAAGCAGAGAACACAGCTGAGGGGGCAAGCCATGAGACGGAAGCTTGGCGAGGAGTCCCTGGTGCCAAACTCGATCGAACGCCTTGGAGATATCTAATGCCACAGCTAAAGTTTCTCCATACTTTTCAATAGATAGCTGCCATATATGTGAAACGTAAGCGAGCAGGTCACCAGTTGATCTCTGATGGCGGAAGCCATATTGCCTATCGTTGACAATTCCTGAGTCTTCCAGATATTTCATGAGCTCGATGTTGATGGCTTTTTCCATGACCTTTGAAATAATAGATAGCAGTGCGATAGGTCTGTAGTTGCTAGGTAGGGCCTTTTGCCTTTTTAGGGACTGGCTGTACTCTTGCAATTTTCCAATTGGACGGAAATACCCACAAATTGTAAGAGTGGTTGAACAACTTGCAAAGAACAGGTGTTAGTTCGGGGCACATTTCTTGAGAACAATCGGCGGGATTCCGTCAGATCCACAGGCTTTGTTGGTGTTGAGACCCAGCAAAATATTTCTGATAGTACGTTGGCGAAAGGTGATCTCGGGCATGTGACTGTCAATAGGTGTAATGTTCGGGGGTTGTTTTCCCGATAAATCCAGAGTGGAATTTCCAGCAAATAGGTGCGCAAAGATATTGGCTTTTTCCTGGGCAGTCGTTGCTAGTGTTCCATCTTCTTTGGTTAGAGGAGGAAATGAGCTGGAAGTGAAGTTTCTTCCCACAGCTTTGGCGAAAGACCAAAATGAACGGGATCCGTTAGGACATTCAGCAAGTTTTGATCTTATTTTGGCATTGTGGGCATCTTTTGAGCATTCTATTGTCTCTTTGCATATGCCTCTAGCCTCGACATATGCTGCTCTGGTCTCAGGGCCCGGATTTTTTTGCCATCGATGGTATGCTGCCTGTTTGGAAGCCACAGCTCTAGAGCAGTTTCTGTTAAACCAGGTCTTATCGGATGATGTTCTTCTTTCGGTATTCGGTATGTAGGTTTGCATCCCCAACATGATGATTTCAGAAATTGTCTCAGCACATCGTGTTGGATCTACTGAAGAGAAACAAACTCTCTTCCATGGAAATGCTGAGAAAAACATACGAAGACCTTCCCAGTCGGCCGAATTGTAATGCCACATGAGACGGTGGTATTGTGCAGCTCGATGGTAAATGGAAAGAGCATGTTGTGGAGATGAGGGTGTGATCAGAGTTTCCAAGTGGGGCACAAACTTCTATTCTATACGGGTCAGGATTGGTGGTGAGGAAAAGATCTAGTGTATTGGCAGACTGGTTGTTGACATCAGGGATGCGGGTTGGTAGCTCGACCAATTGTTCTAGACCATGATTGATGGCGAAGGCCTCGGCTTGACGACCCGCATCATCTGTTTTGTTAGAGAATGTGAGCCAGGCAGCGTTATGTACATTAAAGTCTCCCATGGTTATGGTTTCAGCTGTGTGGAAAGTAGTACTTTTCCGCACGTGTCGGTCAAGCCATTAAGTGCGGAATAGTATATTGTGCAACAAGTGGGGAAAGTTCAACTTTTCTCACGAGTTTGGAAGTTTGTGGGTCGAACCTGAAGGGCGAGTGACGCAAGGAAAATTTCATATACTCAATGTTTCTAATATAGTTGCGATAACTTCAAGAAATGAAGCAGGATAATTCCAAAAATTCGAGCAATGATGATGTGTTATCATGATTTATTTGTGAAAAATCTTTCAAAACCAAGAAAGGGTTGAATATCCATACTGCACGAATTCATAGACATCAAGCTTCGTTGAATCCTGATTACAATATATCAAGAAAGTCGGAAATTGAAAATGACGGATCAAAAGAATGTTTAAATCATGATGATTTGAGGTCTATTGAAGGAATTCAAATTCGACTGTCAAACTTAAAGAGAAATTCTATCATCATTAAGAGAGTACCCAAAGCAGAATATCTGCTGCATTATCTTCAAGCAAAATTATCGACGAGTGTATTAAAAATAACACAACAGCAGCTTGGGTAAATTTTTTTTTATGTTTGCTTATATAACTTTTAATATTCCTCAAGGCATTCATAAACACAATCAATCTCTTGCTTCTGTTATAAACAAAAATATCAACAACCCCTCAAATTTAATCACCTCTTATACGCCATTCGAAAATAATGTCTCAAATATCCAAAATTTAACGAAGAGAGTAGTAAGCAAAATTTCAGATGGAGATATTTCTTCAGCAATTCGAATAATGAGCTCAAGTGACACTGTCGCTAATTCTGACTCTTCAACACTTTTAGAACTGCAATCAAAACACCTCGCTGCTTCTACCAATGCAATATATCTGCTCCAGACGATGAAGCCCTTCAAGTTACAGAGTCTGATGTAATGAAAACAATAAAATAATTCCGTGTTGGATCTTCTGGTGGATTGGATTCTCTCAGGCCATCTCACATTCAAGACTTCTTAAGCCACAGTTCAGGATTTTCGAAAGATAAGCTTTTATCATCTCTAACATCCTTATGTAACTTTATGCTAGCAGGTAAAGTTAATCCAGACATCTGTCCCATTTTGTATGGAGCCACACTTTGTGCTCTTAAGAAGAAAACTGGTGGAATCCGACCAATCGCAATTGGATTATTTTATCGTCGTTTGGTTGCTAAACTTGGATGCTTAGACATACGAGATCGACTGGGCAAAGTATTCCGCCCTGTTCAATTTGGTTTTGGTACACCTGGCGGTTGTGAAGCTGTTACTCATGCTGCTCGACAATTCATCAATTATCACCCAAACCCTTCATCCAAAATATTTTTGAAATTAGATTTCAAGAACGCTTCAATCCGATCAACCGCAACATCTTATTAGACCAAATCAAGAATATGATTCCCAATCTCTTCCCTTTTCTTAACCAGTGTTACCAAAATGAAACTTTTCTATCGTTCGGTGATAGCCTGATCATGTCTGAACAGGAAGATCCTCTGGGACCAGCGTTATTTTGTTTAACTATCGAAAAATTAACCAAATCGTTGGATTGTGATTTTAATTGTTGGTATTTGGATGATGGCTCTATCGGAGGAGATATCGATTCAGTGCTTGATAACTTACGCACTGTCATTTCCACTTCCAAGGCTCTAGGTTTGGAATTAAATTTTAATAAATGTGAAATGTTTTCTTTGAGCACTTTGAAATCAGACGAATTGTTGAAGTTCACGTCCCTTGCACCGGGGATCACGTTCCAGGAAAAACCCAACTGGATTCTGCTTGGCGCTCCGCTATCTGATGATGCACTTCCTGTATGCCTCATAGAAAAACAGAAGGCACTGTCACTCATTGCTTCTAAAATGAGTGATATTCCAACACACATTGCATTTTTCATTCTGAAAAACTGTTTGGCAATTCCAAAGTTAACATATATTAATAGATGCAGCCCGACATGGCACAGTGAAGAGCAACTCCTGGAATTCGATTCCATTTTGCGAAAAACTTTGGAAGGAATAACGAATAATCATATGCAAGACAATACTTGGCGTCAAGCAACATAACCTGTCGACAAAGGAGGCTTAGGACTACGATTGGCATCCTCTCTTAAACTTCCAACTTATTTGTCATCTTTCAGCAGTGTTTCTCAATTCGTTTATATGATCTTACCAGATTCATTCTCAAACGTACCCAACCATCTCTTTGTGGAGGGAGAGCAGGAGTGGATTTCCAAAACCAATTCTGAGATACCTGAACCAATGAAAAAGTTCCAAAAAGCTTGGGATCGCCCACTCATTGAAATGGTTGCTAAGGATTTGCTTGTTTCAGCTATGTCAGCAAAAGAAAAGGCTCGAATCAAAGCAGTGACTTCCCACCATTCAGGAGCTTGACTTAATGCTTTACCTGCCGCTTCACTTAGGTCTCTTTTAGATAATGAATCTTTCAGAATATCCATTGGACTACGACTGGGATCTTCTATTTGTGTCCCGCACACATGCAAATGTGGTACTCATGTAGACGAGAAAGGAACCCATGGTTTGAGCTGCAAATTCAGCGCAGGACGTCAATCCCGTCATCACGCAGTAAATGATTTATTGAAACGTGCATTAACAACAGCCAATATTCCATCGATCTTAGAGCCTACAGGTGTCAGCAGAGACGATGGTAACCGCCCTGACTGCATGACACTCATTCCATGGAAGTTCGGAAAACCCGCTGTTTGGGATTTCACCTGCGTTGACACGGTTGCCACTTCACACGTAATTGCTTCCTCCAAGTGTCCCGGAGCAGCCGCAGTGAATGGGGAGGAAATTAAAAGCAGAAAATACCAAAATTTACAACAACTTTATATTTTTATCCTGTTGCCGTTGAGACTTTTGGGGTATTCGGTCCCAATGATTTTGAATTCATTGAAGATATAGGAAGACGAATAACAGAAGTGACCAATGATAGAAGAGCAACTTCATTTTTTATCCAAAGAATTAACATTGCGATCCAGAGGGGTAATGCTGCTTGTGTTTTGGGATCTATTCCTTCATCACGTCAACTGAATGAATTATTTTTGAAACCTCAAAGGACGATCCTTCCTATGGAGAGTTCATATAAATCCCTTAGTTCAGTTCTTAATGATGACTTGTCGAAAGCAACACGACCTTCCATATCTTCATGTAATTCTTCGTCGAATAGCCTTAACTCCCTTTCACACAGATCCAGTGCCAGTGAAAATCATCAGAGAGCACAGATTTGTTAGTTTTAACACCTTCAATTCCATAGTACACGAAAATGCCAAAATTCTCGGTCTGAATGGTCTAAAAAACATTGGAAATACCTGTTTCATGAACAGCGTTATACAATGTTCATCTAACACCAAATGGTTGCTCGAGTATCTGAGAAGAGACGAGTATATGAGGGATATCAACACAAGCATATCAAATATGAAGGGTGCTTTGATAAAACAATTTGCGTTAGTGATAAAAGATCTTTGGTCGGAAGATTCGTCTGATAAGGTGGTGAATACTGTTTCCTTCAAAAGCCAGATACAAAAATTTGCACCTCGTTTCATGGGGTACGCTCAACAGGACGCTCAGGAATTTCTAAGATATTTATTGGAAGGTCTTCATGGAGATGTGAACAGAGTGACAGAAAAGCCCAAACCTACCTTGAAAGAAATCGATGAAATATTGAGTGACCATGAGAAGGTACAGGAGTCTTGGTCAAGATATCTTAGAATGATTGACTGGAAAATTGTTGATAATTTTGTTGGTCAACTAAAATCATCGTTGAATTGTATACCATGCGGCTATTGTTCTGTTCCTTTTGACCCCTTCTGGGACCTTTCACTCCATATTCCACAGAATACTGGCCAGCTCAGTCTTTCACAATGTTTAGACTCGTTCACCAGGGAAGAAATTTCGGACGGCGAAGAGAAACCAACTTGTTGTAATTGTAAGGGAATGATAAAATGCACAAAGTCATTATCTATACATAAGTTCCCCAAAAATATTAGTACTCCACTTGAAACGATTCTCGCCGATGGGGAGATTTATGGGAAAACTAAATGCCACCATTGCCTTCCCTCTCGAAAGTTTAGATATGAGTAATTATGCAGCAGATAACGTAGCCCCGTGTCTTTACAACTTATATGCTGTGTCCAACCATAGTGGAACAATCTATAGCGGACACTACACGGCTTACAGGCACATGGTACAAGTACAATGACTCCAGAGTATCACCGATATTCCCAAGATCCCTTATAAGTGGAGAAGCATTCATCCTCTTCTATGAGCAAGATGACGCCCAATCACACCTTTAGTTTTTTAGTTTTTCATTCTCAACCATTTGTAACAATTATAAAATAATAAAAGTCCATTGTAGAAGTTGAGGGTTGATCATGTATATACGGTGCATTTTCTGTCTCCATTTCAGTAAAGAGTTCGAGTGACGATTTTATTAGCAACTTTAATTTTATTCTTAATAGACTCGCCGATGTATCCTTCTGCCACGGTATTGGATTGCCATCCTCCAATGCGCTTCGAGGTTAATATGTCCCCTCCTGCGTTTACTAAAATTGTTGCCGAAAAACGTCTGAAGCAGTGACCTGTATATAGATGGGGATTTTCCAATTTGAAAAAAAATTTGGAAAATGAGCGCTTTCCAGTGCAATTTGACATCATCACATTCTCAGTTGTAATATCACAAGAGAGTGAAAATAATTCGACAGATTTTCGAAAACTTGTTGCCAGGCAATAGACAAGAGAGACCAACTGGCTCGAGTGGCTATTGCCAACAAGTTTGAGAAAAAAATCTAGATAATTATTTTCTACTATATCGAACTCTCGTGTAGTATTCTTTAGATTATTTTTTGATGTTACGATCATAAACACATTTCCTTGCAAAATTATATAATGTACTAAACCGGATTTGATTCATTTCACACTTTTCATGCGAATTGATGACAGACGTCAAATTAAAAATATAGGTTGTCAGACAATAAAAACAAAATACCTCAAATTATTCCCGCGACAATTTTCTAGGTAGAATATTCCCACTATTGATTTGCCAAAACGTATATGAATTATTTGAATAGAACGTTTCCATTGGTTTCTAGCAATGTCGAAAAATAATCACTGTAATTTGAATGTTTGAGAATGTAGCTCTGGAATTTTGGTTTTCAAGAATTTGATAGTAGAACATCTTAGATAGATAGATAGATAGTCCTTTTCAGAAGGATTTACATTTGTTGCGGAATGCCATCTTTCTCTTAGACTCACACTTTCAGATTTCGGGGATTTCTCTGTTACAAGCGCGCTTCTCAGCGGACACTTGTCAACGCCAATAAATAGGAAAAACCGGTATAGACGGGCAAAGTGTTTGTAGAATCGGCAGAAAAATAGTCAACAGAATTTGAACTTTTGTTCTATTATGGAATGCGCACAGAGCTCTTATAAATAATTTGATGCAATCATATTCATAAATTAAAATATTATTTTCTTTTGCTTATGATTATTGAATTCCATTGTGTAAAATTTTTTTTTTAATTTTTTACAGCTAATTTCAATAAGATATAATATTTTGTATAATAGTATGATGTTTTACTTGGTGATTGTTTCTCGCATATACACATGATTCATCAGATCGAAGATTAATATTAACAATGGATTTTGAAAAGAATACGAAACATGTTTTTGAATGTTTAAAACGAAAAATGAGAGGAAAAAGTGGGGAGAACTGCTCTTTCGTTGTCAGATTTTTTATACAGTGCTAGTCAAAAGTCCCCTCCCCCCCTCGTATCTTTTGAACGGGTATACTTATAATAATGAAATTTGGAGGGTGGAAATAAACGGATGTAGGCTTCTCAACTGGTCATAACAGGTGACGCAATAGTCATAAATGACGTCACAAGGCCACTGTGACCAATAATTTTAAATGGGACCCTATGGCAAGTGACAGCTCGTTTGAAAGGTATTGAAAATACCTATTCAGTCATACCAATTTTGTTTGGGTTTCGGCTGATTTTGATTGATAAATTGAAGAAATACGAAAATTATAGTTTCGCATTTAATTAATAAAGATTTTAAAGTACGCCTCTGGTTAATTGTCAAAAAGGTTGACGTTTTTGAATTCTCTACTTGTCAAAAGTGTTTATACCTTGAAAATTTACTTAAGCTATTGTTTAAAGAGACGTTTAAGTGTTTACATAGGCAAAATGGTACGTACTGTAGCCGACAAAGTAGCAGCTATCTTAATAATTGGTGAATGTAGAAACAATTTTCATGCAGCGGAACGACTGTTTAATGAGAGGTACCCGATCGCCCTATATCGAGGGTTTATTTGAGGGAGCTTCTTCGGAAGTTTGAAGCATCAGGTAGTGTTCAAGATGCCAAACGATCTGGTCGACCAACAATTAGTGATGACAAAAAAATTGACATAATTGGAGAAATGGTAGTAAACCCTACTTCTTCCACAGCCCAAGTTGCGTCTATCTGTGAAGTCAGTCAAAGGACAGTACATAGGGTGTTGGCTAAAAACAAATTTCATCCATACAAATTAAAAATGGTGCACCAACTTTCAGATGATGACCCCGACCGAAGACTAGAATTCTGTGAAACTATGTCCAATAAAATGAACCAACAACCAGGCTACATACAGACAATTTGTTTTAGTGACGAAAGTACTTTCTTTCTCAAGGGACATGTTAACACTCAAAATGTGAAGTATTGGAATCACACAAATCCTCACATCTTTCGTGAAAAACATACTCAATTTCCAGAAAAGTAAATGTTTGGGCAGGTATTTTGGGAAACCACATAGTTGGGCCTCTTTTTTTCAATGCTAACTTAACCGGTGAATTGTATCTGGGGATGTTACAAAATGATATTGAGGCGTTAATTATTGAAATTCTAGAAGATAATCCAGATGAATTCGACAACTTGGAAATAACGTTTCAACAAGATGGTGCTCCTGCACACTATTACGGTGCAGTAAGATGAAGAATATCGTGGTAGATGGATTGGACGACGAGGTTCGATCGAATGGCCAGCTCGGTCACCGGACCTTACACCATTAGATTTTTTTCTATGGGGGTACTTGAAATCTAAGGTTTACGCTACAGCACCTGACAGTATTGCCATTCTGAAACAACGAATTGTTGAAGAATGTAGGGCAATTTCCGCTGACACACTGGGACGAGTACGACAAGAGTTTAGCAATAGGATGCATTACTGCCAGGAAGTAGATGGAGCACATTTTGAACACTTATTATAGGAACTGGTTCTTAAATCTTTATTAATTAAATGCGAAACTATAATTTTCGTATTTCTTCAATTTATCAATCAAAATCAGCCGAAACCCAAACAAAATTGGTATGACTGAATAGGTATTTTCAATACCTTTCAAACGAGCTGTCACTTGCCATAGGGTCCCATTCAAAATTATTGGTCACAGTGGCCTTGTGACGTCATTTATGACTATTGCGTCACCTGTTATGACCAGTTGAGAAGCCTACATCCGTTTATTTCCACCCTCCAAATTTCATTATTATAAGTATACCCGTTCAAAAGATACGAGGGGGGGAGGGGACTTTTGACTAGCACTGTATATAATTTTGCATATCCTTCGGTATTTGTTAGGAAATTTTACCTAAAAATTTATATTGTGGGGGCCCCTCTCCTGTGGAGGCCCCGGGGCTGCAGCCTCGTTTGCCCCCCTCTTAATCCGGCTCTGCTTTCCGAAAAAGATTTCAATGTTGTATTTCTTCTCCATTCCATAAATTTTTTGTGTGCCAATTCATACTTTTTTCGTGAAATTTCCGGCAACAAATCTAACGTTACTTTTGCAGCTCTTTCCAATATCTCTGGCGGTGTATTATCAAAATCGTCACTACTGTCAGTATCCATATAATTTATTATAAATAGGTATATGTCTTATTAAAATAATATTCGATAGAAATTGCTATTTTTATCAAAGCACGAATGAAAACTACCTTAAGAATTTAAAAAACTTCTATAATCTGACAGTTGTGATAACTATTTAAAGCTGAACAGCAGCCAACTAAGATTTTGTCGATTTTTGTTGATCCTCCATATAAATGTATGTGGTGTGGGCAAAGTGCCGTGAGAAAAAATATTTCTCACAGTATGATCAATACATGGTTTTGAAATTGAAAGTAGGCTATGAGAAATACGCTACTTTTCATAGCAGTTGTGGGAAAAGTACTTTTCCTACGACCACATAGGAAAGTAACACATATCGCTCTCTCTACTCCCATGGAAAGTCACCTCTATTCTCACGCGTGCGGTAAGTACTTTCCGCACTAGTGCGGAAAGTAACTTTCCGCACGGCTGTCAATAAGCCGTCAAACCCGTGAATCCTATATGATTTACAGATATTATTATTAATTGCTCTTCCTTATTGATATTATTCACATAAAAACTGGACTAAAAACTAATTATTTGTAGAAAATAAAGAATAGAAGAAAACAAAATGTTGACGCCGAGAATCGAACCCACAACCTTGCGGTCATCTACCGTATACTCTTCCATCTGAGCTAATTCAGATTTGAATTAACGTTATCAGAGATATGTCTATCTCGTAAGTCAGCCATATTAGAAAACATAAATTCAAAACCCTCAACTTCTTCGATGAGCACAATAATTACAAGCAGCATCCGAGAAAATATTGAAACGAATCTTTCGCAAACACCGTTACAATTTACAAATTGTAACAATAACCAATTTTTCTTTTAATTTTTATGGTTCCAAATAATTCAATTTGTTCCCCAGTTGTATCTACTAAGTACTTACTTATTGTAATTTTTTCAAATAAACGTTAATTATCGTAATTTCTTTATTTCTTCATAAAAGTAATACTAAATTCATGTGCACTTTTTATAGAAACAATATGCAAACATAGACTGTCACATATAAAACGTAAGAATAGTCAGGCAACTCAATATACACGATCTAATATTAACATATTGTCTAATAAAATAGGTGGTCGTAGAAAAAATTGTCTACTCGCGCGAAAGTGATTTTCCACACTCGTGTGATTGCCGCACTCGGCTTACGCCTCGTGCCACAATATTTCCCACTCGTGTGAAAAATGTCACTTTATAATGTTCATCTTCAGTAATACCATTTACACCGGAATAAAAATTATTATTACAAAAATTAGCAAAGTGATTAAACCTAAAACATCTCCTACATTGTTTGCCAAAAGCTGGACATTTACGATAACGGTGCTTTAAACCACATTTGCCACAGTTCGACTCATAAGAATTTTGTGATCCTCCATCACTTGTTCTGCTATGTTTATTGGATACGTCCTGTATTTCATTCGCTGTCCTGGTTGCTTGCTCCCGTTTATCGTCACGACCGGAACTATTCAAATTGAGCTGTCTTTGATATTCTCCTGGTACATAATTTTTCTGTGCTTTTCTTTTTTCTTTTTGTCTTCTAGCATACATGCTATTTTCATTCACATTGGTGAATCTATTTTTTTCATGTATTTCACTAACTTCAAGGTTTTTTGTTTTATCTGTCATGACCATGATATATTGTTCAGTCTGTTCAGCCACACGACAAATTTCAATGGTCTTTGTCAAATCCAAATTTGTTTCACGCAGCAAGCGATCCTTCACTTTCTGATCTCTAATCCCACTAACGATTCTATCTTTTATAAGCCTATCTTTGAATGTACCAAACTCACAATCTCTAGCTATTTTTTTCAATTCTGCCAAAAAGTTTTCAAATGATTCACCATAAAGTTGATTTCTTGAATGAAATTTGTGAGTTTCCACACTAGGATTGGATTTGGGTAGAAAATGAACATCTAATTGTTTAATTATCTTATCTGGATCTGTTCTGTCATTAGCTGTCAAATCCAATGTCTCCAGAACTTCATTAGCCTCTTCTCCTAGACAATGTAATAGAACTGCTGCCTGAACCTCTTTCGCTTTTTCTTTACACCCTGTTGCAATTGAGTAAACACTGAAATTGTTCTTAAACTTCCGCCAGTTGGATCCCAAGTCCCCACACATACCCATTGACGAATATCTGGTTTACCATGAATGGCAAAAATAGTGTAACGAACCTAGGCCGGACCTGTCGCCTCAGTCGTTGCCATCGACAACGATGATATCATCCCCGGAGATATTCGAGAACAATCCAGTCACGCCGCCGCAGATAACAACGGTCGATATTGGAAACAACTGGAACATGCTGGTTGCCAACTGCCAGAATTGGAAACATCGAGAATTCTGTAACGGAGATAAATAGGCAGCCCTCAAGAGGGAGTCTCAGTCTCGGCGAGTCCATAGCATCGAGCGATATAGTGGCGTAGCTGGTAATATAAATTAGTTGTAAATTTAAGTGTGAAATAAATTAGTAAAACCAAGATAAGTTTATTTACGTTACAATAGATTTTAAGGCATCAATTACTCTTTTACTGGTTGTATCATTATCTAAACATTTAATTTCTGGGAATTTCGAGTAAGTATCTACCAATAATAAAAATTGTTTTCCATCGAGATAAAAAAAATCAGCAGCCACAGTATGCCACGGACGGGTGGGAATATCTCTACTTAACAAAGGTTCTCTCTGATTGCTATTTTGGAATCTCTGACAAGAAGAACAATTTCCTACTGTGTCAAGTTTTAATCAACGAAGATAGTTGTGCGGTATATACATGTAACAAACGTTGAAATTCGTGGATTTCATTCTTGTTGGATATTTCCATTTCGCAAATATCGCCGCTTTCTCAGAGAACGTTGTTTTCCTTTTATTCAATTAGAGGAAACACAAAGACATCCCATCTCAAAAACTCCCATTACACCTTCGGAGCATGAATTATGATTTTAATCTAATTTCATTAGACATACCGTTCCGGAGTAGTGTCGAGAAGAAATTCGGAATGAGCGACAATATTCTCGAGTCTTTCGTTGATCCTCGGTTTACGTTTTGCATTTTCATTATTTTCTTGTTAGCTCTGATATGAGAAAATTGCGTTTACCGCACTTTATTCGAAGTCTAAATGGATGCAGTAAATTATAATTCCGTGGTTCATGAGATTCACGATTTGTAATTTCATTTCCTGCAGCTTCTTCACAACGACAAACTTGGCAGGTAGAGAAAGATCAAGAAATTGCTGCGCAAATAGATAGATGAATATATATTGAATGAATGTGACTTTTTGTGAAGGAACAACGTTTCTTGACATGTTTTTTAGGGTAACCTGCCACAGTTTGAAAATGGAAATATAATCAGAAAAAGTGTAGAAAGGGCAAACTAATTTGTTCACCCCGATAAGTTACTGCGTTCACCAAATTGTATTTCTCATAGAAAAATGATTCAATTCGTCAATGACTTGTCGTTCCTGAATTCGTCTTCAAAAAGTAGTAAACATTCAGAAGATAGTATTCGATTGACGTTTCGGGGACTATATCTGCCCCCGTTCTCAAAATCTTCTGAATCTTTCTTTCAATTTTCTCCTTTCTTGATGTGTTTCTTCCATCAAGATTTTCGTCCTATTCCATTCAATCGTATGATCGCCATTGGATGTGAGGATATGTTTTGCAATTTTTGATCCGGTTATTTGTCGATTTCTGATGTAACTCTGATGATCACTTTGGCGCACTTCTAATGGATTTGACGTTTCACCTATATCACCACACGAACAAGGTATGTTGTAAACACAGTTTTTAGTACTCTTCGGCGTTTTTTGGTTTTGTTTGTGTTAGTATAGATCACAGTGTGTTTGTTGTTCTAAATGATTTTCTCCCATCATACCTATGTCCAATCCGTTTTATCTTCTCAGATAATCCGGGGACATGAGGTATTATGTTGGTTGTGAGATGTGTAGGTGGTGGGAGTACTCCTGTTGGTTGTGTTAATTGGTTGTTTGGTGGATTTTTGTTTTCAATGCCAGTGATTGTTTTTTCCACAAAGTGATCCGGATATGCATTTTCCTCGAGAACAGATTTTATGAGGTTTATTTCTTCCTGTATATTCTGGTTGGAAATGCAAACTGTTTGGGCTTGATTATAGAGACATTTAACTATGCCTTTTTTCACACTGGCATGATGGTTTGAGTTGTAGTGTAGATATCGATTGGTATGTATCTTCTGCAGGTGTACAGATATTTCCATTCGGGATGATTATTTTTGGATTATGACATCTAAAAAGGGAAGTTGGTTGTTTTGTTCTGTTTCTAACGTGAATTTGATAGTCGGTTCTTGACCGTTTATATGATCCAAGAAATTTTTTAATTCTTCTTCACTTCGATTCCAGATAGCTTAAACATCATCCACGTATCTCCACCATATTTTTGGACCATTGCGGAATGTTTCAACGAAGGATTCTTCAAAGTATTCCATGAATATGTTAATCAAAATGGGTGACAAAGGAGAACCCATCGCCATACCAATTTCTTGTTGATAAAATTCGTTCTTGAATTGGAAATGTTTTTTTTGTGCATAGTTTGAGTAAGTCTATTAATGCACTGACATCCAGTTTTGTTCTTGTCTTCAATGATGTGTCATCATCTAATCTTTCTTTCACCATTCCCAGAATTTTATCAATAGGGACATCAGTAAACAAACTTTCGACATCAAAACTCACTGGGAGATCTCCATCTTGAATTTGTAATTCATTCAATTCTCCAGAAAGTGAGGGGTATTCCTTATGAAACTATTTCCATTTCCATATAGTGGTTTCAGAATGTTGAAGGTGTCTAGCGAGTTTTTGTGAAGGAGATCAAATGGAACTTACAATAGGGCGTAGAGGATGAGATGGTTTGTGTATTTTTGGTAATCCATAAAAATGTGGGGGTTTGCTGTGGTGTGATACTAGGTCTCTGCGTTCTGTTTTCGTGAGTATGTTTTTGTGTTCAGCTTAAGTTCGGCATATTTTGCTTTCTATTGATGGGGTTGGATTTTTGTTTAGTTTTTTGTATACCTTGTTTACTGATATGGTAGTGTCTTGATTGAGTGTGTGATATGTGGTGTTTGAGATCATTTGTGTTATTTTATCCTCATCATCAGTAGTGTTCACGATAACTGTGGCGTTACCTTTATCAGCTGAAAGTATTTTAATCTGATTGTCTGATCGGAGAGATCTCAATGCACCTCCTTCGTATTTGTTTAAATTACTTCTAGGATGATAAGGCTGGGTTAGTGGGTTTTTGCAGTCAGATCTGTAATCACCTGCTATTTCAGGTGGTAAACGTTGAGCTGTTGCTTCGATGGCAGTGATCATTTCTAGCGGTGGAACCATTTTGGGAGCAACTGCGGAGTCCCTTTGCTAACACAAGTTTTTCGTGTATGTCTGAGTTTCTTGGTGACAAATTGATTACAGTTTTTTCAGAAAAAGTTTTATTGTTTGATATGTGTTGTGGGGTGTTATTGTTTCTCTTCAAATAGTTTGTTAAATTTGTTCATATGTATTGTGTTTCTTTTTCGATTGTATGAGTTGTAGGAATTGTGAATACAGTGGTGTAAGTATTCATAGTCATTTCGAATCAGATTTTGTTTCATGAACTGTTCCAGGTTATTAATGGAAATTTCTAAATTTACTTTTTATTCACAAAAAAACGTGTCAAGAAATACATAGGTATATTATCAATTTCGTCATTAGATACAATGTAACGGATCATTGTTTCAATAAGTTTTTGTTAAATAAAAACGATTGTATTCTGTTTTCATGTCCAAGTGTAGTGAAACGCATTACTTAAATTCTACAGTTTTACTGCCAACGTTTCAGCGAAATGTTCGCCTTCCTCAAGTCCCAAATATAATTTAAGTAATGATATTGAAATTCTCGAATTGTGATTTTTTATAACAAATCATGAATTTCATCGAAAAGATAAGGTTGAAATTAATAATTTGAGACAACAAGTTGCTATTGTTAACTTATCTGTTTTTGACATAAATTTCGTAGTAGTTTACGAAAATAAATTATATCTCGTACACCGTTAGAAATTACGGAATAAAATTTATGGAGCAATTACCTGGAAGTCCAGGATAACTCCTAATGACCCATAGATGGTTCCATTTCATACCATGTGGTTGTAGGCGATTTCCAATTGTTGCATTCAAAAATTGTCAAAAACTCATTTTTCAAAAAGCACCTATTGACATAATTAAGTATGCAATGGAAACAAGAGACAATTGTAATAATTTAATTAAAATGTTTCAATTTTTTTTTAAGCTTTTATATAAATGCACTAAAAAGGAAAACAATAATTCATTTAATTGTGTGACCTAGGTTATTCTGTGCTAAAGAGATTCAAAATCTTGCCACGCAAAAATAACTATTTTATATTCGCGGCAAGCTTTTGAATGTCCTTCTCAGAGAATAACCTAGATCAAACAATTAATTAAATTATATTTTCCTTTCTAGTGCATTTGTATAAAAGCTTGTCTTATTTTTTTTCATAATATTTATTCAATTCTTTTTAGGCATTCATGGAATCCGTCATCATATTGAATTCTGACAAAAATAGATAATCTCCGACCCCAAAAAACCCACATATCAATTTATAACATAACATAATAACAAAACACGTCACCATCTTGGAGCCGCCATCTTGAATTCATGAATTTTGACAAAAACATCATGATGTCCGACCTAAAAACCCCCACACACCAATTTTGAATGGAATGGGGCTATAATCACAAAACTCGACCATCATGATTTCACCGCAAAACCCCCACCCTTTTTATTGGAATCGGACTATAACCACAAAACACGTCGCCATATTGGTACCGCCATCTTGAATTTATGAATTTTGACAAAAAAATTGTGATCTCTGTTCCCGTAAACCTTCACATACCAATTTTGAATAGAATCGAATTATAATCACAAAACTCGTCCGCCATATTGCAGTCGCCATTTTGTTTTTTCTCCGGCAAAAATTCCATATCCATTCTACTTTCAATAATGCGTAGCACTTCTGATTTGTTTGAGACCGAGACTGTCAAAAGTGTGTATTATTCTAAGCCACTGGGTGTAATGAGTTTTTCCTCAAGTACGAAAAATTCCCCACTAGCAGCGCTAGTAGTCCGGTAGGGACAAACATTACCGAACTCACATTACATGTAAAAATAAATATAAAAAAGAAATCAGAGAAGACTACGTTCCAGGAGCCAAATTAAAATTTGCAAATGTAAAGGATAATAATGTGGCAACATTAAAACGGTGGCTTGCTTGTCGAAATCTTGAAATTTCCAGAAAAAAAAACAATTAATTGACAGGTCAGTATGCAAGGTTTAGTTGTTATGCAGCGGTATTTTTGAACTCTGATATCAGAGGTTTAAAATAATTATAAATTTTAAATTGATTTCAGAATGAAAAATGAGTCAAATATATTTGGTAATTAGGATAAATTTAATACATTACAGTGAATATGATTCAGTAACATGTCTTTATAATCAATGTTTTTTTACTGTAAATTAATTAGCTGTTTATTTTTAATTTATTTGATTTTCTATAATATTTGTAACTACTTATGAAAATATGTCTTTCAGTTATTAGGTTTACCATTTAGTCTCCTTCTTCAAATGGTCATTTTCAGGCACCGTTTTTGCGCACAAAAATCCCTCACAATGCCTCCTTCTTTCTACTACCTCAAACTACAAACACCAAATCACTCATTTTCGGTACAACTTTGCACAAAATGTAGCCGGATTTATCGAAAAAATACTCCTTCAACAGTTAATCCTAACATAACTTTTCCATTTACTAAATTTCATTTGTCAAAGGTGAAAAGTTAGGTTATTTGTAGTCAATATATCTCTGAGACCGCCGAGTTTTCCTGTCGGATTCTTGTTCAGGAGGCAAAAACACGTAAGAAAAGTCAAACAGCTATTTTCAGGGAGCATGAGCATTATTTTAAATAACTCACTTTAATAACACTATCTTAAATGGAGAAGGTTTGATGTTTGTCCCTACTACAAGTGCTGCCTCTCGTGACGAATTTGCCACCCTATTCTCTGGAAAAAGGCATACTTTTTTAGTCTCATGAATCGATGTAGCTTAGCTTAGCTTAGCTTATAAAATGAATTGTATTGCAGAATATGAAAATCCCAATTCCATTGACACCATTCGTATTGAGGCTTGCTTTTGAGGACTTGCTTGAAAATATCCGAGAATGGTAATTTATTATCTTCATTGCTAGTTAGTGATTCGATTCTCGTTATGGGTCTAGCCATTCTCCCAATTTTTTTAAATTATTTCGCGATAGTGAAAACATTTTCCGTATCATGCTTGGTAAGTTTGGATATTTCAATTTAAACTCACGGGCAGTTCGCTGAATAGTTTTTTGACACATGTCATATGGCAATATGTGAATATTGTGTTCAACAGATTTATAGTCTGTTCCTATTAAAAATGATATTAATAAAATTTTATTAGGATTGCTCTGTTGGTCGTCATTACATCATGATCGGTCGATGTTACCAAATATTTTTTCAACGTTGGAAATAATTCTATATCCATCAGTTTTTCGATAACAAATCCATAACTCCAAATATGAAAAAATGATCTGGAATGATCTGTATTTTTTTAACAATACCTAGTTCTTCTCACATTTCTCTTTGATATAGAAAATATATAAGTGCGATGCTCTGGAACACCTAATTTAAAATAACCATCAAAAGCCTGCACACGCAAGTTACAAAAGTTCAGGTCACTCGATCAAATACAACATCAAAAATTTGTACGCTAAGCTTTTGTAAAAATAGCCAAAATAAATAATGAACGGAGTAAAACATTCATTATGCCAGGTGAAAACTCCATTTCCAACAAATGTCTTCTCATATCCACAAGGCAATAAGCATAACCTCAAATTTGAGCCGTAAATAACAGAACCCACAAGAAACGTCACTAACGACCTACTTCTCCATTATCCTAATGGATGGCTTTTAAAAAGTAAATTGGCAAGTGAATTGGCGTCATAACATTTAATTGTACTCCTTGAGTTGTCTACATTACCCGCGTTCAAAGAAATGACAGCACTGAGAAGTTCATGTAATCTTTATGAGAGTTCTATAGGAAATAAAAAGAGAAATAGGCACTCATCTCATTTTATTTTTCTCGGTATGTTGGGGAATGAAAATATGTATACTTCAATATTGTTTTAAGCAAGTGTTTTCCGATGATCATCATCTCTTTACAAAAAGCTTTTGTTTTTTTCTTGAATAAAAGCTTTCAGCTCTTTGAGAAGACAATTATAACGGCCTTGTTTATTGATTTTTCACGTGCGTTTGATTGCGTGAATCACAGCCTTTCGCTGGAAAAACTCTCGAGATATGGGGTTAGAGGATTGACCTCCTACCCAAAAAATAGAAGACAAATAGTGAAAATTGGGCAGAATACAAGCTCCGAAAAACATATGGCCGACGGTGTGCCTCGGGGATCCATTTTGGGGCCTCTATTATATGTAGTTTTTGCTAATGATTTATTAGTGTATCTAAATGGAAATTATATGTTATGCTGATGACACGAATATACTAGTTATTGAGGATGACTTGAACTCCCTAAGAAATAAAGCTGAGAGCACTTTCAGTTATCACTTGGTCTGAGAAAAATAATTCACAGATGAATAAAACAAAAACTAATATACTACAATTCATGATACGACGACAACACCATGAGGTGATTCTGTTTCAGAATTCTGAATTATTGGATTCCACAACAACAACCAAAATGTTAGGAGTTGTCTTCGACAACAATTTACAATGGAAGCCACAAGTAGATAATTTGTGCAAAAAACTCAGAAATTCCTGCTAATCTCTCAGGTTTCTCTCCAATCACTGCAGTCAAGAGATTCTTCTTACGCTTTACTATGCGAAGTTCAATTCTCACCTCAGGTATGGCATACTGAACTGGGGCACAAGTTCATCTGTGGGTCGAGTGTTATATACAGAATTATGCTATAAGGATCATTGCTAACTTGGGATTTAGGGATTCCTGTAGGGGAACATTTCAGTACTTAAAAATATCAACAGTTGCAGGACTATATATACTTGAGGCGTGCACATATGTTTACCGCAACAACAGACCACCACATACCCATTTGACACGAAATGCCCACTTACTCCTACCCAGTCAACATCGCACTGCACTCTTTGAATATCAGGGATGCAAATTGTAGAACAAACTTCCCGATGACATCAAAGCTTCAGGAAATGTACATATTTTCAAGACAAAAGTTAAGCAGCTCTTATTGTCAAAAAACTGCTACACTGTTGAGGAATTTCTGTCGTACTTGTTTTGTAAAGTGTACGTTTTCTTTATATACACCTAGAGTTAGTTATTGTCATATTTTTATATTTATGTTTTAAATATTTCTTATTATTGTTTGTGACGTGTATGTGATATTCCTATATACATCCAGAGATTTTAGATTGTCTCTTATCGACTATTGCTTGATTTTATCGACGTTTTTCTATTTTTTATTTGTATTTTCACACTGTGGATGTGCAAATTAATTTGTGAAAATAAATAAGTTATTATTATTATTATTAGTAAAATGCTTAGGTAAAAACAATTTTGTGTGCCGTCTGCGGTGTTAAGGTGAATTAAGTCAACTTCGGTTCAATAGCAAAAAGAATAATAATAAGCGTAAGAAAAATAAAGAAAGCCATTTTATACAATAAATTGAGATTTGAGGAATGACAAGAATGACAGGACAGAACATGACGAATGACAGTCCGCGCAGTTCTGTTTTGGAAAATATAACCTATTACTAATTCCAACACAAAAGTGAATTTTACTCTGCAATTATGGATAAGACAGAAGGAGTCAAGCTACAATTATAATGGTAACAATAAAGGTAAATTTGTAGCTGTGCTTTTCTTTGATTTATCAAAGGCATTCGACTCCATAGATTTTCATATACTGGCTAACAAATTATATGCCAAAGGTGTTCGGGGAAAATTTCTTGCATGGGTAATATCTTATATTAAATACAGGAAAGTACATGTGGAATGGGATGATACGATCTCTGATATATTCAACAAAGACATTGGAGTTCCACAGGGCTCAGTTTGGAGACCGCTTATTTTTCTAATTTATATCAATGATTTACCACAACATATAGGTACTAAGTCAAAATCACTTTTTGCTGACGACACTTCAATTTCAGAAGAAGCTGATAGTCCTGCGGAACTTCAGTCAGAACTGAACACAATAGGTCGCAAATTTACAACATGGTGTCGCACAAATAAACTTATAGTTAATGCCGATAAACCGGTGTTAGTTCAGTTCTTCGGAAGAAGATACTTAGAACAGCCTATACATGTTGATATCAATGATGTGACTATATATCCGTCGCAAACCACAAAATTTTCATATAGATTCTGGATTGAGTTGGCAAGTCACATAAGTTACGTTTGCAAGAAAATCAACACCAGTTTCTATGCATTGATACATCTCAAAAAGGTTATGAATGAAGAACATTTGCTAAACATTTATTATGCTATGGTTTATTCAGTACTTTCTTACAATGTGCTTTCGTGGGGGGAAGGAATGAACATTAATAGAGAGAGCTTTCATCTCTCAAAAAAGGCTAATACGTATGTTGTATGGCCTTTGTCACACAGGTTTCTGTAGACCCATTTTTAGAGAAAAGAAGAGTTAAACATTACCATCTTCATACATTTATAATTGTTTATACTTTGTAAGAAAACGGGAGTCTGAGTTCGAAACTAATTTAATGTGTCACAATTACCTAACGAGAAACATAAATCTAATTAAGCTGCAACAAAATCACCCTCTCTATCCGGTTCGAGAATATTCAATTGCCTGCTTTCAAATGTGAAAAGCATCCCATCAATACCTATTTCCAAAAAGGAAGGTTATAGAGGGATGTTTTTACTCTATCAATGAATATTTTGAGTATACTTCGAAATAACTGTGTTCAATGTATTGTAATGTCTAGGTTTGTTTTTTGGACTCCATAATGTACATCTACATGTTTTTTTTTCTCTGTTTTACTTGACGTTTCCTAGATCATTGTTAAATTATCATTTCAAGGAATAAAAGTATTATTATTATTTTATTATTATTATTACAGCATCTCTGACAATTGGCATGAAAGATATGATTGTATTTACAGTTGATGTTAGAGACTTGGCAATTGCGCTTTCCAGACAATGTTTCAGTTATAATTCTAAGATTTTTGAAGTAGAGATCGTCTAATCATTAAGAGAATGAAATAATCGGAATATTTGAAGAAAACATTTTGCTTTCAAATATCCCGATTATTTCATTTTCAATTTTATTCGAACTTTAAATTGTTTAATGACTTCAATTATAAATAAAAAAGTGGAAAATCAAAAAGTTCTTATTTTTTCCAACGGGATCTTTTTTTAAAGCCTTCATGAATAGATCCAAAAGTGGAAAAACTTTCAGGTTTTTAGTTTGAAAATTATCAGGGTTTTTATGTTAATTTCCAACTTGTAAGAATAAATTAATTAACAAAAGCACAACTAATAGAGAAATTGCGGATTTTTTTTTGACGGATTATGGTTTATTCTTGTATTCAAATGGTACATTAATTTTTTGTTTCTTAATATTGATATTTAATGGGTTTAAATGAACGAAGCGTGCTGTGCGCGCGGAAACACTTCACCCGTTTTCATTCCTATTTTCACCTCTCAATTAATATTATAAATATTGATGGTAATTTTTAATAGATTGTTTATAACTTTAACATTTTTTCGAGCGGGACTTCAATTTTTTTTTTATTTCTTGATGCAATTACGAATTGAATGACACCTTTATCATAATTTTTGGTGAAGGCGAACTCAAATTCGAAAAAAGGCACATGTTAATCAGAATTGTGCCTGTTTGTCCTACAGTATTTGATCTTTTTGAACGACGAAAAAGAAGGAGGTTCTCTAGTCGACGCGTATATTTTTTTATATTGTTTTTCATGAAGGTTTGACCTCGTATAACTTTTTACACATTAGTCCGATTTTGATGATTCTCATTGTGGGACCAACTTCAAGGTATATTATTAGATGATTGATTGTTCACCCACTAAATGTTTACCTGTTAACCGATTGTACCACGCATATCTTTGTACTGGGTTATCCAATTTATCAAGACTAAAAAGGTTTATTTTATTTTTCACCTTTCAGTTTCTTATTTCGATCAAAAGTTTTTATTTATTACTATAATCCTTTATCAGATAGTTATAGTAGGTTATTCCGTTTCACTTTCACATCAGATAGTTATAGTAGGTTATTTCGTTTCACTTTCATATCACCCAGCATAAAATTCATAATGTCAGAATAAAATGTTTTGTGGAGACAGAACACATGTTTCGTTCATGTCAGACATCTGAACACCTGACAGACGACAACTCATTACTCAGTGACCTGTGGTGGATCGAACCATGTGATTTGTATTTCCTAACCTATATTTAGTTCCCACTATTTCTAGTTTTATTCACCACTTCAGTGCTCTCGATGGTTTAACCATGATTATTGACAATATTTAAACATTATTTTAAAATATCTCAATGATAAATATCAGCAAATCTACTACAACAACCCCAACTTAGTTTTTTCTCACACTATGAATCCCTTTACCTACAGAGTCTTTATATTTTCGGGAGCTCGACTAATCAAAATTTAGTTTTTCTTTCGTCATCATTAATTTCTCGGAAATTCTGAAGCGTCGTGATGCAAAACGATACATTGTAACCTTGCAGCTTTTAATATATTTTAATAACCTCATCTTCCTTGGAAGTAAATGGTCCTTTACGGGCATATTACAGCTGAAAATTACGTACACCGCTACATTTTGTAGATATTACACATAAATATGTGTAATACAGCCCCTTACGCGATGAGAACGGAACCAGAATAAGATGAGAATTGGTATTAAATGTGGCATCTCAGGGAATATTAGCGGGGAAGATATGAAATTTTGAAATTCGATTGCCTCTTGTGGTTTGCCGAGATTCATATCAAATAAAGAAATGCGTGTTTCAGTGTTCTTCGAAATGCAACCCCCTAATCGGGTGGAATGGGGGGTGAAAGTTTATATCGGGATTCCGTTAGTTTTTAAGTTGTACAATAGGAGAAATCGATATTTTTGGGCTTCTGAAAATCCTCATAAGGTGCTCGAAGTCGAAAATCAAGTACAATTTCGAATAAATGTGTTGTTTGGTAATTTTTTTTTTATGTTCTGGTTCCCACGAAAAGGGATATCCTGTAATGTTCAGAGAACATCGTGGGAACCAAGGGAAAGAAGGTAGGAGTTGGTGTTCTTCTTAAATTTCTGGAGGTTGTATGCCTCGGGGAACACCTCCCTAGGCAATGAGTTCCAAAGCCTCGCTGTTCGTTGGATGAACGAGTCTTTGGAAAGTGATGTTCTGCAGGTCTTTAAAGTGACCACGAAGGGGTGTAATGACTGAAGTTGACGGGTTAGTCTCGAAGAGACTGCCAAAGCAGGAACGATTGTTGATATTTCAGAAGAGCATCGCCCATGAAAATATCTATAAAATAGAGACAAATCGCCAACTTTTCTACGGTGTTCCAGACAAGTGAGCGAGTTTGTAAGCGAGGCATTACCGACGAGACGAATTGCCCTTTTGTGGACAGAATCCAGTAGCCTCAGGATATGTTTAGGTGCCGCGCTCCAAATATGGGAACAGTATTCCAGGACAGGTCGGATCTGTGCCTTATAGATCATAAGCAGCTGGGTGGGGGTGAAATAGCTCTTGGCACGAAACAAAAAACCAAGTTTTTGGGATGCACTTTTGGCAATGGACCTCACGTGATTTTCCCAGTAAAGGTTATTGCTGATAGTAATACCAAGCATCGATATGGATAACTTCAGTGGTATGGTTACTCCTGACAAAGTTATGTTAGGCACAGTGAGATCGACTTTTCTAGAGAAAAGACATGCTTGTGTTTTGTTTGCATTGAATTCTACCAAGTTATTAGATCCCCACTCGAGAATTGTTGCTAAGTCCATATTTATATTATTAACATTTCTTCCTCGTTCATTTCTGGTTTCACGGGCTGATATAGGGGCCCTGGAAGAGAAAGCGGTATGGAGGGTACTATCATCGGCAGAACTGTGTACTGGACATGAAGTTGCTTTCAACAGGTCGTTGATGTGAAGTAGAAATAGTGTTGGTGCGAGAATAGATCCTTGCGGAACACCAGCATTTATGAGTAGAGTGTCAGATGAAACTCCATCGACCACTACATGGAGAGACCTGTTTGAGAGAAAACTAGCAAGCAGAGAACACAGCTGAGGGGGCAAGCCATAAGACGGAAGCTTGGCGAGGAGTCCCTAGTGCCAAACTCGATCGAACGCCTTGGAGATATCTAATGCCACAGCTAAAGTTTCTCTATACTTTTCAATAGATAGCTGCCATATATGTGAGACGTAAGCGAGCAGGTCACCAGTTGATCTCTGATGGCGGAAGCCATTGCCTATCGTTGACAATTCCTGAGTCTTCCAGATATTTCATGAGCTCGATGTTGATGGCTTTTTCCACTGACCTTTGAAATAATAGATAGCAGTGCGATAGGTCTGTAGTTGCTAGGTAGGGCCTTTTGCCTTTTTAGGGACTGGCTGTACTCTTGCAATTTTCCAATTGGACGGAAATACCCCCAAATTGTAAGAGTGGTTGAACAACTTGCAAAGAACAGGTGTTAGTTCAGGGGACATTTCTTGAGAACAATCGGCGGGATTCCGTCAGATCCACAGGCTTTGTTGGTGTTGAGACCCAGCAAAATCTTTCTGATAGTACGTTGGCGAAAGGTGATCTCGGGCATGTGACTGTCAATAGGTGTAATGTTCGGGGTTGTTTTCCCGATGAATCCAGAGTGGAACTTCCATCAAATAGGTGCGCAAAGATATGTGGCTTTTTCCTGGGCAGTCGTTGCTAGTGTTCCATCTTCTTTGGTTAGAGGAGGAAATGAGCTGGAAGTGAAGTTTCTTCCCACAGCTTTGGCGAAAGACCAAAATGAACGGGATCCGTTAGGACATTCAGCAAGTTTTGATCTTATTTTGGCATTGTGGGCATCTTTTGAGCATTCTATTGTCTCTTTGCATATGCCTCTAGCCTCGACATATGCTGCTCTGGTCTCAGGGCCCGGATTTTTTAGCCATCGATGGTATGCTGCCTGTTTGGAAGCCACAGCTCTAGAGCAGTTTCTGTTAAACCAGGTCTTATCGGATGATGTTCTTCTTTCGGTATTCGGTATGTAGGTTTGCATCCCCAACATGATGATTTCAGAAATTGTCTCAGCACATCGTGTTGGATCTACTGAAGAAAAACAAACTCTCTTCCATGGAAACGCTGAGAAAAACATACGAAGACCTTCCCAGTCGGCCGAATTGTAATTCCACGTGAGACGGGGTGGTATTGTGCAGCTCGATGGTAAATGGAAAGAGCATGTTGTGGAGATGAGGGATGAGGGTGTGATCAGAGTTTCCAAGTGGGGCACAAACTTCTATTCTATACGGGTCAGGATTGGTGGTGAGGAAAAGATCTAGTGTATTGGCAGACTGGTTGTTGACATCAGGGATGCGGGTTGGTAGCTCGACCAGTTGTTCTAGACCATGAGTGATGGCGAAGGCCTCGGCTTGACGACCCGCATCATCTGTTTTGTTAGAGAATTTGAGCCAGGCAGCGTTATGTACATTAAAGTCTCCCATGATTATGGTTTCAGCTGTTGGATGGTTCTCCTGAATGTAGTCCAGTTTGAGTGATAAAAACTCAAAGAGGTCGTTATATGAAGGTTCATTAGGTGAAAGGTAAAGGCAGCAGAGGAACTTAGTCAGTTTGGTATCAGATAGCTTGAACCACATCACATCAAAGTCTTTCGGTTCCAAACTCTCTTCACGCTGGCATGAAAGGTTAGCCTCAGCGTAAAGGCAGACTCCACCTTTGAACTTGAATCGAGAATGGAGTTCGTAACCAGGACAAAGCATATGGACCTTGTTGGTGGACGAGTTTACTTGTGTGATGAACCAAGAGGTATACTTTTTTATGTACAATGGAAATAGAAATAGTGAAAGATACTTCAAAACGTGGAAGAAACATTTCTTGAAAATTTGCCGACTAAGAAAATGTATTGAGAGAGACGGGGGTCATATCGAGCAATTTTTGTAGCGGATTTTGCATTTATGTTTGCTCTTGAGGCTTGCGATTGATTATTTACACCATGAGTTTTGTAAGGTAAACGTGTTTGCATGATAAAAGTTCGTTATGAACATTGTACCTATCATTTCTATTTTCATTACAAATTAATCTCTTCAAATAATGATAGACATCTCAGGTTGAATGTCGTCGAACAAAAATGCAATTTTATCAAAAATCGTTGCTCCGGTCGATTTTCCACACGAGTACTTTTATTCAGGAAATTGTCCAGGTTTTGTTAAAACATATTGACAAATCCCAATCATATCAAAGTTTTGGGGTGTGGACCATCGGTAGGTAGTCTGTTCCTGACTTTGTAGCAGAACAACTGACTCCTGCATGAAAGCTCATCGAAGGAATTCATTTGTCTAGTCAATCACCAAAATTTAGATGATTTTGAATATTCACTTTGAAAGTTATCAAAGAAAAACATTTTTCATTTCGTAACTTTGAGGGCCCGTAACTTGGTAACGAAGGCTTTTAGGAACAAAAGTTATATGAAGTACTGGTGATATTTTGACCCCATCTATACATTCCCGAGAGGAAAAGAGGAAGTCCAGGGAAGTCCTATAAAGAATAGGTCAAAATCTGTAACATTTCAAGGATTTCATTCGGAAGAGTATATTTCCTCATCAGGTGACCCTCAAGGATCACACCTGGGACCTTCACTTTTTATCATTTATGTAAATAACATAAAGTCGTGTTTTAAACATGCCAACTTTTTGTTATTTGCAGATGATATGAAACTTTACCTCACCGTACGAAATTTAAACGATTGTCACAAGATCCGAGACTATCGTAATAGACTAACTGAATGTTGAAACTCGTCTAACTTATATTTGCTTTTTCAAAAATGCCATTGCTTCACATTCACAATGAATATCAATTCGGGTTAGTTCGAATTCGTACATGATAATGTCGAATTATTGTTGTTTTCTTCAGGAGCCCCTATAAAACAGACTTCCGCGTTTCGTTTAATGGGCATACAATAGTCATATCTTGGTGTTTTAGTCAAATTCGAAGCATACTCTATCTATTAAAAAAAGAATCATCAAAATCGGACAACTCTGTAAAAAGTTATGCGAGGTCATACATAAAAAAATATATACGCGTCTGCTAAGAACCCCCTCAAGTAAGATTAGGGACCTAGGAACTATATTCTATTCCAAATTGATTTTTGATGTACATGTCGAATCAATCGCAAACTCCGCCTCAAGAATGTTAGGCTATGTAATGAGAACATGTAAACATTCGAAAATATCATGTCTTCAATTTGTGTACAGTAAACTAAATTTCGCTTCTATTATATGAAGTCCTCAATACAAAACGTATATAAACCGCCTGGAAAACATACAGAACAAATTTGTCAAATATATTTGTTTTAAACAAAATTTCAATTACAACGGCGACATTGAAAATGCGAGGAAATATATCAATATTATATCACTATCAAGTAGAAGAGTGATCTCTGATATTTTATTTTTACACAAAATTATATCAAATTCCGTAGATGATGCTAATATACTGAATCAAATTCGAATCAACGTTCCCATTCGGCCACTTAGAACTAACTAACCTCTTGTTTTACATACTATCCCGGAGAACTAATTCGTCTCAAAACTCTCCTCTATGTAGAATTGTTAGAAATACCAACAGGTACACTGATCAAATCGATAGTTTCTCTACATCCCTCCAAAAATTAAAGACCACTTTGAAACGGCTCATGTAGCAAGGAGTTTCTGCTCAAATTAGTGAATGCAAACAACAAATAAAAAACCACTTTGTCTCAATTGCTGTCTGAAATTAGTATCAGTATATAAGTTCAGGTGTAAGTAAAATTAAATGTAATAATGTAGGTACTTTAGTGGACTTTTCTCTGTCTGTATCTTTCATGACCATTAAATAAATAAACTCATACGGTATATTTGAAATGTGTATTTGTAGCCAACCTGTGTAGTAGGTAAGTTTGCAAAATATTCATTTTAATAAGTAGGTAAAGGTCAAGAAAATTAGATCTCCCAGTATCTTCACGAAATTTTCACATGCGCTTCAGAAGACGATAAAAACTGTATAGCAATAAAAAATTTAGGGCGGAAATGATAATTTTGGGAGATATGGGCCTCCGAAGGTCCATAAAGAGAGCTTTTTACATTAAAATATTAACTGTACACTCATTTATCGTTTAAGTAATATTAAAATCACTTAATGTTCGATAAAACCATGAGAAAACTCCGATTACTTTTCTTTTAATTATTCACATAAAATGTCAAAAATCAAATATTGATAGTTGCATTTTGTGCATTGATCTTGGCGTTTTATGGACATGCCACGTTGCCAACTATTCAAGTAAATTGGGCCAATCCGGATTTTAGCAAAATTTTCACGAAATAATCACAAAATTATCTTCAAAACTCGATGAAAACACTTCAGCAATCGAAATTTGAGCGCGAAAAATATAATTTGGGAATTATGCCCTTTTAAAGTTAAAAAAAAGTGTGGTTTCGCGTCGCTTCGTAATGTTAATTGGCTTGCATTCAACTTGGATAACAATGAAAGATAAACGCCATGTGAAGTGGAATGAAAATAGAAAAATCGAAGTGCAGTCTTCTTCTTCTTTCTGTCACTAGGTACCGCCAGTTAAAAGTTTTCTTTTCCGGCGTACCTATAGGTGTTATAGACTCGATGATGGTTCTGTTTATGTTGTGTCTCGCTTCGGTCAGAGCTCTTCGGACCTCTGGCTGGTGACTACTCCGTACTGATGAGGGCCAAAAAGCCTGAAACCGGTATGCGGATTGTTAGGCGAACACGACATAAATTAAACATAATCGAGCTTATCAGAAAGAAACATTTGCATTCAATGTCCATTTATATGGAGGTATGCATGGATTTTCAGGTGAATATCATTCAACGTTCTGCGGGGTATTTGCCAGGAAAGTAGTTGTTTTTTCCCTGTGATCTACCATTTTCTGGTTCAATTTATATTGAACTTTTGTTGTGAAGAAGACTGCACTTCGATTTTTATATTTTGGATAACAATGTTAGCCAAGTTAGGTTAGGTTGTGTTCCTTCTTTTTACGTGTCTCGGCCAGGCATACGAGAAAACATCCAAGCCAAATGCGTTTCTCAGTCCGGTTTACAATTACTTAAAAAAAAATCCGAAGTCACATTATTTTAAAATGTTTGGTAACTTTCTAAATGCGACACATCAACTTCATGCTTGATTTTCAAAAGCCATTAGACACTCTCAAGAAGCGTGGTGATATATTCTTTGCATTTTAAACTTCTATAATATTGATACATATATCCATCAGAAATATCAGATAATCTTTTCATAATGTTTTGTATCAAGAGAGGGTCTCGGTGACATTTATCCATCATTTCTTCGCAAAATTGGAGTCTTCTATCGGGATCATCTTCGTTTAATTCTTGCACAAGTTTGATTTTATAAGGATGCCATTTTTCAAGCTTCAATAGTTTGTGTACCGTTGTTTTGCTAACACCGATATAGCGACTAACTTTACGAACAGAAGTGTGCGCATCTTCTTCAAAACTCAGTAAAACATCTAATGCTGCATCAGCATTTGCAGGGGGACGACCTGATTTGCGTACATTTTCAACATTACCAATTTCTCGAAATTTCGTTTCAATCTTACTGACTGTCGAACGCGTTATAGGTCTTTCTGGATATTTATCATTAAACAAATTGCACACTTCCATCTGAGTTCGCGATCTGTCTCCATACCCAATCATCATAAGTATTTCAATTCTTTGTTTTACACTTAACTCCATTTCTACTTCCAATTAAATCTAAGCAATCATTCGAATATTCACGAATACCAAAAATATTGTAGTACTAAACTGTCACTGAACATCAATAAATTACTAAACAAATAATGACATTTCCCACTATGTTTTTTATAAATAGATAAGAAATATTTTTTGTCATATTCTGTCTGCTAGACCACAAGTACCAAACATGTTTGGAAACAGCTCATTTTTGTTACTCTAAACATGTAGCAAACTACAGGGTGTTACATTTAAACCAATTGCCGCTAGACAATAAGTATTTTTGATAATATTGTTAATTTACCTAATAAAGAATGTTACGCGTTACTTTATGAGCACATACAAAACTATTGTATTTTTGTCCACCCTGTACCAATTGGAATCAACATGTGATACATTTTTGGAATCAGCTCAGCTAGAGTAATCCGAAAATTGAGACAAAATGGGGGTACTCCATTTAAAAAAAATGACGGTGACGTCATTACTCGAACATAATTCACCCTGTATATTAGATTATTATTTTAAAATACGGTAAATTAACATCAAAAATCGATGTGTTTCGGGATTATTTCTTAAAATGACCTGTTTACCTAAAAATGAATTTGTTCCATACTTTACGGACACACTGTATAAAGTATTGGAATAGGAGACAATTAATGTTTTTTCCTATACTTCCTACTCAATTACAATCCCTTTGAAAATTGGTGCGAAGAAAATTTATGTGACCAAAAAATGATGGTGGTGGTTACTGGGGATTCTAATATAGATTGGCAAAAGAGTGCTCCTGAAAATGATAGATTAAGAAACATGATAACTGACATGGGATGTAAAAATATTGTTAAGGATATAACTCATTCAACTGATAATGAGGGAAGTTTGATAGATTTGGTAATAACCAATGAACAATTTCTTATTGATGTAGTAGTTATGGAGACACCAAAAATATCAAGTCACAATAATATTATTTTGAATTGTGCTCAATGTTCTAATGGAAAGAAATCTCTAACAGTAGAAAGTAGAGGCCGTAATATAGATTTCACTAAAATGAATAAGAAACTATCAAGAATAAATTGGAAGTACACAATAATTGGCATGAATGAAAAATATAGAGGTTTATGATGGAATAGCGCCTAAAAAAACAGTAAAAATGTATCCACATTATAGAGAATGGTATGATGAAGAAGTGAGGGAAGCAACAAAAAACTGGGATGATTTTTATAAAGAGTGGAAACAGAAGGGAACAGAAAATCTCAAAGAAATTTACAAACAAAAAAGAAACAGCAGTAAAAACTATGAGAATAAAAAGAGAATTAACAAACTCAGTTGAACTGTGGAGGGTAATGAAAAATATTTGTCCGAATAAAAATGAAAACCAGATAATAAGTGAAATAGAAATGAGTGATAATGAAATTATCAGTAATGAAAATGGTATGTCCAATAGGTTGAATAACTTCTTTGTGGAAAGTATCAAAAGTATAACAGATAATATTGAGCTAGCAGAAATTGACTTTCCAATTGCACCTAATTCAAATCTGGGGGTCACTTATGATACTATATAAAACTTCTCACTATTAGATTTCAGAGAATTGAGAGATATTGTTTTTTCCTTGAATAATAAGGGGAGTCCAGATGAATTGAATGTTGCCTTTTTTTTAAATTGTTTCACTAACCTTGCAGAACCATTACTAAACCTCATTAATACTTCATCACTAACAAGGGAGGTACCAGATGATCTGAAGATTTCTACAATCATTCCTGTTCCGAAAAAAACAAACTCTAATAAAGTCTCGGATCTAAGACCAGTAAACATGTTGAGCGCAATTGAAAAAATAATTGAAAAAGCAGTATATAACCAATTAGTAGATTATATTGAAAATAATAAACTGTTAAGTAAATACCAATCAGGGTTTAGAAATAAACATAGTTGTTAAACAGCAGTTCAGTGTGTACTAGATGATTGGAAAATAAGCCTAGAAAAAAATGAGACTACTGTTGCAGTATTTCTGGATCTTCAGAGAACTTTCGAAACAATACACAGAAATAGATTGTTACAATAATTAGTTTCAGTAGAATAGTCTTGAAATGGTTGGAAAGCTTTTTGGAGAACAGAAAACAGAAGCATAGGATAAATAATAAAGTATCAGATGAAATAGAATGTAATTAAGGAGTACCACAGGGAAGTGTTCTCGGCCCCCTGTTGTTTCTGTTGTATGTTAATGATTTGCCGGAGATAGTAGGAGAGAGCTCAGTTCATTTATTTGCAGATGATACACTGATTTATTTCTCATGTATTGATCACACCAAACTCACAGAAACCATCAACAAAACTTTAAAATCGATTTACAGTTGGTGTTGTGCTAATTATTTGAAGATTAATGTTGAGAAGACCAAGTACATGGTGATAAGTAAAGAAAAAAAATTCAGAAACTTCTGTAACCAACATTTTGAGATAATGTTAGGTCCTGATAAGGTGGAATGGGTCAACCAATTTAAATATCTTGGGGTTCATGTGGATAGGGGGTTACATTTTAAAGAACATGCCAACTTCATTATGAAGACGATAGCATTTAAAATACATTATTTATCTCGTTGTGCCCCATATTTGTCAAGGTGGACAAAAATTTTACTGTACAATTCATTAGTGCTTCCTCATTTTACATATTGTTCTACAATTCTGTATCTACTGAAACAACATGATTTAGCTCGTTTACAGAAACTCCAAAATAGGGCCATGCGCATAATTCTAAATTGCAAAAGACTAACACCAATAAGAGATATGTTAAAGCAACTAGAATGGTTACCAATTAATTTATTTCTCCTCTACCAAACATTAATCCTAATTTTCAAAATAAGAAATACAATTTTCCCAACATATTCACAAGAAAAAGTTAGTAAATGACCAAATCCAGGACAATACAAGATTCAGAACTTACTTCCATATTCAACAAGCCACATTAACACATACCCAAAATTCTGTTTTTTCCAAGGGACTTGATAGCTATAATGATCTGCCAGAAGAGATAAAACGTTTAACATCTTTAACATCCTTCAAGACAAAGTTAAGATCATATTTTCTTAATCAATAAAAACCTAGTAGCCACTTCCTCATTTTGTTTGTTTCGATTTAATATTTAGTTACGACAGGTATACAAATGTTTTAGTATGTTCAACGTATTTTGTGTATTTATTAAATATTTTTTAGAATTTGTATGAGCGTATAGATGTATGATGTGCAAATAGGTGTAGTAGTTGTGTATATGTATGTGTATATGTGTTGTATATACATTTTTATTTTTTAAACTTAGTCTATTTTAATCTGAATGCATGCTATATATTGTTCTCATTGTAATCATTGCAATGATAAATGATTTATATATCTAGTTTGCATTCCACTCTTCTTTTTCCAAGAATTATACAGAGGACCAAAAACATAAAAAACAAAAACTCTCCAGAAACTGCAACGTCAAGCTAGCTCTGAATCGATCTACGGATCCGCACAAAAGAGCACATTTGGGTTCTCATAACCCTGTATTACATAAACATCACTGAATTCGTACTCCTCCCTCACGAACGCGATAAGGCCATTCCAATTATTCCATTGCGTATAATTTTCCATCTCGAAATTCAAATATGATCCCTCCACAAAACATATTTGATCCCGCGTCATTAACGATGATATCTTCTGCTCGGATAAATCCTGCGGGAACTCCTTTCAGTCCTTTTCGCAGTAATAGGCAGCGCCACCAGCACGGCTGCTTCAATATCTCGTCTCATTTCGTGGCTCACTAACGTTGCTGTTTACATCTATCTTTCCATGAAAATCATTTGCATACATTAAAGCAATTAAAGCACGGCGATTCCTCAAGACGTAGCAAAGAAAACAACGGGTGTCTGGGGATCGAAATTTCACACTGAGAAAAATGTGTACGTTTATCATTGTTTGTTCCGGTTTCACAAGCAATTGGACGATTGAAACACAGTGTATAAAGAATTTCCAAGTCGGTTGAATATGTTTATCTCCGAAATATAGGGTGAGTTCGAATTCGTACATGATAATGTCGAATAATTGGTGTCTTCTTCAGGGGCCCCTATAAAACAGACTTCCGCTTTTCGTTTAATGGACATCCAATAGACATATCTTGGTGTTTTATTCAAATTTTCTTCCCATTTTCGTGATATAGCTGATGGTTCCAAGCAAGCTACTACCGCGTTACTTCCACTACTTGCTAAGACCAAGGTTGAATCAAGGCAATCCAGGCTGCGTCTCTTTGACTCTCTTGTCCTCAGTGTTATGTCCAACTGCATTCCTGTCCTATGTCTCTCTCAATGGATATTCCTCAAAGAACTTCATTGCAACCAATGGAGTCCCTCAGGGATCCAACCTGGTGCCACTGTTTGTTTTTATATTTATCAATGATCCTTGTGAGTCGCTTGAGTGCAACAAACTAATGTTTGCGGATGATCTGAAATTATATGTTACTATTTCTAATTCAGACGATTGCTCAATTCTACAGGAACAAATCAATTACTTATATGATTGGTGTTTGAAAAACCATCTTTTCCTCAATATCTCAATACCCATACTCAATTAATACTACAATTCTAGAACATGTAAATAATATCAGGGACTTAGGAGTGTACTTTGACAATCAGCTTATATTCAACTCTTACATAAATGAGATTACTAAATCCGCATATCGCATATACGGTTTCATTTTCAGAAATTGCAGAAGCTTCAATGATATTTCTGCACTCTCATCTCTTTTCTTCAGTCTGGTAAGATCGAAGCTAGAATATGGATCATTAATATGAAATCCTATTTATGTACAATCTTCAACTACAATCGAGAAAGTACAGAAACAATTCTTAAAGTTTCTGTGCTTCAAGGTCGATGGATCATATCCTTCAAGAGGATTGATTATACGAACTTACTACATAGATTTGATTCCATATCTTCAGAAAAACGCAGACATCAAGCATCCAGTATGTTCTTGCACAAGCTATTAATAGGTGAAGTGGACTCACCAGCACTATTATCTCAAATTGATTTCCATGTGCCGAGATTGGAGTCACTAGATCAAATACCACCTTTAAGTGTAAAAGAGCTCAAACAAATATTATGTCTATAGCTCCGATCAATGTAATGTCTTGTAATGCAAATAAGCTATCAAATATATGTGATATTTTTAACTGCAGTAAGTCGGAATTAAATAATAAATCTCGAGCATACTTATAGTGACTTAGAATTAAACCATGCATATACTATTTTGTGTCTCATACCTTATGTTTATTCTTTGAACTGTTCCACGTCAATTCCTTTGTATGTTTTGTTAGATAATAGTAATAAGTTTATTCGCATTAAAAATGTTTATAACAATGGCATAAGACTCTGGGTGTCATTTGTATATAAACAGAGAAAGAAACCCATTTAGGACCAAATGGTTGCGCATGGGTCATTATTTCTCGTCTGTTGTACAGAATGTTTCCCAAAGAATAATTACATTTATCATTTAAGTAATACAGTAATTTAAAGATTTAAAATAATTACAAAATTTAAAAATATTTTTACAAACACTTATATAGTAACACATATATTTACAGAAAAATTTAAAATAAAAGTAGTAAAAACAGAAGAAACAGAATAAACAGAAAAAAATAGACAAAATAGATAAAAATAGACAAAAATAGACAGCAGGATTCAATTTTCGACAAGTGAATGTATTTTATGTCTATCTGTCACATGTAAGTAGCCTTTTATTATCTTTTTTTTCCATATTGATCTAATTGAATTATACTGCTGTCTAGTACAGTAAACGTTTCTGTTAAAATGCGAATGTCGTATTGATATTCCAATTGTTTCAAATGGATTTTCAGTTCATCTATATTTTTATAAACGCTCCTTATATTCTGATGAAATATGTTTGATGATTTTGTTTTTTCACTATTTCTAAAATGTTTATTCAGATCAGATATTGAGTAATATTCGATTGTATTAATGGGAGTATGATGAACATCTCTAATATATTGATCCATTTTTCTACTAACTATACCTAATAAGAAAATTGAAATAACAGCATATTGCTTTCCTGTATATTCTGATGGTATCTAGATAATAAAACTATACTTGTTTTTCTAAAATTTGTTCGCAATGTAAAAAGGTTCAAAACATTCTCTGGTGTTTCACTAATAAGAATAAAGAAATGATGAGATTATGTAGGAACGATGTGAGTAGTCCAGCTAAATTAGGCGTTGACTTTTGATTGCGAAGAACCCTCGCTGCAAATTCGCTGGAAGCTGAGTTAGTTCTTTGTTGAGTTCTTTTTTTTTTCAGGTTCTTCGTGGGGTGTATTTGGTTTTCTTTCCGCTTTCTTTGTTTCTATTTCTTCTTTCTGTATATTTGTTCCTTTTTGAGATTCCTGTGTTTTGTTGGTTTGCTGTTCTGTTTCTGGATGAGTTACTTTCGACGACGTACCGAGGGCACTATTTGATTGTTGTTTTCTTGAGGTACTTGAGATACTAATACTATTTTGTAAATTATTATCTATAATATTTATATGCCTTGCAAATGGTTTCTGTTGGGCAATAAATGCTTTATTCACTTATAGTCGAGCAAGTACACACACAATTCCATACACCAGACTATGCAGTCAGAGTAGAATGTGGTCGTGTCAAACTTTCGTACAACATTTTCAAATTGGCACTGAGCTGGCTAATAAAAATCTTCGAAATGAATGACACCCGTTTCCAAAAAGTATTCTCAAACGTCAACTCTAGCTTACTAACTCTGACCCTAAATATAACTGGATACTGTAGGTCAAATTATTCTTCACGGTGATACACGCCGATGATATTTGGGACAACCTTTCCCTGAAATATATCAAATCCAAGAAGAAATATTTCCTATTGAAATTCAGATAAAACCTGTATGAGGCTGATCTATTACTTTCCCAACGGTTATAATTTAACAAAAATACTGAAATACATATTTCTTCTATTTGTATCAAAGACTCAAATACCAATTTTGATGACTCCAACTTGAAAACTTCTTATACAGACTTTCAACCCCCATTCTGAAAATACCATAACGGAACTTTTTTAAAATGAAGCATCTGTTGAAAATGAAATAATTATATTGAAACTACCTATTTACATATCTGTAGGGTTCCAGATGTTCAAAGTGACCTCCATCTTGTTGCTGACAAAGGCGAACTTTTCTTATTGTTGCTCTTACAACGTTTCTCAATTGTCTTGGTGTAATTCTATGAATAGCTGCCCTTACTTTGTCCTCTTATTCATGTCGTGTGGCAGGAGGTACGTCATAAACTTCGTTTTCAATAGATCCCCATAAAAAAAATCTAGAGGCGTGAGGTCGGGAAACCTGTTTTTTTTAAGGAATAAATAAAGGTATAAATTGAAAACAACCCTATTTTACCTCGTCGGCCACCTAACTGGACCCATATTTCCCATCCAGTATTCGTTGTATATTTCATGCAAATATTCCGTAACTACCCTCAGGTTGTGTAGTGGGGCACCATCTTGTTGATAAAATAATCCAACTCGATTTATTAATGGAACTTCGTCCTAGAAATGCTCAATTTCCTGCGTGAGGAAACTTAGATATCTAGCCCCTGTCAGGACACCGGCAGAAATTATAGGGCCCAAAATTCTGTCCCCTAAAATCCCAATCCAACAATTGAAACCAAACCGTTCGTGGAAATTTCCTTTCTCCATCAAGTGTAAATTTACATCGGACCAATATCGCTTATTATTTCTTTTGAAATGTCCCAAATTAGTGAAACGGCTTTCGTCAGTATACAGAATTGTATATGGAAATGTGTCATCCTCCAAATATTTTCCAAAGAACCAATTGCAATACTCAAGTCTCCTTGCATTATCGTTCGGGTACAGGTGCTGGTGTAGTTGATATTCAAATGAATGATATTTATGTTTCTTCAAAATGTTAGCTGCAGAAGATTTCGAAATGTCACATTCTCTTGCGATCTCCCTGAGTGACATATTAATATTTACTTGAACGTATGCCAGAACATCTATTTCTTTCTCTTCACTCACAACAAACGAATTGTTCCCATCATTATCAGGCTCATTTCGCATTTTTTTAACCAGTTTTGGAAAATAGTGCCGGGTCGGGTGACGCCGATCAGGATATCTCTGTGCGTAGAGACGTGCAGCATCGGTTGAATTTTGCCTACACTCTCCAAAAACTAATAACATCAACTTTTTCAGTTCTTGTATAAATATTGTTATTTTCCATGATTTTCAAACAATGAGGTACACAATAACTACCTAATTGACTTTGTAGAAGAGATGTAAAATAATATGTCGACACGTCAATTTTTAACGCAACAATTTAATGATTTTGTTTCAGTTGTGTTGGTCACAGGCTACTCGATGATTTTAAATCTCATTTAAATCTCAATAATATTCTTCATTTAACGAAAGTTCTAACGTTATATTTTCAGTTTGTAATCGAAAGTTTTCTTACAACCTAGAGTGCGGTATCAAATTAATCGTAATAAAAAATCGCAAACAGTAAAGTGTATTTTTACAAACATTTTAGGACTGAAATTAGTTATTTGAGCCCTTTTGGAATAAAAATTTATTTCGAAAAAAAAAATCAAAAAACGGTTACAAACAGTAACAAATGATACATGGTTGTATTCTAAATGTCATATGGAGACAGAAAAACTGAAAATATACCAGGTGTCCCATTTGAAAATCGAAAGTTTATGTCACTTCCGGTTATGGACTACTAACTTTATTTTTAATAGTCGACGCGAATATTTTTCAACCGACGAAACCAAAAAGGAGGAGATTATCTATTCGACGCGTATATTATTTTTTTATATATGATCACGCATAACTTTTCACTGAGACCGATTCCGATAATTCTTTTTTCAGTGGATAGGGTGTACTTCATAGTTGATCGTATTTGGATTTCGAATGGAACTATCCACCCTTACGGGTAGAAAAATAGGGGATAATTGATTTTTCACTTGTGAACATTGGCACACATATGTAGTTGACAATGACAGATCGCTAATGTCATTATTTTTGTCCTCCTACAATCATTATATTCTATGAGAGGAATGATATACAAAGTAATGGAATAAACTAATCAGAACAACAAAAATAATTTATATTACAACAAATAGTAAAAGTAGATAATCATATTATTTAACTGGTAATAGTTGAAGTAAGGTGGGTAAGTATTTTGCAAGTAATCAAAAAACAAGTAGGTAGTAATAAGTAGATTTCTGCCACAAAAAAATGAGAAATTAAAACTTTTCAACAAAAAATTAAACCGACGAAATACGGAACTGAAAAGTAAAAAATAAAATAAACCTTCTCAGTCTCAATAAGTAAGTAACTAATTTTGAGTCGGCGCCAAACAAACACTCAATGAAGATCATTGAATTACTTCAGAAAAATTATCAGAATGTCACCGCGCAACTCGATGCCATCATTTTACGCCTCACCTAATTCATTTGCTTGTTTGTTTGGCGCCGACTCAAAATTAGTTACTTACATTAGTTTAGGAGCTTAGTTATTGAGACTAAGAAGATTTATTTTATTTTTTACTTTTCAGTTCCGTATTACGTCGGTTTAATTTTTTGTTATATTTATTTATTTTCAATATTGGACCATGTATTATGGATTATGGATTATTATATTGTAACAATATAACCTACATCTCACCACGCACAAGGGATATTTTGGTTAATATTCCTTCTGTGGTACTTTCTTCTCACGTTTATTATCATTACTAAAAATGTCTGTATATCTATTGTACTCTAATTCTAATAAGCGTTATCATTAGTAACCAATCACAATGAACTGATCTTCGATTTCCGCCATTTCCATACAAATGCTGGTGCACCTGATACTTAAACGACCTTTTCCAAAATCTTCCTTGCTCGCTCTTTAGAAACGGTAGGATTCACTTCTACAAATGCTGAAACACTGATTTCCGTCACCTTATCAATGATGAAAGTTACATGGTTGAGAGTTTCTTGTTTGAGTTGTTTCTCCACAACGGGAAATATCGATAACATGAATGATGTCTGTTGGGATACCTTTCAGCATACAAAGTTGCTGCGTTCCTCGATTTTTTTTGCGTTCGCCATAAATTATAGCGTTTCCACTTTTCCATCTCTTGTATGACTGTTGAAAAATTTAATGACATAAAGCACACCAGGTATACGAACTTATTAGGTTATTGATGTACACTAACTTCTACTTGTCAAAGTTATTTTTGTTTCCATAGCACACTTTTGATTCTTAAAGTTTTTACCAAGCAATGAGAATTCTGTGATGAGAATAGGAATAAATCTGAAAAATTGAGTGATAGACCAGGGTCGATAATTTTTTAAACCAAAAAAAATTATAGTAGAATGAAACTCATTGAAAAAAAAAAGAGAATATAACAAAGATGGAAGGAAAAATAATTTACGGGCGATCTGAGGTCGGGAAGTGGAAGGGGGCAAGTTTTTAAGGGTAAAAAACGGTTTATCTCGATTTTCGGCAAAACTACAAGTCCTATGGAAAAAAGTTAAATGGCAAAGTTGTAGGTAATGAACAGATCTACAACTTTGGTTTCTACACTTTTTTCACATAATCTGAAAATTTATGTGAAAAATTCAAATAACCAAGTTTTTGGTTTTTTATTTTTACCTTTTACAAAAAAATAAATTTTCCCACGAAATTCAGTGAAAACTTACTTTTTCATGTCCCAAGCACACTGTAATTTTTTTTATTTGAAATATTTATGTTTCCACCTTATTTTGACTTAATATCGAGAAAGTACCCTAATTTTCAATCAGAAATTCTCCCGTCAAAATATCAGGTTTTTTAAAAAAGTCGGTGAGCTTTTTGTTCGTTGAAATCTCTACTTTCTGATAGTGTAAAAAAATATACATTACTATGGTAAATGTTCTCAGAAAATTCAAAGAAATAACAGGTAGTAAGGCCCAGACCCTCCTAGCCCTTCCCCACTTCTCTATGAAATACCTTTTGATGGGCTAAAATTTTCCGTAGGTCACTCAGGTGTATAAATTATCTTGAAATAGCAATAAATAGGCATCTATGCATATAATTTAAAGAAGATTCTACAACTTTCTCAAAATATTGTAGATGTCTTATTAAATTCGGATTCGAGTTTTTTTCGTTTCTTTGCATTTTCTGCGATAGTATTGTACTTTTTTTTATACCATCAGAAAGTAGAGATTTCAACGAACGAAAAGCACACCGACTTTTTTAAAAAAGCTGATATTTTGACGGGAGAATTTTCGATTGAAAA
Organism: Gonioctena quinquepunctata; assembly: GCA_018342105.1. Taxonomy (NCBI): domain Eukaryota; kingdom Metazoa; phylum Arthropoda; class Insecta; order Coleoptera; family Chrysomelidae; genus Gonioctena; species Gonioctena quinquepunctata. Next base: position 433,141 of record JAFIRS010000164.1, read on the forward strand.
TTAGGGTGCTTTTTCGATATTAAGTCAAAATAAGGTGAAAAAATGAATGTTTTAAATTCGGATTCAAGTTTTTTTCGTTTCTTTGCATTTTTAACCGACAAAACCAAAAAGGAGGAGGTTCTCTATTCGACCCGTATATTTTATGTTTTTCCATCATATTTTTTTATGTATGATCACGCATAACTTTTTACTGAGGCGTCCGATTCCGATAATTCTTTTTTCAGTGGATAGGGTGTACTTTGACTTTGGTCCCATTTGAATTTAAAAGATGAAATCCACCCCTAAGGGTAGCGAAATGAAGGATATTGATCACTCACCCTCTGAATTCTGGTCCGTTAACCTTGGAATTTGGGTTTTTGGTCTTCTTTCAATAGATAGGGTATACCTTATATTTGGATTTCGAAAGGAATTAGCCACCCTCACGGGTAGAAAAATAGGGGATTATTGATTTTTCACTGGTGAACATTAGCATACACATACGTAGTTGACAATGACAGATCGCTACTGACATTATTTTTGTTCCGTCAAAATCAGTATATTTCATGAGAGGATGGAATGATATACGAAGTAATGAAATAAACTAACAGAACAACGAAAATAATTTATATTACAACAAATAGTAAAAGTAGATAATCATATTATTTAACTGGTAATAGTGAAGTAAGGTGGGTAAGTAAGTATTTTGGAAGTGATCAAAAAACAAGTAGGTAGTAATTGGTAGATTTTAGCCACAAAAAATTGAAAAATAAAAACTTTTTAAGGAAAAATTAAACCGACGAAATACGGAACTGAAAAGTAAAAATAAAAACTTTTTAACAAAAAATTAAACCGACGAAAAAATCAACTGAAAAGCAAAAAATAAAATAAACCTTCTTAGTCTAAATGATAATTGAGCTCCTAAACTAATGTAAGTAACTGATTTTGAGTCGGCGCCAAACAAACAATTATCGAAGATCATTATCTATGAAAGAAGTCATCAAAACGCAGCCGTGCATCTCGCTGCCATCATTTTTCGCTTCACCAAATTCAATTGCTAGTTTGTTTGGCGCCGACTCAAAATCAGTTACTTACATTAGTTCAGGAGCTCAATTATCATTCAGACTAAGAAGGTTTATTTTATTTTTTGCTTTTCAGTTGATTTTTTCGTCAGTTTAATTTTTTGTTAAAAAGTTTTTATCTGTCATAGTAATGTACTTTTTTTTATACCATCAGAAAGTAGAGATTTCAACGAACAAAAAGCCACCGACTTTTTTTAAAAAGCTGATATTTTGACGGGAGAATTTTCGATTGAAAATTAGGGTGCTTTTTCGATATTGAGTCAAAATAAGGTGAAATAATAAATATTTTAAATCAAAAAAATTACAGTGTGTTTGGAACATAAAAAAGAGGTTTTCGACAAATTTCGTGAGAAAAAAAAATTGTTGTAGAAGATAAAAATAAATAACCAAAAACTTGGTTATTTGAATTTTTCACATAAATTTTGAGGTTATGTGAAAAAAGTGTGGATACAAAAGTTGTAGATCTTTTTATTACCTACAACTTTGCTTCGACCTCAGATCGCCCGTAAATTATTTTTCGTTTAATTTTTGTTATATTCTCTTCCTTTTCCAATGGGTTTCATCCTACTATTTTTTTTTTAACTTTTTACCATTTTCAAAGGCTTTAGCACTGGTCTATGAGCACTATTCGTTTCCAAAACTGAGTAGATCTACTTGGAGATGTTAGCGGAATAGAAGTTATGAATCTGGTTTTCGTTGCACAGCACACTTGATGAGCAATATCGGGTTGTGGCACCGGTGGTTGACCAGCACCCGGTAATTGACCATTTTTCCCTTAATGCACAGAAATAAGGATACTATATTGTTTTGTTGGTTGCCTATGTTTTTGAAAATTGAATGGGACTTTGGTCCAGTACATGTCACAATTAACCCAAATTAATTTCGTGATAAGTTGGTCACTGTCATGTTTACACATTTTTCGTCTTTCACTGGTAGAAAACAATTATTATATTATTCTTATTAAAAGTGATGTGGCAATAAGCATGGTAAGAAGACAATTTTTAGTGATCTTAAATCATCCGTTCTTGTTGATAGTTTTATTAAAAACATATTTGATGTACTAGTTGCTATATGAATATAGTTAAGTATTTTCATTGTATTCATTATTGGAATGTGTGTTTTTACTATTTTAATTCATGTGGTCAACTTCTAGAATAAAATATTTCTTGAAGCTCCAGTAATTCACCACTTTGGTCAACTACTGGTGTTTCAAAGGAATCAATGGTTGTACGTTTTTGTCTGTTTCGTAGCTTTGGGTATGAGTAAAATATTTATTTTTGTTAAAAAAATATCGTTATTTCAAAGCGGATCTAGTAATTGACCGTAGTTTCGTAGTGGTCAATTATTGGTTTTTTGTCATGGTCAACAACTGGTACATATATTTTACTTCATATACGGTTCTTTCATTTTCGGATACAGGTTTAGTAAAACCACCGTATTTCCCAGAAAAAATGAATAAAACTAACAGGATATTTTTCGAATATACGAAGGTACGATTGCAACCGGCTGTGAGCAATGCGAGGGGGAAACAACTCTTTAAATAAATGTACATACCGAAAATTAAATATTTCAATACAACTTTCAGTACCAAAATATCTTAAATATATTTAAATTATCTCAATATCAGTTTCAGTAATTCAGTATCAACAATACTTTAAATATTACTTTTATTCCAAAAATATCCACTCCATACTGTAAATATTATTTTCATCATCGAAATATCTACAATATATTCAAAATATTTCAATATTTTTTAAAAAAATTTTTAATATTGTTTTCGTTACCAAAATATCATTTTCAGTATTTTATTACAGATTAAATATTACAAAATCCTTTTCAGTCCTCGAATATATTTAAAATATTTGGGATGCAGTTCAGTCTACAATATTTTTTTGTACAGGATCCACAAAATGCCAACTTCGGATACTCAGAAAACTTATAATTAACATCTTAAAAACGTTTCAGGAGACGCAATAGAGTCCGGTCCTGCTAAGTATACGGACGACACTGCGTCAAATCGCTTAAAGTAAAAAAGCGTACTTAAGTTAATTTTTCAAACTCTTAAAGGTCTTGTACCTAAAAGGTGTAAGAAAAACAACCCATCTGTCCACCATATTGGAGGCAGCTCCAGCATCCACGGCTGAAGACCTTTTTCCAACCCCTGGGATCACCGTTAGGCCCACTGGTAATTGCGATCTGGCATCGAAAGAATCGGTGCTTCTGGGGATCGGCTCTCTCTCGAGGGCCGATCTACTAGAAGTACTGGGGACTTTGCTGGCCTCAATTGGCGAAGATCTAGTGAGAATACCAATTATTAGTTCGCTGATGAAAGCCAAAAACGACGTCGGAACATGTGACAATGTGCCTGCCACGAAAAGACAGAAACCAAACCCTTTTCCACCACTGCCAGTTTCCAGAGGTATCGTAAAACCTCAATCTACTTCTCAAGTAATGCGAAGAAGCTGTAGATCAGCAATACCTAGTACATCAGCTTGTAAAAATGATAAAACTATTGCTATTTCTAATAGATTTGATCAACTGTCAAATATGACGGAGGATGACATGAACGTCACCCAACTCGATAATTTCTCGAATCCAGGGGCGGACTCAGCTCCTGCGCATATTTCGAATGCGGGTACAGAAAACGAAAAAAATTCAAAATTGTACAGGGAGCCAAAGTAACCCCTCCATAACCTTTCTGGATGAAAATTATGACAAAATTACACCGACAGATGACGTCAACATGGAATCAACCAACATGACGGACCAACCACCAACGGAAATGACTCCACGCACGATACAAAAACAAAATGTGCCCCCTATCACTGTTAGGGATAAAAATAAGTGGGCCACAGTGAATTCGTTATTCAAATCAAATAACATTAAATTTGATAAGCTGGCAAAGAATGTCTATGACGGCATCAAATTTTTTCCAAATTCATCAGATGACTATCGCAAAATATCTAGTATTTTCAGGGATCAAAAAATCCCATATCATACATATAGTATTCCTGAAGATAAAAAGCTCAGGGTCGTATTTAGGGGCGTCCCAGAGTTTCTAACATGTGATGATATCAAAGCCGAGCTGATTAGGAGGGGGTTCGCCCCGGAGTCAGTGGCTCGACTCCATAAATTAAATGGGGAGAAAAAGGCTCTGCCCCTAATCCTCGTTATTACTGATAAAGAGCAGAGAGACATTTTTAATATCAAAGACATCCTCAATGTCCGTGTGACAGCTGAGCCGCAGAGGCCCAGGGCTTCTGTGGGTCAGTGTCACAGATGTCAGAAGTTCGGCCACTGTCAGCTGAACTGCAGTGCCGTCCCCGCCTGCGTCAAGTGTGGGGAAAATCATATCACTAAGGATTGTCAAAAACCTAGAAATGAAAAAGCAACGTGTTCGAACTGCAGTGGGGAGCACACTGCGAATTATCGAGGATGTCCCAGATGTCCTCGAATAAGGCGTAGGGTGAACCCCACGGGCACCGAGCATCACAATCCCAGATATTTCCCCGCAAACTCGGGCAGGACGCAGGCGGGGGTGTCATATGCAGCGGCGGCCCGTGACAACCCCCCTGCCCAGCCAGCTCAAATTAACAGCCCCAGAGACATTCTTTCCACTTTAGATCAAATGAGGGCGCTGTTTGCACAGTTCGCTGAAGCTGCTGCAGTATTTTCACACGGTTTTAATCCCAATTAATGGGTGAAAGGCAGCATCCGAATTTCATCAAAGCAGTGAGTTGGAATTGTAACGGACTTCTTCAGAATAGACTTGAGTTTCGAGAGTTTCTTGTAGATAACAACATTGATGTTGCTTTTCTGCAAGAGACTCGTCTTAAAGGAGAAACTGTTAGATTTCCTAACTACAAAATGCTCAGAAATGATCGACTTGGACGTCCGGGTGGTGGCGTTGCCGTTTTGGTAAAACGTTGCCATCCGCATGTTCAGCTTGGCATTTCCGATGATGATACCCATGGTATAGAAACAGTAGGCATTGTTTTTGACACGAGGAGTGGTCCTCTGCGTATGATCAGTGCTTACAATCCTCCGAACAATCGATCACTTCCTGAGGCGCTTGATACACTCTTGATGGAAACAGATCAACCTGTTTTGGTCATGGGTGATCTGAACGCTAAGCACACACAATGGAGTCGTGTTACCAACATGAATGGTAGGCGACTGTGGCAACATTGTGACAGGTATGAATACCAGGTGTTGGCTCGAGGTGAGCCGACGCATTTTGGCCACCTCAGACCTGACGTACTTGACATTGCCCTGGCCAGGAACATCACCTGGAACTGGGACATCCACGTTCTCTCCGAATTGGGCTCTGATCACAACCCGGTGATTTTATCACTAGGGGGCGATCCACCGCCCCAAACAGATCGTCTGTGTACAAAAGTGGATTGGAAGAGATTCAGTTCACTCCTGGAGACAGCTTACTGCGCTCCTGAGAGAATGGATTCTCCAATTGAGTTGGATGAGGCCGTAGCGCGTTACGAACTCACCATCAAGAATGCTTTGGAGGATTCCTCTCGCAGAGAACCGGCTCCTAAGTTTCACGATGAATTTCCTCGACGTATTAAAGATCTTATTCGTGAGCGAAATCGAGCGAAGAGGGCTTATCAAAGGAGTCTGTTCCCTGCGGACAGAATCCGAGCTAACGAACTGAATAGTGAGGTTAGAGAAAACATATTAGAATTCAGAAATGAGAGATTTGGCACAACACTTCGAAATTTAGAGAATAGTGATCAACTTTGGAAACTTCATCGAAATTTAAAAACAAAAAAATCTGATTTTCCCCCTATTCATGGTGAGGCCGGTATGTGCTATGACCCTGAGTCCAAAGCTCAAGCCTTTGCAGACTCGATGGAAAGGCAATTTAGATTGAATGAGCATCCAGATGATGATCTGGATCGAGAACTTTTGCTGGAAGATCGGGTTCGTCGTACTCTAAGAGAACCCAATCATGATGTCATTCGTTCGGCTTCGATGGATGAACTCAAGGCACATATCAAAGGATTAAATCCCAAAAAAGCACCTGGTTATGACGGGATTACTAATCGTATGATTGAGTATTTTCCGGACAACCAGGTGCAGTCACTTCCAAATATAATCAATAATTCTCTACGCCTTGAAAGATTCCCTCGAAGGTGGAAGCATGCCATCGTAGTTATGATTCCAAAGGAAGGACAAAATCCGACCTTCCCGCAAAATTATAGACCTATCAGTCTGCTTTGCAGTTCAGCTAAGTTGGCTGAGAAAGTCGTTCTAGAAAGGCTTGACGAAGAAGTGGAGGACAGAAATGTCCTACCGAATGAGCAGTTTGGCTTTAGGCGTGCTCATTCCACCGAGCTTCAGGTTCTGAGGCTGGTGGAAGACGCCATAACATCTTCATGTCAATAACAGTGCCCATATAATACTGTTAGATATCAGTAAAGCTTTTGATAGAGTTTGACATGAGGGCTTACTCTCCAAACTCATTGACTTCCAACTGTCACGGAGCCTGGTGAAGTGGATCAAGTCGTTCCTCATGGGTAGGACATTTCAGATAAAGGTCGGCAATTCTCTCTCGGGTTCGAGAGAAATTGAGGCCGGCGTTCCTCAGGGGGCAGTGTTGTCTCCATTATTATACGCCCTCTATACATCCGATATTCCAAGGAGTGAACACGTGAAGATATCCCTATTCGCTGACGATACGGCTTTGCTTTCCTCTTCAGCCAACCACTTGATGGGTGTCATTTACTTGCAGAATGCATTAAATGACCTCCAGCAGTGGTACCTGGAGTGGAAGATAAAGTTGAATCCTGACAAAACGCAGGCAATTTCGATGGGACGTAAGAGAAACAACCCGGAGAGGGGTGTGTCTGTCTCTGGAAGGGAGGTAGAATGGTCAGAACAAGTCAAGTACCTGGGGGTAACGGTGGATCGCCGGCTCACCTGGAGACCACACGTCAAAATTATTAAGGACAAAATTGCAAAGAAGATCTGCACATTATATCCACTCATCAACAGGAAGAGTAAACTCTCCCTGAAAAACAAAGTTCTGATTTATAAAATGATGTTCAGACCTGTCATTTTGTACGCCTCACCCGCCTGGGGCCAAACCTGCAAGACTAGCATTCGCGTCCTGGAACGGGCGCAAATGAAAGTCCTGCGTATGATAACGAATGCTCCGTGGTATGTGCGGAGCGATCGGATCGGATCGGATGAAGACTTGAACCTGCCTTCCATCAGGAGTATTATCAGAGACCGCAACCGGAAAGTTTTCGATTGCGCAATAACCCATGAGAACCCCCTCGTGAGGGAAATCACTGATTATAACATAGACGACCCCTCACGCTTTAAACGTCCCAGGCACTCTATAGAGTGATGGGCTACTTACCAATCCATACTGGGTAGTGAAAGCTGCACCCTCTATAGAAATTAACATTTTTCTAAATTCAGATTCAAACTTCTCTTCTTGGCCATCTTTGAGAACCATCATCATGGAAAGTGCTAGAGACCGGTCTCTTGTCCTTATCCAGTCAAAATTCTAAATTCGTGAATGGCTGATGCCCACTTATTTGATGTCCAAAAAGTAAGAGCCTTCGGGTTACACTTGACTTTAGTAACAGTGATAGGAGATCATGAAAAAGGAGACGCAATGAACTATAGAACATCTGAAATTTCGTAGAGACAGCACACGTTTTCTTCGTAATATTCTTTTGGAATGCTTATTTCATGAAAAATGAACACTAATATTTGACATGTATTTGACAAATGTGTCATTGATAAACAATCGCTTGCTAGATTTTTGCACAACTTCCTTTCACTGGCGTATGGATGGTGATTGAAAATATATGCACGGCGAGGAAATATGTGTAGCATTTATGTTCTGTTCATTTGGAAAGCTAAAAAATGCGGATGTTATTTTCATGTTCCGGACTCGCCGTTCGCTCGTCCGTAAACATTCCGATTCGTTCGCTAAAGCCTCAATTTGCGAACTTGTTACATAAAATACTAGTATTTTTACCACGTTTTTATCATTATTAGCTCGCTTATGTGTCTTCCGGTACAAATATTGCAATCGATTTTAAACTAACTTCCCGGTGAGCTAGAGACTTGAAACTTCGGAAATGGTTCAGAACTGGATGACAATACAATATTAACACGTTTTCTTGTCTACCTGTTTGTTATTTGTTACGGGCCATAAAAAGTGAGTTTAGGCTCAAACAATCTCTCCATATCGGTGACTAGCGGACGTTTTTTCTGAGATTCAGAGTGTGTTCCGCGGCAATGAGCATAGTGAGGTTAGAAAATCAAACAAATCTGTGAAAGTAACAATTATTTCCTCTTAGAACAGTGAAAAGACACAAACACCACTGCTAATTGAGCAAAACAATACATTGAATCATCCCCCGATGGAGAAATCCACCGGGGGAAGTGCCAAGTGTAACGCAAAAGTGAAACCAAAATGCCACAATGGAATACATGATGGGAAAACACCTAAAAAGACGTTTTAAAGCGTGTGAAAACAAGTGAAATAGATAAAAACAGTTGACTAAGTAAATGTACAACAGACAACAGCTAAATTTCTAGTTGTACAGTTGCAGAAGCTGAAAAACTATGCGAAATCTGCGAAATTCTAACTACTTCCCCCTAGATTCTTTGTAAGCGCAAAACGCGAGAACGGCTAGATCGATTTGGCTATTTTTACACGCTTTATATTAGCTTCACTTGTATGTTTGTTTGTTTGTTTGTTTGTTTGTAACCGACTCCTTTGGGCGCGATTTTGACCCACTTCCAGACGTCCGAATGATTTAAAATTTGGCAGGTGTACATAATTCCGGTGACAATGCATTAAGAAATTTTTGTGTGGAGAAAAAACAAAATGGCGGCTCTAATATGGCGTACGAGTTTTATGATTATAGTCCGATTCGCTTCAAAATTGGTATCCGAAGGTTTTTGTGGCCGGAAATTATGATTCTTTTGTCAAAATTGGAAAATTCAAGATGGCGGCTTCAAAATGGTGAACGAGTTTTGTGATTATGGTCTGATTCTATTCAAAATTGGTATGTGGGGGTTTTTGGGGTCGAATTTATGATTCTTTTGTAAAAATTGAAAAATTCAAGATGGCGGCTCCAAAATGGTGGACGAGTTTTGTGATTATGGTCTGATTCTATTCAAAATTGGTATGTGGGGGTTTTTGGGGTCATATATTATGATTCTTTTGTAAAAATTGGAAAATTCAAGATGGCGGCCGAATTTTGTGATTATGGTCTGATTCTATTCAAAATTGGTATGTGGGGGTTTTTGGGGACGAATATTATGATTCTTCCGTAAAAATTGGAAAAATTCAGTATGGCGGCTTGAAAATGGCGGCCGAGTTTTGTGATTATGGCCGGATACTATTCAAAATTGGTAAGTGGGGGTTTTTGGGGTCGAATATTATGGTTCTTTTGTGAAAACTGAAAAATTCAAGATGGCGGCTTCAAAATGGCGGCCGAGTTTTGAGATTATGGTCTGATTCTATTCAAAATTGGTATGTGGGGGTTTTTGGGGTCGGAGATTATGATTACCTAATTTAATAAGATTATTCCATTTTTTAATTTGCAAAACAATAATAAAAATAATAGTTTTCATAAATAAACCACACTAAAAAGTAGGAAATAAATAATAGTTTGAAAAAACTAAAAAACACGCTTTTATAGAAAATCAGACTGAAAAAATTGAAAATAAGAAAAAAATTATTTTATTTAAAAAAAAGCGTGGGGTGCATGGTATCAATAATTATATAGTACATTACACACCTAGGGCAGTAAAGTAAGAAATGTCTCAGATCACAGGTAATTGTTGGCCGAGGCGATACCATGCACCCCACGCTTTTTTTAAATAAAATACATTTTTTCTTATTTTCTATTTTTTTAGTTTGGTTTTCTATAAAAGCGTGTTTTTTAGTTTTTAAACTATTATTTATTTCCTAATGTTCGTAATAGCCCGAGGATTGTTGATCAGGAAAGTTGCCCGGAAATTGGAAAATTCGGGTATATAAAAAAATTGGCAAAGAGAAAGACTATCGAGTCATTTATTACCAAAAAGAAAATAGCTCAGTGGTTAGACTGCCGCCTACCCAGCAGAAGGTCACAGGAACGAATCACGGTCGGAGACATTCTTTTGATTTTCATAAAAACAACGGCTGGACCGATTCGGCTAATTGTTTTTTGGGATGTTCGTAATACTCCGAATAAGGTTTTTAGGGAAAAAAAGAATTGTTAGAAAAGTTATTGGAAATTTCTTTGTCCTAGAAATGTTTTCAGGAATATATAATAAAAAGGAATGTCTGTGTTGGCAAGCTCAACTTGAGAATGACTGGACCGATTTGGCAATTTTTTTTGGGGAAAATGGGATAACGAACGGAAAAACGGGATCACGGGAAAACGGGATAACGGAAAAACAGGAAAACGAGATAACTAAAACCGGGATTACCTGAAAACGGGAAAACGAAAAAACGGGATAACTGAAAAATGGGATAACGGGATAACGGGAAAAACTTGGAAAAACTTGGATAACGAAAAAAAGCGATAAAAGAAGGGAAAAAAAACGGGGTAACGAGAAGTCGAAGGCATAACCCAGATGGAACAATAAAAAACATAGGAAAAAAGAAATTCTATGCGGATGAGTTTCCAGAAAAAAAATTTAGGGCATATAGAAATTTTGAAAGGAGTACAATGTCTGTCGGGTCAGCTAGTAAAGAATAAATAGTTTGTTTGAGGTCGATATGTTTATAATCAACGATATACATTTATTCCCAATAAAATCATATTAACAGTGAATAAGTCATATTAACAGATAAACATTTTCGTTTTGCTTTTTCCGTGTTATTTGTTATGAATTATTTTTATAAATTATGCGAATAAATAATTTACTTATTAGTTGTTAATTAATTTAGTTAAAAATGAATAAACTGTTTTTTCAGTGTAGGCATAAGTAAAGTGGACCGCAAAACAGCAGTTATTTTTTCTGGTAGATTATTCCTAGAGTTGATCTGATGTTTTATCAGCATACCTTTTGTTTTCAGTTTGACATTTGAACCTCCATTCATTATATTATTTATTATATTTATTAATAAATATTTATTTTGGAATACTTTTCATTTTTCAGTTATTTTTCCTGATCCTCAAATGAAGGATTTTCGAATGAAATATGATAATTATACCAAAATCGTTGATTCCTTCAGTTCAATAGTTCCATCACGTTTTTATTATCTTAATTACCCCAAATATTACATTCACTATGTTCCATTTATTTTCATTACATTTCAAACCTAAATAAATTTCCAGTATTTTCCATACCTTCGGTATATTTGAATTATTTTCAATACATCTCTAGTACTTCAAATAGCTTCAGTATATTTTAATTATTTAAATATATTTTCAGTACATTAAATACTATGATTATCCTAAATATATTTTTAATATTTCATTGGTGCGTTTTTTTAAATATATTGTAACGAACCTAGGCCGGACCTGTCGCCTCACACGTTGCCATCGACAGCGATGAGATCATCCCCGGAGATATTCGAGAACCATCCAGTCGCTCTTCCGCGGAAAACAACGGTCAATATTGGAAACAATTGGAACATGCCGTCGCCAACTGCCGGAATTCGAAAGATCGGGAATCCTGTGACGGAGATAAATAGGTAGCCCTCAAGATGGCACGGACAGTCTGAACGAGCCCATACGATCGAGCTATACAGTGGAGTAGTAATATAAATTGAGTTGTAGATTAAGTGTGAAATAAATTAGTAGAACCAAGTTAAGTTTATTTACGTTACAATATTTTAAAAATTGTTCATTATCAGATATTTAATAATAGTGTACATATTTTGGGTAGTTGTTTCCCCCTCGGAGCAATGTTAGCAATATTAGACAATCGAAGAGGCTGAATGGGGTATGGGGTACCGCACTTTAATAAATAATTTGAAAAGTAAATAGAAAAAAGTTTTTTCTGGTTGATATTGATTGAATAAAGCCACTTTTCCAGTTTTATTAGAAAAAATGTGTGCATGATGCTTCGCGAACTTTGGGAGATCAAGACGGAATAGAACGAATCAAGCCAATTAACGTTTCTATATTTCGATTCACTTATTTTTTAAGACAAGACGGGAATAGTTTAAAAAATGCAGAAATGAAGGAATAGGGCGGCGATGAGTCAGCAGAAGAATTACAGATAATACCAAGAAGAACACAATAAATGAAAACACATTGATTAGAATTGGAAAATGAAACTAATAATGATAATGAAACTGTTCTAAGAGAAAACTGAGAGTAATACTGAAACGCAAGAAAAACAAAAATTTAATATTTAGACTGAAGTGAAGGAATATAAAAATTATACGGAAATTGAAGGAAATTGTAGTCCAAACCCGTGTGAAGAAGTTTCAAATCTTTAAAAAACTAGTATTTCTGGAAAAGGTTTGAGTTCAAAAATTATCAATCTTCTATAAGATTATGTTTGAAAATCAAAACTTGTTTTTTATATCAATAAATCTACAGTTTTGCTTACAAATTCGTTTTATTTGATTTTATCAAGTGGTCAACCACTGGGTAAAATGTGGTCAAGTACTAGTTCTTGCTGGTCAATCACTGGTGATTTATGACTATTTTGACTCATATATTCTCTTAACTACATTTTACCGTTATTTTCAAGATTGTACATGATATTAAGAATCCCAAACCTTGGTTCTTCTTGTATATTTTTTTGGTTTTCATGAAAATTGGTATTTTAGTATCTATAAGTAATTTTTTTGAAAGAAGCTCTTAATTGGTCAACCATTGGTGCACTCACTCTACTTCCCATAATTTTTCGACAAATAATTAGTGTATTAGGATTGTTATCCATCCGATTATCGAATCTAAGGAACGTGTGTCCAAAAGATGTCATTTGAAAAAAACTTTTTTTACAATTAGTGATTTTGGAAATATTAAACCGCGAGAAAAACTGTCATATAATATTTTTCACACATCAAGTCCACAATTGGAAGAGGGTCCAATGCAATCGCACTCCAGATACAAAAATGAAAATGCTGAAAAATCAAATGTATTAATGTTTTGTCTCAAAACTTGATCGCATTTAGAATCGTCCCTGAAATCCAAAAAAGTTAAAATATATAGGGTGTTCCACTTGAAATTCCCGGAATTATTGTTACTAATATACCACCAAAGTCTTTGGCTTTGCCCATATTTCACATTTATGTTTTTACTGATATTAAACACGTTGAAGAACACAGAAAAGAAAAATAAATTACTTAAAACGGACAGAATGCCTACCGGCGTTCTAAAAGTTATGTAGTTGCCTGCAAAAAATATAATCAAAATTTTAAATAAAATGAAGAAGCATGGAAAATTCCTTTTATTGACAAAATTTTTAATTCATAAAAAATAAAATATTATCTTACCTATCTTGAAAAAAAAATTTCGTTACCCATAAACTGAAATATTATCACACTGTACATCGCGTAACGCAGCAAATACAACTAAATGAGTTTTTTATGGCAAACACGACGCCGTACGGCGTTGCAATGAAATTGGGAGGGGCAAATTCATGGTCGGCAGGGTGGCGATTTAAATCGATATTTTATGCAAGAAAACGACACTACACGAACCCATTGCACACAATCCGTGACAGTGATCACGTGTCTCCCATAATAACTGAGCAGAATTGAACGCCGTTCCGCGTTCTGTTCAATTTAATCTGGATGTGTGAGGACGCAGTGCAGCGTTGTGTCGCACTTGTCACCGACCTCTATGACGCCGTATGATGTTAGTGTCCATCAAAACGTTTTAATTTTCTCAGACATTTCTGTAATTGATTTGGGGAACTATGTCAATAAACGTACGATTTGATATTTGATTCAATATAGTGGATAATGTGTAGCCTTTCATCCAAAAACTTGTAATCATTGATGATACTGCGAAAAGTTTTACGAAAACATCATATTTTTAATAATGGGATACAAAATCGAAGTATTCCACATGAATTTACACGAAATACTAATTGAATTCACACAAATATTTTATTAATAAATCATTTTTTTGATCAAACATCCATTAAATAATTGGGGTGTGATTCAACTATTTAATATTGATTCACCACTTTCTATTTGTAGAATTTGATATCACATGTAGCAGTTAAATGATGGTTTGTTCACATAAATTGATTTCCAACTGAATATTCATAGGATATGAGATTCCCTATTCATGCTGCTATCAAATTTCCTCATTATGAAATCAAACAGAAACACAGTTAGTATACCATTCACCTAGGAAATCATGCAGTGTTGTTTATTCGTAAAATTGTGCTTCATTTCAGAGATGATTGAAATTGAAGACGTTCCAACTAATTATGAAATTTTGACTCTGAAGGAGTCAAATGGTTTTTTTTTGGACATGGGATTTTTTCTCATGGATTTGGCAAAAATTGTTAAGACATGTTGGTATGTTATTCTTCAGCTCAATATTTGTTCAATATGCACAAGATATACCTATACAGGGTGAGCCTGGAATGCAGCTAGAATTTCCAGTTTCAAATGAATTGAAAATAGCGTTTCCAGCAGAATTGCCTAGAGTTCTCTGGCAGGCAACACATCATGATGTCACGCCCTGTAATTACAGAAAAACTTTCTTCCCTACAACAACATAATATTCTTAAATAAGATCGTGATAGACAGAATAGTTCAATAGGTTTCACATGCTTGACTGAAAACGCTGATAAGCACATTCCAGTTAAAAATAAGATAACTCGTACATCCGCCGACCCCCATAATTTATCAAAATTACGAGGTAAACAAAACCATTACTTCCAAGATGGGAAGGGAAATTAAAAAATGTCCTAATAAAACAGTTCATTTATATGGCTATTAACGTCCACAGATCGATATACTTGGTAAACACCATCATAATTCCTAAAATTGTTGACATTGAGTCGCGATATTATTGAATCGTAACAACGGACATACGCAATAAATCTAGAGATAATTGACAGCCATTAAAAATTACTCATTAAAATTTCAATGCGTACAATGAGAAAAACAAAGCCATTACTTTTTATGACCATGATTCATTTTGAAAAGAAACCAATTAAACGCATTACGCGAGATAGGGTTGAATAGTATAAAAGCGCGAGTTTCATATCAAAAACATTCATTCGGTGTTTAGCAGTAGCCGAGTATCATAGTCGTTCCTCCGGTAATATGTTTCTCTCAAAAGTGAGGTTCAGAAGTCCATCGAATCACAGTATCGTACAATAATAATGAGAGTTTCCAATCAATGTAGTGATCGTCAGAAAACATTAGACTAAGCAACTGCAAACGAAATTCAAATCAAGTATTGAAGCTCCAAGTGAAAGCACGAGGGAACAATAGTTTTTTTCCAAAAATTGCCTATTTTTGTCAACGCTTCCCGAATCGAGATGAATCAAGGGAAAACCGTATCTCCATAGTTCATGATCTCTTAGAAAAACCATAGCCATATCGCGCTATACTAATATATCGGGCGAATAAAATAAAATAACCAATTGACGCGGGAGTAATCGAAATAATAATAAAATCAAAACTAATTGTCGCTTAGAAACCTACTCCAGTGAATAAGTGTGAAACAGGGTGAGTCCAATGTTTTGTTTTTCTGTATTTATGTTGTGGCAAAGCGAACCCTTTATAATGTGCATGTGTCTGTAAAAGTATCTCCATAGTTTCAAGATTACAAAGATCTCAAAAGAGAATTATTTCTAGCCGTTTGTGGCTATTGATGTCAAGATTTTGTTCAGTAAGTCTATTTCGGTTTTGTAGCCAACTGTAAAATTAACTGCCAATAAGCTACACTCGTTTTCGTTGTATGAATATTGTTTCATATCATTCGTCCATAGAACGATTAAAATAATTGTGTAACATTTTACTAAATATATAAGTACATTCTTAACATTTTATGAGTGCATTTTTATTATTTCATGGAATAATTATTGTATTTTCGAAATTCCTCCTGAACGGTAGTACTTCCTGGATAAACAACCCAGGTTCCGGTATTGAAAGAAAGGAAATTGGTCCATGTCGACCGCTCCATAGATCAGTTTCGGTTCGACCACCTTCAGGTAGTCGATGCTTTTAATACTGTTTTTTCCAATCTAACGAATAATGTCTGGTATCACAGGTGTGGTGTGTTAATTCATAACACCCTGTAGTCTGGTCTACAACAATGAGCTATTGCTATTGACATAAATTCAATACGTGTAAATAACTGTATTGATGTGGAAAAAACAGTTTTGCTTTAGCCTATATGTTACATATTTCCTCAAGAACAATTTGTTAAAAAAATTTGAATTTTGGAGGCCGATTCTTGATTAAAATCCATATTGAAGTAAACAAAAGACACTCACTTCACTAAATGATTTTCACTAAACTGGGTTTACAAAACCACGATACGTGTTTCGTTATACAATAGCTTTTTAAAGTGGGGGTGATACCAACTCAACAATCACGATCTATCATATTAAATAGTCAAGGCAGGTAATAGCAGGTAAATTAATCTTATCAAGAATATTGATGATATTAAGGAGTATTCATCAGGGAATGAGACCAAGTAGAAAGGAGATTATATCTATTGCCTGTTTAATCTTCAGTAAAACAAATTCAATAAATTTGGCGAAAAAAGTCCATTTTTCTAAAAGTGGAGATTGTAGAATATGAGAAGCAAAAGAGAGTTAACTCAAAGTCGTTCTCCACGAAATAAAAAGAGCATGGCTACTGAAAAAATGTATGCATTTCGGAGATTGATATCCCCATCTTCAGCAGAATTACAAAATCTAAAATAATGATTATGGTACAGGTTATGACGGTCCGCTTTCCAAACTACATGAATTTGCTAAATACATAAATAGTCTACATAAGTCCATCAACTTAAACCTTGGAATTAGAAGAAAACAACTCCTTACCCTTCTTAGAACTTCTACTCATAAAAAAAGGCAACCGATTTGAATTCAATATCTACAGAAAACCGACAGCCACTGACATAGTTATCCCATATTCATCTAGCCATCCACACAACCAAAAACTTGCCTCCTTTCACAACCTTATCCATAGATTGTTGAACAACAAATAATTTTGACAAAGAGATGAACATTATTAGACAGATAGCCTCCAATAACGGTTACCCCCAACATATAATCCAAAAAATCTTCAATCAACATCTTTATAAATACCTCAACAGACCACTATTGTCAACTGAAACCCCCAAAAAAGTTTTTCGTTCTTTCCCCTACCTAGGCCCATCGTACACCTCCATAGGTCAATATTCGTCAGATGACAACTTACAAATATGCTACAAAACCTTGAATAACTTAAATACATATCTATGTAATTCCAAAGATAAACGGGATACACTGGATAAATCAGAGGTCTATAAACTTAAATTCCCAGAATGCTCAGTTGTTTATGTAGGACAAACTGGTCGAAAATTTGTTTATCGACTTAAAGAACATACAAATCTCTTTAATAAATATCACGCACTCGCCCATTTTTGGTCTCGAAATTTTTTTGAAAAATTGGAATTGGACCACCTATTGCCCAGATGCCAAAACTAAAAATGCGACAGTGCCCAAGTTTCTCACACATAAAGTACATAATAATAATAATAATAATAATAATAAAAGCGGCTTTATTCATCATTTTAGTTAAAAATAATAGAACGGTACAGAGTGGCATGGAATAATAAACAGAGTTAAAAATGACGAAAGGCAAAGCTGTTTTTCAACTTAACCATGAAGAGAAAAAAAAATTAAATAATAAAAATAAGAATAAATACTCTAAACTTAT
This sequence comes from Gonioctena quinquepunctata, assembly GCA_018342105.1. Lineage (NCBI taxonomy): Eukaryota > Metazoa > Arthropoda > Insecta > Coleoptera > Chrysomelidae > Gonioctena > Gonioctena quinquepunctata. Next base: position 451,042 of record JAFIRS010000164.1, read on the forward strand.
ATATAATATTTGAAATGAAGATAGATCAATGAGTTACCTAATTGAACAACAATGGAAAAAACAGTATAGTAAATTCAACAAGAACATCAAAAATTGGGTAGCAGTCATCAACGTCTTAAAGAGAACTGAGTATCTCTTAGTAAAAGTTTCAGCCTTTTTTTTGAAATGGGATAGCGTGTAAGACCTAAAATCATTGGGTAGCTGATTGTACAATTTGGCGGCATTATATGAATAACTTCTGGTAAAGATTGCAGAGGAGTGAGGGGGGATAACAAGTAAGTATCTATTGCGTGTTCTGAGGTTGTTTATAGACGAAAACATGTTTAGCCTTTCGAACAAATATTTTGGAGCTTTGGCTTCAAGTATTTTGTGTGTGAATGAGAGTATGTGAAGAGTCCGAAGATCGTCCAACCTCAGCCAGCTCGAGTCTTCCAGTGCAGCACTAATATGGTCAAATTTGCGTATACCGTAGGAGAATCGTATACAAGAGTTGTGTATTCTCTGAAGGCGATTTTGGTCGTATCTAAGGAGGGCAGGTCCATAGATACTATCACAATAAGACAACTTTGACGTTATCAAGGTTTCACATAAGGTGAGCTTCAGGTGCTCAGAAAGTAGATGTCTATTTGGAAATAATTGCCTTAGTAGTAAGATGCTTGACATAGATGGCTAACGTGTTTAGAGAATCTTAGAGGGGTGTCAATCCATAGTCCCAGATTTTTGCCTTCATTAACTATAGGGATTATATCGTTTCCCATATCAATTTTCAGTTCATCACGAACTTCCTCCAATTTCTTTGCGGAGCCAAAAAGCATAACCTGTGACTTTTTAGAATTCAAACGTAAGTTATGAGCTGTGGAAAAGTCATATAAGTTATTCAAATCATTATTTATATAATTTTAAGCAGCGGTGAGATTAAGACTATTGAAAGAAATATAGAGTTGGGTATCATCGGCGTAGTGATGTATTCCTGCATTTTCAATGATTTCATGGAAATCGGAAATATATAAAAAGAAGGGAAGAGGTCCTAAAATGGAACCCTGGGGTACACCGAAATCCACATTCAATGAATCTGACTCAATGCCATCCAAAACAACACGTTGGGTACGATTGGTCAGATAGTAAAATATGAGATCTACGGCCTCGTTAAAAAAAAAACAAAGTACCTGACCTGAGCTTGGAGCAGAGTAAGTGGTCTAAGGTGTCGAATGCTTTACTATATTCTAATAATCACCACTATGTCGTGAAAAGCCTGCACTACAACTTGAAAAGTGGCGGAGTTAATCATTTTTTAAAAAAGCTTATTTTTTCCGGTTTTTCCGGTTTTTCTTCGTTACTAATAATCCGATCAAGTCGCGTTAAAGCTCATTTTTTTTAAATTTAATTTCTCTACAATTCGTCCATTGAGAGTATCGAGATTGTTTCATTGGTTTTCAAGTTACAAGTCAAAAACGATAACAAATAATATAAATTGCTTTTCAATGTTTATAACAAATCAAGCAATGACAGTTGAGAGTAGAAAACATAACTACAGGATATAATTACGAACCATTTTTCGTATGATGGCACAGTCGGTTTCCTGGTTGTATTTTTGTCACAGAATCAATAGAGCAGAAAATCTCTATTGATTGGCCTACATGAAATGGATTGATAGAAATATTTCGGCGCTCTTTTTCCCAGTGTGGGGCTTCCTTTCAGCCAAAGCATCTTGTAGAGGAACTAATTCTCTCAGCCGAATTTCCATCTACTTGTCAAGCTCATAAGGATGCTTTTAGCCGCCAAAATTTAATTCCTTTCTTGCCAGTGTCGGAACTCCTAATACTGGGTTCGGAAACATAGTGGAGAAGAAAGCAAACAAGCTGGGGCAAAAACTCCCACCAATTAAATATGAGTAATACTATTATTAATAATAATAATCATTGGAGATTTGGTTTAGCGGAAACAAGGACAATAAAAGTGGTCCAAATTTTTTTACTTCATTGGAAATACGTATGGGACTGATGCTGTGCAGACCTTGAAGCCCTGAAGAAGACGATAAATAAACGTCGAAACGTCGGCAATTTTTCAAAATTTGGACCACTTTTATTGTCCTTGTTCCCGCTAAACCAAATCTCCAATTAACTTGAAGGGCGCAATTTCTACATAATAATAATAATCTTATAGTGTTTTGTGACCTCACTGGTTATTATGGTTCGGAGTTTGGTTGGGAAAAGGTCAATCAACTGAAACCACTATGGATCTGTTGCCGACGTTTCAACTTTTATCAAGTCATCCTCAGGGCACTACAATAGGGATTGTGAATATTACAAGGGTGAATAGTCGATCTCGACATATGTTAACAATTTTCCATTTATATTATAACAAGAGGAATCCAAGTATATGTAAATGTCCTTTTTAATATATATTTTATTAGACAAGGCACCTATTTTTCTTGTAAGTATCCTGCATTTTCACTACATGATTTGTTTTACAACTTTACAATAATTTTTATTCATGTCAATTTTACATGTAAATATTTTCATAAGATTTGACCTATTTACAGCTTGAGTTGTTTGTACTTCATACCTCTATTGAGGTTTTTATCATATGTAATTTATCATGTACTAAGCTACTCTACTATTCACCCTTGTAATATTCACAATCCCTATTGTAGTGCCCTGAGGATGACTTTATGAAAGTTGAAACGTCGGCAACAGATCCATAGTGGTTTCAGTTAATTGACCTTTGCCCAACCAAACTCCAAGCTATAATAATAATAATGTTCATTTACAATTTGCGGTTCACAAATAAAGAGAATATAAAGAAATGTGTGATTTAGTAAATAAACAGAAGAATTCACGTAAGCAGTTCTGAATACTGCTTGTAAGTGAAATAAATACATGTAATGAGTATATGAACAAATATAGTATATTACGTATCAATTGTTGTAAAATAGTATATTACGTATCAAGTGTTGTAAAAAGCATATTACGCACGAATGGAAAAATTAATAATTCCATGAGTGCGTAATTGCTTTACAACACGCATTACGTACTATACTTTACCTACGGCCATATACAGAGTGCCAAAAAAGTCTGGACTACTTTTAATATTTTCATTATTATTAGGTATTGTAAATTATGCTTATATACGTCGATTTTTTATCTTAGTTGTAGTTTTTTGTTGTTCGTTTCATGTATACAGAGATATCTGAAAACTAGTTATAATAGGGTATTTCATTTCTTCAAATGGGATACCCTTTATATTATTGCATCTCTAGATTTTTTGAACAATTTTATTTCGATTGAAGAAGGTGATTGAAGAAGGCTTTAGACAGGTCTATGAATACACACAAGGACGGTTTGCTCTCATTTAAAGTTTGAGTAATTTTTGAATTCAACGACAGGACAGCATCCTGAATTGAAATATTATCTCTGAAATCCGAATCGATAATCTGAAATTAGTTTGTATTTATTAAGAAAAGTAACGACCGTTTTTTTAATGATCTTTTCGAATACTTTCGATAGATGGGTAACCAGAGAGATCGGGCGATAGTTTGTGATGTAATAATTGACTTTTTGAATCTATCAATATATAGGTCAATATAGTTTTATAGTTTCCGCCTTGTTGTTTTTTAATTCAAAAATTATGTTTCTTGTTTCCATAGTATTGTTGGTTCAAACACAAATGAATTCAAAATAGGTGATCTTTTTATTTTGTAATTCTTGTTGTTTTTTATCTGGCCAGCAAGAGTTCTACCCGTTTTCAGCAAAGGTTATATTGAATGCATTAGCAATTTCTGTTTTGTCAGTCAGGATTTTGTTTTCTGTAGGATGTTTAATTTTATCTATAATGTTTTTTGTCCTTGATATTTGTTGACTAACACCCCACAGGATTTTTTATTGTTCGATTTTTTTCTATTAATTTATTATAAAATTTCGATTTTGTTTTGTGGATTAGTGGTGTTAACTTGTTTCATAGCTTCTGTATTTTTTTTAGGTCATCATTGTGGATTCTTTTGCATAAGACTAAACATCCTATTTTTTCGATTTATAGAATTTAATAATCCGTTCGTAACCCAGAGAGCTATTTTGTTGTTTTTCCTACTAATCTGACGTCTGTCTATGCATGCTTCTAACGTATTTAGTGGTTATATTGATACATTTTTCTGTAGCAGAGTCCAGAGTTGGTGCTGTATAGAGGTCGATCCAGGAAATATTGCTAAACAGATTGTTTATTTTGTTGTTATTTAGACATTTCTTTAATTTGCTATTGTTTTCTTTTATCTTTGTTTTTTCCTGGGATTATAACCTGGAGTAGAGTAGTGTAGTGGTCTGTAACTGGGGTTTTTAATATAATAGTATATTTTTGTTCGAATTAGGATTTTTGGATTTAATGGAAAAATGGTCTAGGTAGGTTTTACTCCTGCCTTGCACTCTAGTGGGTGCGTTTATTGTGGATTTATACCCAAATTCATTCAGCGTGTTCAGATATTCAGTTGTATCCCTGTCATCCGGATTATACAAATCAATATTGATATCTCCCAAAAACAGAGATATGTCGGTGTTATCAGGATGATTCTCAAAAAAGTTTGAAAGATTTGTATTGAACTCTTGAAGATTGGAGTTTGGTGATGTGTATAAGGTTGTAATGAGAAGTGTGTTTTTCATGTCTAGTTCAAGTATGATTTGAAGTGCTTTCAGCTCATTTGAAATTTGTATTGTCTCGTAACTGGAGTTAAAACGCGATTTGATGTATGCAACTACCCCATCATTCTGGTTATAGCGGCTTTCATTGTATATGATATTATATCCATTTATGCAAAACATACTATGATCGATTACCTCTCTAGTTTCACTTAAAATTAATTAAAATTTTTGTAACATCACTGAAAATTCATCTTAGTTTTTATAAATACTACGAATGTTGAAAAGGGAAATATTCTGATGTGTTGAAAATACAAACAGGATGTTCATAAAATCAGATGTGGAATATCTGTGACTGAAAGATAAACTTTAGTCACTATCTTCCATCGTCAAGATAACCTCTTGTGGGGTATTCAAGTTGAAAAGGGAAACATTCTCAATTGAATATTGATAGAAAGATTTTTCTGTGAATTGAAAAATCTACGATTAAATTGTAGTTATTTTTTGTGAATGTCTAACAGAAAACAACTACTTTCCCGGCTAAAGCTACGCTGGACATTGAACTACATCTGATAGATATTCTGAAAAGGCTCTAACTTCATTTAATCGTAGATTTTTCAATTCACAGAAAAATATTTCATAATATTAATTGGAAATATTCTCATTGAATATCGAATAGAAATATTTTTCTGTGAATTAAAAAATCCACGATAAAAATTAAGTTATTTTTTGTTCAACAGAAAACAACTACTTCTCCGGCTAAAGTCAAGCTGGGCATTGAACTACGTCTGATAGATATTCTGAAAGGATCCTAACTCCAAAGAAAAAATCTGAAATTGAAAATTTGCATTTTTATTCAGATAGTTATTTGATTTCTATTTCAGTCCTAATTAAGAACTCATATAGATGAATGAGGCAAAGAAGAATGTTTTCCAAAAAAGAGTACTCACCGAATCATTTGTAATATTGACGCAAGAGGGCATCGCATTCACTAGGTCTTCAATACATTTTTGTCGACGAAAATCTATTTCACGATTCCACGATCATCAGGAAGACCGGAAGAAATGGGAAACACATTTTCTAGAAGCAATCTCACTTTGCAAAGATGGAAAAAGTTAGAAACAATTCTTTTGGAGAGACACTTTGAAATTAGTGTTTTTCTGACATTAAAACCTGTCATGGGGTATAGATTGATTTGTTTGAAAATATGAACAGGATGTTCATAAAATCAGATGTGGAATCATCTGCGACTGAAAGATAAACTTGAACGATGGAAGATAGTGACTAAAGTTTATCTCGCAGATGATTTTATGAACATCCTGTTCATATTTTCAAACAAAAATCAAACTACGAATGTTCATTTGCAAAATTTCGAAATTATTAGAGCTTTTATTGATATCAAGGATTTGACTGCATTCTTCAGTGGTATCTATGCTATACGTTTCGACAGGATCAATTTTGAAATCTCTTATATACTGATCAATTATATTGAAAAACTATAGAACATGAAAAACATCAAAAAAACATTAAAAAAAGTGTATGATTTCGTACTAATTTTTCTCCGGTTTGTTGGTTCGTTTTGTCCTTGTTGTTGAGTAATTTGCTCATTGATTTTACTATTACCTTCTGATATGTTGTTCGGTGTACATTTTTACGTGATTTTTCCCTTGTGGGCCTTTGAAAAATATAATTATCCGTTAGCGTGATTAATGGGATGGCAGTTTCAGAATCAATAAATACATTCTGGAATCTACCCTTCCGACTGGCCGCGCCATCTGGTTTTAATTTTTTTTTAACCCACGTAACCAAAAAGGAGGAGGTTCTCTAGTCGACAGGTATATTTTTTTTTATGTATGACCACGCATAACTTTTTACTGAGACGTCCGATTCCGATAATTTTTTTCAGTGGATAGGGTGTACTTAGAAGTTGGTCCCATTTGAATTCAAAAGATGAAATCCACCCCTAAGGGTAGCAAAATGAAATATATTGATCACTCACCCTCTGAATTCTGGTCCCTTAACCGATTCTATCAGGCATAACTTTGTACTGGGTTCTTCGATTTGGATGATTCTTTTTTTATTAGATAGGGTATACCTCATAGTTGATCATATTTGGAATTATCCACCCCTACGGGTAGAAGAATAGGGGATAATTGTTTTTTCACTTGTGAACATTGAACATATATGTAGTTGACAGTTGTGTAGTTGACAGATCGCTATTGTCATTATTTTTGTTCTCCTACATCCGTCACAATCATTATATTCTAAGAGAGGATGGAATAATATACAAAATAACGAAATAAACTAACCAGAACAACAAAAATAAATTCTATTACAACAAATAGTAAAAGTAGATAATCATATTATTTAACTGGTAATAGTTGAGGTAAGGTGGGTGAGTAAGTATTTTGGAAGTAATAAAAAAACAAGTAGATAGTAATTAGTAGATTTCAGCCACAAAAAATTCAAAAATAAAAACTTTTTGACAATAAATTAAACCGACGAAATACGGAACTGAAAAGTAAAAAATAAAATAAACCTTCTTAGTCTCAATAACTAAGCTCCTAAACTAATGTAAGTAATTAATTTTGAGTCGGCGCCAAACGAACAATCAACGAAGATCATTAAATTACTTCAAAACAAATCTCAGAATATCACCGCGCTTGTTTGTTTGTCGCCGACTCAAAATTAGTTACTTACATTAGTTTAGGAGCTTAGTTATTGAGACTGAGAAGGTTTATTTTATTTTTTTACTTTTCAGTTCCGTATTTCGTCGGTTTAATTTTTTGTTTAAGAAGTTTTCATTATATCATTTATATGGCTCCATTATTCGCTCTCTTCTACACTATATTTCCAGCGTATAAGAAAGGCAGTCACTCCTGCTTCCTCGGCTGATTCCCGGCAGACTCAAATAACAATAGGAGAAAATGTGGTTGACTTGCACCGAGTCGAAGAATGAAATTGAATGCCGAAATTGTATAAATGAATTTTTAATATCAATAAGGCTTGAAGTTGAATAAATATTTGCGGAAAAGTCGAGTGAAAGTGGGGAAAACGGAAATTGAATAAGGAGGTTTGTTCTTGGTTCGTTTGGGATCTATTGTTCTGTTTGTAACTAGAAAGTGAATGATGCTGATATAGTTTGTTCGATTTGGAACATCAGTTTTCATTCCTTAATTTATTTATTTATTTGGTACACCATTCAACAGCCGGAGCCATTTACAGAATGGAAAGAATACATTCAGGAAAGGTTTAACAGAGTTAATCCTAATGAACAGACATATACAGAGATAATCCTAATGTACATGAAATAAGACAATTTATTCCATAAAAAGTAAATAATAAGAGCAATGATGTGTATGAACTGAAAAAAACTTAGTGAGAAAAAAGTTTATACACATCACCACAAATATGAAACTATATTATATGTTCAGTAAGAATCATTATGATTGTAAGATAGCTATTTTGATGTCAGTTGGCTTGCAGTTGAAAATATCTACGTTATTCTGGATTGACAACTATTCAAAGCACATCTTGTACAGAGGAGAGCGTGTAAAAACATTTGTTTGAGGAAAGGGGAGGTAAAATGTATTACTATTACGTACAGGTAGCCTGGGAACGTGCAAATTTATATGTGAAAGTAAGTATGGATAGAGAATATAACCTTGTGCAAAAATAATATACCTAGGTATTTACGACGATCGTCTAGAGAGTGAACCTGGAATCTCAAAAGTAGCACTTCATGCGGAATACCTCGGTTTGGATAGAATCCATCCATCACACTTAAAACTAATGTACTTCAAGAATCGTCTCTGAATATTCTTTAAATTTGTGACGTGTATATTGTAACAAGGATTCCACACCACACAGCAATACTCAAACTTTGATCTCACAAGCGCATTGAAAAGGAGTAAGTAAGTGTTGATATCAGAAAACCATTTGGAATTTCTATTGATGATCCCGAGGATTTTGAAGCCATGTGAAACAATTGTATTTAAGTGATGAGTGAATGTGAATTTTTCGTCAAAGATGACCCCCAGATCTTTGAATTCTGCCAGTTTTTGCTAGATTTTTCCATTTATTGTATAAGGATATTCAGTGGGTGATTTTTTGCGACTAAAGGAGACAAGATTGCATTTTTGTATGTTGAGAGAAAGTGAGTTCGCTCCATACCATAAATTCAATTTTTGGATATCTTTTTGTAGGTAGCTGCAGTCGTTTACATTGGAAATCTGACGAAATAACTTACAATCATCTGCATATAGTAGAATTTCAGGGTGTAAACCAAGGCAAATGGCATTTATAAAAATAATGAATATCAAAGGACCTAATACAGATCCCTGAGGAACACCAGAGGTGGCGATTATTTCGACAGATTCAAAACCGCGGTATTGAACTCTTGAACGTCTTTCGGTTAGATAAGACTCCAAAAAGAGTGTAAGGTTGTCAGTCAAACCAACCGAACTCAGTTTTTTAAAGTATACCATGGTCCAGCCTGTCGAACGCCTTTGAAAAATCTGTATAAATGACATCAACTGGAAGACATATCCAAAGCTGCTGCTATGTATTGAGTAATGCATGTAAGATTACTTGTGGTCGAACGACCCTTAACGAATCCATGCTGATTATCGACAATCTGACATCTCACATGTGCATATATAATATCATATAGGACCATTTCGAAGAGTTTACTGAAGTTGCATAGTATAACGATTGGTCTGTAATTTTCAATAATATGTTTGTCCTCCTTTTTGAGAACAGGACATATTTTACCATATTTCAGACATTCTGAAAACAAAGTGTACTAGTGCTAGATTAAAATGATGAATTAAGGTTTAGCGAAAATGACAGCACAGTCTTTCAGGTTGTCATTTTTGGTTTACATTTTTTAAAGACTTCAGCACATCATCTTCAGTTATTTTAGGAATGGACAAAGTTGAATATTTATTTTGAGAATATACATAATAATGTTTGTGTAAATCTAAAATGGCTGTTACAAAACAATTGGTTCTGAATTAAAAACTAGGTGTGATTGGTTGCCGTCTTGGTCTTGGAGTGGATACAGTAAGCCTTGTAGTGTCCGCTATAGTTAGTTCCACTATGGTTGGATACAGCATACAAGTTGTAGCGACACGGAAATGAATTATCTGCTGCGTAATTACTCATATCTTATCCTTCGAGAGGAACCATTTAATTTTCCCCTGAATCTCTCCATTGTCAAGAATCTTTTCAAGTGAATAACTAATATTTTAGGAAATTTATGTATACGCGACTGAAATTAAGGTCGTAGCGCCAGATCGGCGGAAATCAGAACTACTCTCTGGGCCATTCGCGAATTGTTTACATTGTTTGGTAGTGGTTATTAGAATTCATTTCGTATTGAGTTTTCAAAGTGTTTGGTAAGACGTTCATGATTTTTTTATTTCAGTGGTTTAGTATTGTGAATGTGATTTGATTGTGGACAATATAACTGTTAAACAGTAGAGATATTCAAGTGGAAAATTACTGTGAGTATTGCTTCGTGGTCTGAAAAACCTACAGGAGTTACTAATGAATTAGTCTCGAGAAGGTAGCACAATTTCATAGTACTTGGTGATTCCTGGTTAATATAATCAATATTGAAATCACCTGCAACTATAATCTTTGCATTTACTGGTATTTGCGTCAACAGATTTCCAAATTATCAAAGAATATTTGAAGTTCAGAGTTTGGAATTCTGTATATGCAGAGAATATACAAATTATTATTTTTATTATATGCTGGGGAAAATTCAAAGATGTGCTCTACAATTAGAGAATTGAATTTTGAGATATGTTTCCAATTACAATTTTTTGAGAATTCTTCATTAATTAAAATCATAGTTCCCCCTCCATCCACTTTTTCTCTAGAGTAGTTTGCTGCATCTAGATATTTCGGGAGATAACAGGGCTCATCTACATGGAGCCAGTGCTCTGTCTGGATTATTTCAGGATCATTGTGATCACTGATAGATATGGACAGATCATCAATTTTATTTCTTACAGATTGAATATAAATTTTCAAGGTGATATCCCCCCGCGCCATCTATCGAACACACAATGTCTTTCATTAACCGACGAAACCAAAAAGGACGCGTATTTTTTTTTATGTATGACCACGCATAACTTTTCTGAGATGTCCGATTCTGATAATTCTCATTTCAGTAGATAGGGTGTACTTCGAAGTTGGTCCCATCTGAATTTAAAAGATGAAATCCACCCTTAAGGGTAGCAAAATGAAGGATATTGATCACTCACCCTCTGAATTCTGGTCCGTTAACCAATTCTATCAGGCATAACTTTGTACTGGGTTCTTCGATTCGGATGATTCTTTTTTTATTAGATAGGGTGTTCCTCATAGTTGATCATATTTGGATTTCGAATAGAATTATCCACCTCTACGGGTAGAAAAATAGGGGATAATTGATTTTTACCTTGTGTGAACATTGGCACACATATGTAGTTGACAATGACAGATCGCTATTGTCATTATTTCTGTTCTCCTACATCCGTCACAATCATTATATTCTATGAGAGGATGGAATGATATACAAAGTAATGAAATAAACTAACCAGAACAACAAAAATAATTTATTTTACAACAAATAGTAAAAGTAGATAATCATATTATTTAACTGGTAATAGTTGAAGTAAGGTGAGTAAGTAAGAATTTTGGAAGTAATAAAAAACAAGTAGGTAGTAATTGGTAGATTTCAGCCACAAAAAATTGAAAAACAAAAACTTTTTAACAAAAAATTAAACCGACGAAATACGGAACTGAAAAGTAAAAAATAAAATGAACCTTCTTAGTCTCAATAACTAAGCGCCTAAACTAATTTAACTAACTAATTTTGAATCGGCGCCAAACGAACAATCAACGAAAATCATTAAATTACTTCAAAAAAATTATCAGAATGTCACCGCGCAACTCGATGCCATCATTTTACGCCTTACCTAATTCATTTGCTTGTTTGTTTGGCGCCGACTCAAAATTAGTTACTTACATTAGTTTAGGAGCTTAGTTATTGAGACTAAGAAGGTTTATTTTATTTTTTACGTTTCAGTTCCGTATTTCGTCGGTTTAATTTTTTGTTAATTTTTTTTTTCTTTAAACTAGTATCGTTGATATCATTCGAAAAGGTTTTCGTCCCATTATTCTACGTAGAACCGTTCAAAAGTTGAAAAGGGTGTAGGGCTATAAAAAGCCGCACTGTATAGATTTTCGATAAGATTTCCATTTTTGCATACAAATTGAAGCAGTTAAGAATAAAAAAATTACCAAAAGAATTTATTTGGATTGTATTTATAATTTTCACACGAATTCACAAAAATTACTCCCATTGAAGAGATTTCTCATGATTATTTTTCCGACCCAAATATCGACCAATAGAATTGCACCATTCGACGTCACGTGGTACAACCTACATGGTATTATACTGATGATTTTTTGAAAATTTTCTCTGGTAGTTGCTATATATAAAAAACAAAACATGATCCAGTCAAATTAACCACACTTCAAACTGACAGGTTGAATTCAATTGTGACAATTGGAGATTTTGCATGAAAATGAGTCGATTTGGAGTTTGTTCTCTGTCCACCATCGATAAAGAAGTCAAAGGAAATGTTCCCATTAATACGGAGAAGGCAAAAAACAGTTTGGAACCAATTTACTACTTTTTTGGGACGGAAAATAATCCTCCGAATAAGAGTTCAAGATTATCTGGCATTTCCTCAAGGTTCTGCAACAATAAAGTCGTCAAGTTTTCAGGAAAATCACTCGCGCTTCGCGCTCGTGATTTTTTAACCTGAAAAACTTGACTCCTTAATTTGTTTGCAACGAACCTATCGGGAAATACCCGATAATTTTGAAGCTCTTGTGGTATTATAAGTGAAAACCATAGTTGGCAACATGGATGAAACTAGCCCATTCCACCAGAATATTGGGAGACTTTTCGCTCGTGATATCTCGTTCTGCGTTGAAGAATATCTTTATACATGAAACTCTGTCCGAGACTGTACACTGCATTTCCCTCTTCCGCCATCGGCAAACTTTGGCAATTATATTCCAGAAAAAATATTGGAAACTTCCTCTTGTGCTCGATAATATAAAAAGTTGGGAGCAGTGGATATGATTTCGACAAGCTTCAAATTGAAAAGATTCCAAGTTGTCGAGATGTGAAGGAGGTTCAAATAAAAGATCCGTAGCTGTAATAATTGGGATCTCAACCTCTTGCACGATTGGATCAAGCTAACGCCATTGTGACGGAGGGGTTGTCAAATTGGGAAAATGATATCTGCGTTGGGAAATGAGTAGGAGATTGGAAAAATTAGGTGTAGGGTGGTGGAGTTAACGGGGTCAGGAGATTTGATAGGGAAACTTCCTTATATCGATTATCGAGCAGGATAAGTAATAAGTGAAATATTGCGTTCAGAGATCTGTATATTATGTTGCTCCTACTAATAGTTATCATCCTAACAAGACAGAGAGTTCGCGCAAGCAATTGAGGGCTGGAAATATACTTTCCGCAAGCGTTAGTAGGATCACTATCAGTAGTAATATCCCTGGACATTGACAATAGACGAGATAATTTTATGACAATCGAAAGCTCGTTCCTTGGTAACAGCCGGAAGCCAAAGGCAACGAGCTTGAGAAATTTGTCATAAAATTATGAGGCATTTGTCAATGTCCGAGGGATATTCAACGGAAATTTGTTCGACAAAAAAATGTATAACTCCACACAATGAAACATTGATTTATTTATTGAAAGTACAGTTAGTAAAAGTACAATTATTAAAATTGAACTTCAAAATTAGATTCGTTGCTGTTCTCTACTATAGAAGATCTATTACCACGCATAATATTTATGATCTTGTTGTGGTGTTCTTGATCGAGATTCAAGTATGGTTTTATAGAATTTTGATTGCTATGACCAGTAATTTTCAGCAATTGTTGTTCTTCTACACCACTTCTTGCCAATTCGCTAACAGCAGTTGATCTATTCGAGTGATTTGTTATCTTTTTGGCCTTTACATTCAAGCCAATTGCCTCAGTTGCAGATTTAGTCCATCCATTTATTGTATCTCTTCCAACAGGTACATTATCGTACCATTTGTCAGTTTCATTTTTCCAGTGTCGATTTGGTTTTAAGAACAGTCGTGGTGAGGTAATATTGTCGCCTCGTTTTGATATCAGTTTATGAAAAAGACGTGCAGGGCAGCTTTGTCTTTCACTATTGGAAACCAACCATTTACTACTTGTACAGCTTTTAGAACCACCTTGGCACGTTTCACTGAACACCGGATTGTATTCAATGCGATTGGTTGGAGACTCATCGTTATTTTTCTCGATTTGAAATAAATCTACCAGACAAGAAACTACCTCTCCTCCTCGCCACGCTAATTCTACAGCAGCAATATGGTAAAATTTACGCATAAGACCTTCAGGAGTATTTTCATCCAATAGCAATATCATTTCGTTAACTTCAGACAAATTCAACGAAACTAAATTGGACTTACGTTAACATGGATCTGCCGGTAGTTTCTTCCTGATTGCATCGCGTGCATCTCGGACTGGTTTAAATACTATATTGTTAAACGGGTCAATCATAATATTATAGTACTTTTCTTGCAAAAGTTTGCACGAAACGTTCCACATTGTCTTCACCGTTGCTTCTTTAAATTCGGTCCCGTCTTTCTTTCTCATATTGACCGCCCAATCTTTTAGTATCAACGCCAATTCTTCTGAGCTTGTATGTTCATTTGATTCATATTCTCGTTTGCAGCAAAATTCCATAAATATTCCCCAAATATATTTGTGACTGTAGGTTGTATTTCTGGGAATTTTTTCTCTGATTGGCGCATTTATTCTTTGTTGAACATTCGCATTGCCAAAACGTGACATTTTGAAATTTATTTGGAATGAAGTTGTCAAACTCAATCGTATTGTCATAGTGATTGATAATTGCACTGAATGCAATTATCAGTAGTAATACCACTAGTGACTGAATTTTCGCGATAAGTCTGTCGATTTATTTCTAACGAAACTGAGTTGTTGAAAACACCACGAGTCCGCAGGACGAGTGGTGTTTTCTAACAACTCAGTTGAGTTAGAAATAAAAGCAGACTTATAAGATAAATTCAATCACGAGTGATTTTATAGACTATTTCACGAACAAAATGAAAGGTCAAAAAATTTAAATTCGGCAGACTGAGAGGAAGAAATTTAATAATAATAAATAATTCAAATTTAATTATAAGCATGAAATATTTATTTAAACTATGAACGATTTGTTTCAATTATAATTATTATAAATGGTGCAATTGAAAAAATTTGAATAGTATGACCGTTATTGGTGGCTACAATGTATTGTTGGTATTATTACTTGATGTACTTGAAGTACTCCTAAAAGTATTCACTATATTCTGATGATTTTCAGCACTAAGATGTAAATACGGTTTCATCGAGTTCGAACTTCCATGTCCAGTAATTTCCATAGCTTGTTGTTCACTAACGCCGGATTGTAGTAACTGACTAACTGCAGTGGCACGATTAGAGTGATTTGTTATTTTTAGTTTTCTAGTATCTAATCCTATCTTTTCTGCAGATAGTTTTGATATTGTATTAATACCAATAGGGCAATTCTTGTACCAATTATTATTATTATATTTATTCCACTTGCCATTCACTGTCAGAAAAAGTCTGTCATTGGTAATAATTCCCCTTTTCGATATAAGTTTCCGGTATAATCTCACAGGACACATTTCAGGATTTTTCAAATTTTGAGTAAGCCATTTAGTATCTGCACAGTTTTTATTACCACCGTGGCGGGTTTTGGAGAATATCGGGTTATATGCAATTCTGTTTGTTAAACAGCCTTTGTTGTCAGTCTCTCCCTTAAAAAATGTAACTTGGAAAACGTTGCTTCGTTACCTCTCCAAGCTAGTTCTACGCAGCTATGTGAAAAACTTCTTTGGAGTCCTCTGGCGTGTCTTCGTCCCATTGTAAGCACATATTTCTATATTTTCTCTTGCTATCTCGAGCCGCTCTCGCCTCCTTGAACATTATATTTTTGAAGGGATCAATAAATATGTCTCTGATACTCACAAAAATATTTTCTTGTACTAATTTTGCATTAGTGTTCCATATGGTTTTGATAACACTCTCCTTGTAATCACTACCATCAATTTTTCGCATATTGAATGCCCAGTCTTTTAGAATGAATGCTAATCTTTCGTTGCTATTTTCTGCATCTAATTTGTAGTTGCGTTCCGCGCAGAACGTCATAAATTGTCTCCATATATAAGATTTTGATTTTTTTGTGTTACTGGGTATATTAACTTCAAAATTTTGGTTTATTACTTCATTTGAAGTAGCACCATTGACGTTTGCAGCTCAATTATTTTGGTCAAACTGTCAAACTTTTTGGTCAAACTGTCAAACGTTGAAAACACCATGCTGATAAACCAATCAGAATTGAAAGACAGCTGGTGTTTTCGCGATAATACAAGCTGTCTCTGGTTTTTGATTGGTCAGATTTTGTGAAAATTCCAAGGTGCGTGGAATAGTCAGTGTAATGTTAACATGATTGGGTGAAATTGTTTCATATGTCACAAAATGACAAAATTTGAATGGTTGTTAGACCTGTCAAAACATTTTCTTTTCTATAAACGCACTAAAAAAACCCTTTGAAAAAAATGTGTTTTTAATTTTCAAAAAATTATGTTACAATTTTATAAATTATTTACATTAATATTAAACGTACAATTCACTGCAAATTGGAATGGAGCTGTATGCACGTGGCATAACCAATAAAAATATTTTTGTATTTCGTGCAAATAGTTTATTTATAGCAGAGCACTTTCGACCTAGGAGATCATCTTCAGTGCCTGCCTAAAAAGTAAGTGGGTTAGTGGAACTGGATTCTGTTTTTTGTGAACTTATTGGTTCGAAAACTTTAGATAAAACTTACTTGTCAGGTTAGCACAATAAGAAATCCATAAATTAACGACATTTACAATATAAAACAAATGTAAAGAATTTATATATCCGAGTTAAAAGAGATAAAATTGAAATAAAATGAAGGTTCTTAATTATCATAGCAGGTAGCGCCGATGTTGAAATCAAACAAGCAGAAGAAATGCAGAAGACGAAACGTCAATCTATTTTGCTAGGGCTCGTCCAGTATTGAAGCGACCGTTTGGTAGGTAGAGAGAAGGAAAACACGAAAACACGAGTGGACACGATTTGATGTGGCTGCTTATGCTACGGCGAATCTTCACCAGTGTTTGAAAGGTTAGGTTTGTTTGATTAATAAATAGGTAGTGCAGTTATGTATTCAACTTTGCAATAGTTTACTTGTTACCTTGCCAAAATTCCCAGTGGTAAGTACTATTCAGTAGCGGAAAAAAAATTATGGCAAATTTTATCAAATTCATGAAAAATGAGGCCAAAAATGGGATACAAATACCTTTACAAAATAACAAAGAACGTGCCAAGGCAGCAATGGGTATAACAGAATATTGTTTCAAAAAAATTAAAACGGATCAATCAGTAACAATTTGAAATGTTTTAATTATTTATTCAGCTAGTTTTTTATCAGTTATTCAATGTTGAACAATCGTGGTCGAGATTTTAAAATTGTTATTGGCAGAACCGAGCAGAAAATTTCAATGTGTAGTTTTTTATGGTTTGCAGCAGAAGTATTTTACCATATTTTTACATAGGGCAGAGGAACATTCAAGTCATTCATGATAAAAAAACTAGTTGGCCCTCTTGTATATTCGTATTTTTTAACCAACGAAACCAAAAAGGAGGAGGTTCTCTGTCGACCCGTATTTTTTTCCCATCATTTTTTTTAAACCGACGAAACCAAAAAGGAGGAGGTTCTCTAGTCGACCCGTATATTTTTTTTCCATCATTTTTTTTATGTATGATCACGATTCCGATAATTCTTTTTTCAGTGGATAGGGTGTACTTCGAAGGTGATCCGATTTGAATTTAAAAGATGAAATCCCCCCTAAGGGTAGCAAATGAAGGATATTGATCACTCACCCTCTGAATTCTGGTCCGTTAACCGATTCTATCAGGCATAACTTTGTACTGGGTTCTTCGATTTGGATGATTATTTCTTTAATAGATAGGGTATACCTTATATTTGATTTCGAATGGAATTATATACCCTTACGGGTGGAAAAATAGGGGATAATTGATTTTTCACTTATGAACATTGGCACACGTATATGTGTTACCTTGTGAACATTGGCACACATATGTAGTTGACAATGACAGATCGCTACTGACATTATTTCTGTTCCACATCCGTCAATACCATTATATTCTATGAGAGGTTGGAATGATATACAAAGTAATGAAATGAACTAACCAGAACAACAAAAATAATTTATATTACAACAAATAGTAAAAGTAGATAATCATATTATTTAACTGGTAATAGTTGAAGTAAGGTGAGTAAGTAAGTATTTTGGAAGTAATCAAAAAACAAGTAGTAATTAGTATATTTTAGCCATAAACAATTTAAAAATAAAAACTTTTTAACAAAAAATTAAACCGACGAAATACGGAACTGAAAAGTAAAAAATTAAAACTTTTTAACAAAAAATTAAACCGACGAAATACGGAACTGAAAAGTAAAAAATAGAATAAACCTCCTTAGTCTCAGTAACTAAGCTCCTAAACTAATGTAAGTAACTAATTTTGAGTCGGCGCCAAACAAACAAGCAAATGAATTAGGTAAGGCGTAAAATGATGATGATCGAGTGGCGCGTAATTTAATGATGTTCGTTGATTGCTCGTTTGGCGCCGACTCAAAATTAGTTACTTACATTAGTTTAGGAGCTTAGTTACTGAGACTAAGAAGGTTTATTTTATTTTTTACTTTTCAGTTCCGTATTTCGTCGGTTTAATTTTTTGTTAAAAAGTTTTTATTTAATAAAACAATCTATAAATCTCAAAACTTGTCCCCATCTTGGAGTGACCGTTTGGAATGTTTATGAAAAAACTAGCTGGATCCGGCATGCATTGCAATGCCACACAAAGAAAATATCTGTCTGTTTCGTTCCGGTCACGTTTCCGGTACTGTCCCGGTCTATCTGCCTATTTTTATATCTACGTATTACATTTTTAATTTTAACAAAAAAATCATAATTTCCGACCCCAAAAACTCCCACGGTCCTAATCGCAAAACTCGTCCACCATCTTGAATTTATGGATTTTTAAAACGTGATCTCCGACCACATATTTACAAATTGAATATATGAATTTATATAAATATACATATATAGGTTCATAATCTCCGACCGTAGGCACAATATTAAATCTAATCGAAATATAAACCACAATAGTTATTTGTCCGACATGGTAGTTCTTTAATTTTGATTTAAAAAAATAACTAATGACAAGCTTTTATTTAAGCCATGTACTAAAACGTATAAAATAAATTCAAGTCAGCGCTGACAATGATTCAATTATTTTTTGTTGAATTATTTGTTTTCAAAAAGCTTGTCGCGCGAAGTGTTCATAAAAGAAGGTACCAATTAATTTGATTGGGCAGTGATTAGTTGGTAAGTAAGAACTTGTCAAAGTATTCGATTTTCACAAAGTATTCATGAAAGTAGACAACTTGTCGAAGTATTAATTTTATAACAACACACACACACACCAATTTTAAATGAAATATGACAATAATCAGAAAACTCGTCCTTTATCTTATTGCCACCATCTCGAATTTATTAATTCTGACAAAAAATTCATAATCTCCGACCCCTAAAACCCCCACATACCAATTTTGAATCGAATTGGACCATAATCACAATATTTGTCCTCCATCTTGAAGCCGCCATCTTGAATTTATGAATTTTGACAAAAATTTCATAATCTTCGATTCCGAAAACCCCCACATACCAATTATGAATCGAATCGGACCATAATCACAAAACTCGTCCGCCAAAAACTAGGTCTCGTGTTTCGCCTATACCAAATAATTTGGTACGCCTATGGAATTTCTATTAATAGCCACAGTTAGACAATGGTTCGGGCATCTTCGAGAAAAATTGGTTGTTAGGTAGGGGAAGGCCAAAGTGGTCGTTTCAATACTGGACGAGCTCTATTTGTTTCTGTGATGACAATCGAACAAAGCAGACTCACAGATTCAGAGGTAACTTTCTAACCTATGTAGAGGAATAAAAAACAGTTCGAATTTTCTTTTATAGTTGAGAGCTGCTAATGTAGACGCAGAAATAATATATCAGATTTCAATTCTCATGAATTTATGCTTATCACAAAATTTATTTACATTCAACAACAAATGCTACCAACAAACTGAAGGTCTTTCACCTCTCCTGGCGTACGTATATTGTGACTGATAACAACATGTGAATCCTTCATTGGTATAGATATGTAGATGGGAATTCAGATACTGCTGCTCATCTTCCAAATAAAATCATTGAAATACACCCTAAAATCACATTCACATTGAAGATCGAATTAGAGAACAAACTCAACTTTTCAGACATCACAATAAATGAAAATAAATACCAACAACACCTCACTTGTCAATAATTTACAAATAAAGTCATTTTTATTCCAATTTTTATTTTTCGATCTAGAATGCCATGGATCGTGTAAATCGCTTCATTCTTGATCAAGTAACATGGGGAAAATGCGACTTTGAGGCTTATGACTTCACAGTCGTTTAAGGAATTATTCAAAAGTCGCAAATTAGTCCATCGAGGTTCTAAATTTTCAGAATGATCTCCCCCTTGATCACGGCAAAGTTCAACTTTTTCAATTGTTGCGCGCACCACATTGATTAGCTATTCCGCAGTGATGTTCTGGAATGCCACCCTCATTTCATACTCCAGTTCTTCACGAGTAGCTGATGCTGTTTTATACACCTAATTTGTAATTGTTCCCCAGAGAAAAAAATCTAGCGGAGTAAGATATGGTGATCTAGAATATGAAAAAGAAATAATACATTATGAAAAAATATGGCCAATCCACTTTTCTGGGAAGGTGTCATTCAGATGTTCACTTACGACTTGAGAATTGTGAGGTGGCGCTCCATCTTGTTAAAAATAGATATAAACTGGGTTAGCCAGTGGCAAATCTTCAATGAAATCATTAATTTGATTTCTAAGGAACTGTAGATATCTTTCCGCAGTAAGTTGTTCGTCGAAAATTATTGGCCCCAAAAGTTTTCCTCCGATAATACCTATCCAGCAATAGGCTTTTTCATTTAGATGACAAATGACTTACTTTGTTTACCTGTCAGACCCAACGGCATTGACGGCGAATTTTTTTTTTAAAGAAAATAAAATATTTCCGAGTTTTTCTATGGATAGTTGAAAACTCACCATAAGAAAATATTCGTGTACATTATTTTATCTACGAATGAAAGGTTTTTGGCGGTATAAAATAGGTAGTAAGTACTTAACCTACAAAGAAAGTTTCGAACGCCAATGTATGCAGGTGCATTTGTCATGAAGTTGACTGTTGGCATAATGTGAAAATACCGCAAATTTTGAACTAAGCCAATCTCAAATTGTTATTTCAAAACTAACCAATGGCTATTCACTTTCCCAATAGCCAATCAGACTTTGGGTCTCAAAACGAGCGCATGCGCCTTAAAAATCATCTAAATGAAAAGGCCTATTGAAACCAAATCGCTCTTGAAAATTTCCTTCTTGCATCAGATGTAAATTTGTTTGAGACCAGTACCTTTTATTATTCCGATTGAACAGACCCAAGTTGGGAATCGAGTTTCTTCTGAATAAATAATTTTAAATGGAAAACGTACATCATCTCTGTATTTATTCAAAAACCAGTTGCAATAAGTTAATCTTCGGTTGTGGTCGTTATCGTAAAGATGTTGGTGTAGTTGGTACTTGAACGATCGATAATTATATTTGTGGAGAATTCTCCAAACTGACGAATAACTAATTTCACACTCAGAAACAATTTGGCGAATTGACGCCGTACAATTCACTTCAACATAGACCAACACGTTTACTTCTTTTTTTTTTCACTGACTATAAAAAAATTGGCATTTTCATCTGGTTCATTTCCCTTTCCAGTTTTGGAAAATAAGGCCGAGTGGGATGGCGACGATTACGGAATCTCTGAGCATAAATTCGAGCTGCCCCAGTGCATTCTTTTTTGTTCTCCGTAATTAGCAACATGTCAATTTTCTCGTTTCTAGTATAATTTTCCATATCAAATTATAAACTACGCAACAAATAAATTTTTAAAAGTGACAGCATATTCATTAGCCTATTGCTTAGGTAGTCCTGGCAACAGCTTCAATTGTTTGTCACAGATAACTAGAATAACAGGACTTAGTGCATAAGTATACCGAATACGTATTATTTGTTATTAGGTATGATCGCTTCTTGCAATTATTCAGAATAGTGAAAATAAAGTGAAAGTGTGTGGTATCAAATTATTCGTAAGAGAATGATCTTTCACAAAAAGCTGACGAGCCACCCCCTTTCCATTCGAAAAAATCAAGTTAACTGGAAAAATTCATATTTGCGACTTTTAAATAATTATTAGAACGACTGTGAAGTCATAAGCCTCAGAGTCGTATTTTTCCCATGTTACTTGATCAAGAATAAAGCGATTTACACGATACATGGCATTCGAGATCGAAAAATAAAAATTGAAATAAAAATGACTTTATTTGTCAAATATTGACAAGTGAGGTGTTGTTGGATTCATAATGACATTCTCGATCGAAATAAGTGAAAATATATAGGATGTCCTATTAAAAAATCGAAAGTTGGAGTCATTTCGGGTCAAACCGGAGTACGGCAAAGCAAGTAAACATGTCAAAAAATGTAAATTGAACTATAATACACAATCCCCAAATTTCGTTTTTCTATCTTCAATAATACAAAAGTTATAGGGATGAGCCACCTTAGAGATTTTCCCGGTATATTTTTTATCAGTGAGGTTCTGGTAGATCTCAAAAAAGTTAAAATTACAAAAAATCACAATTTCAGGAGCGGTTTTCGGAAAATAAGATCTATTCATTTCCTGTGACAACTCCAACGCTAAAACCCTCTCACAAAAAATAATTCTGAGAAGCACTCCCAAATGATTGTTTATCGTGAATCTTGGAGAGAAACTTAAATGGAAGCTACCATTCCCACCGCTTACTTATCTGACACATCTCCGAAAACTTTAATTAACCGAGTCTCTTCATGTAAAATAACTTCTTTGGGCATCATTCCAATTTACGGCAAGAGGAGAAATGTTTGATGAAGTTAATATTACTCGCTTCGTAGATTAATATTAGCTTGGCAAGTATATGGATTTGTATATTGAAAATGTTGTATATTATTTCCGTGAGTGAACTTCGCACTTCAAATTATATTCAAGATCTCATGTAATACCATTTTAATTGGGTGAAATAAAAAGGCATTTCGTTTTTATATTTATTTGAAATAGTTTACTACCTCAACACTCTTGAAAATGGTATCTTTAAAGAGGGTGGAGAGATGTTCTTTCCATATTCTTTGAATATAGTTGGAATCATAACTTTCAAAAATGGATTATAGCAATTTCCGGATCCACGCATGCGAACTATGGAGACTAACAGTGATCTGGCTTGGCTGAAAAACGGTCAAAAAATACATGACTTTTCAATTGCTTATATTTTAAAAACCAGTGATCGGATTTTGATGGTTTTTCTATGCATGCAAAGCTAACTAATTGTTTATTTGGAATCAGTACAGATTTCTGATATTTTTAATAATAATAATAAATATACTTTATTGTCATGAAAGAATTTCTTCTTGTTGACAAAGCATGAAGTCAATAAAAATATTATATATAAAATAAGATAAAAAGGAATAATTATGAATTTACAGCTGTAATATTAAGAACACTAAATAAAACATAGAATAAATATTTTTGGCAGAGTATGAAAATGCTAATATAACATACAAAGGTATAAAAACAGTTACGGACATGAATATGTATGCTAACCTGATGTATATTCATCAGCATACAGATATACCTATACAGAGTGGGCCATTGAAAACGAAACAGCGGCTCTGTAGGTCGGCAGAACCGAATTATATAAAAACGCTCGGACACATCAACTACATTTTCGAGGGGGACATCGTTCGCGATGAAATTCACCCGAAATAAGTTCCATCCCTCGGAGCTGTGACCGCCACCCCTAAATTTTGAAATGGCAACATATGGCAAGTGATACCTCATTTGAAAGGTATTTTCCTTCTTAATATCGAACAACAAAATTAAATTAATTCTATCGATTCGTTTTCGAGATATAGGAACTTGAAGATGGGAAATCACTTTTTATTCACTCAATCAATAAAAACAATCTCTGATAAAGCAACTGTCGCAATAATTATTATTGCCAATGAACTAAATATTCAAACTGTCTAACACCCATTTCCTTACAATGGTACAAGTTCTGTTCAAAAGGAGACCTAACATTTCGTAGCATTTCTGGCGTTATTCGACGGCATTCTTCAATAATTCTCCTTCGTAAATCTTCCAGAGATTCTGGTTCGGTTGCAAATATTTTGTTTTTCAAGTGACCCCATAGGAAAAAGTCGAGTGGGGTTAAATCTGGAGATCTAGCTGGCCACTCTATAGAGCCTCTTCTTCCAATCCAACTTCCAGGAAACATTCTATCCAAAAACGCCCTAACAGGCTGTGCATTATGTGGAGGTGCCCCGTCTTGTTGAAATATCAAATGGTCTTCATGGAAAGGATCGTCATTTTCAATGATGTCTACTAATTGTGGATAAACAAATTCATTCAATAATTCCAAATAAGTTTCTCCTGTCAGGTTACCGTCGAAAAATATTGTTCCAATCAAACGGTCCCCAGAAAAACCGGTCCAGACATTGAGTTTTTGGGGAGTTTGAGTATGGACTTCGTGGAAAACATGTGACCAATGACGACAATTATGACGATTCACAGTCGAATTCAAAAAGAATGTAGACTCATCAGAAAAACAGATGTTGAAAAGGAAATTATCATCAGCATCTATTCTCGCAGTCATAATTTCACAAAATTTCTGTCGCCTACCAAAATTATCTTCATTCAATTGGTGTACCAAATGTATTTTGTACGGGTGGAATGATGTTTCAGGATTCGGCGGATACTGGTTCTACTGATATTGGTAACACTAGCCAATTTCCTTGTGCTCAATGTTGGGTCTGCATGAACTTGTCCTAAAATTGCAACTTCAACAACTTCATTTTTCAACGGAAATTTACGTTCTGGGTCTCGTTTCTTGTTGGCTACTGATCCAGTTTGACAAAATTTTTGCACTAGTTCTAGAACGTATTTTTTAGCAACCAATTTATCTGGATGCGTTTCATTGAACAAATTAGCTGTACGGTTACCGCACTCATCATTCTTAACAAAAAATATTATTATTTCAACTATTTCTGCGATCGTATACACCATTATTGCAGAAAGATATTCAGCAGCTTTAGTCAAGTAATTCACTCTAATGTCGTTCAATCAAAGATCAGTTTAGCACTAATAGACGTCCACAATTGCGATTTGACGAAAAAAATTATCTCATACATGTTTTTGTTGTACTCGCATTGAGTCGAATTCGAGACAACGTCGTTTTATCGATTCTCAAGAACCTTAAATTTTTTTCGATCAAGTAAATGAGGATGAAATAAAAATTTTAAACGTAAATGCATGTTATTTGTTGGTAAACAGTTAGATCATTTAATTCCTTGACAATGATAATTATCTTTAAACAGTTGCATTGTTATATGTTATTTTTATAGATTGAGTGAATACAAAGTGATTTCCCAACTTCAAGTCCCTATATCTCGAAAACGAATCGATAGAATTAATTTATTTTTGTTGTTTGATATTAAGAAGGAAAATACCTTCCAAATGAGGTGTCACGTGCCATATGTTGCCATTTAAAAATTTAGGGGTGGCGGTCACAGCACCGAGGGATGGAATGTATTTCGGGTGAATTTTATCGCGAACGATGTCCCCTCGAAAATGTAGTTGACTTGTCCGAGCGTTTTTATATAATTCGGTTCTGCCGACCTACACAGCCGCTGTTTCGTTTTCAATGGCACACTCTGTATATTAATGGGCAGTCGAGAAGTTTTCAAAATGAGTCATCATAAAATTCTAGTAGGCTGTAATATGGTCGGAGCTTCAACACTTCTTTGGCAGTTTTCCTGAATATTTCAATATCAATTAGTACATCCCTAACGTGGTTTGGCAAGTTGTTATACATTTTTACGCCATTGTAAGTAACACAATGAATCCCTCACTAAAGACGTGCTGGGTATCTGCAGTTTCAAACTATTGTGGCGTGTGGCATAATTGGACTGGGTGCTACCAAATTTGATTATATGTTTTCTGACCAAGCATACGGTCTCTAAAATGAATAGAGACATCACTGTCAATATTTTATTTTCTTTGAACAATGGCCTAGACGAGTCTCGAGGTTTAGCTTTATGAATATAACGCAACGCTCTTTTTTGAAGCACCTGGACAGTTTCTAGAAGGTCTAGGTTACACACTCCCCATGATTAAGACATAATATGCTGTTTTAGCAGTCTGGGATCCCAGCTCTATAGAAATTACTTTCACTGCATAGCATCCAGAGGAAATTTTACTTTTTAGTTGCTCAACATGTCTATCAAATTCAATTTTTTATCTACGAAGACTCCCAAGAATTTGGTACAGTCTGTAATTTCAAGGATTCTGTTATCCATGGGAAAATTATCGAGTGAGCATCTGAAAGTAACTAGTTTGTTTTATTTATATTGAATGAGAGAAGATTCGAGTCACACCATAACTTGATCTGTTTTACATCGACAGATATTTTTTTTTCCAGATCCTCAACTGTTTTACTATGCCACAAAATCGTGGTGTCATCTGCGAAGAGTGTTTCTTTATAATATTTGTGAGATCATTAACATAAATCAAAAAAGCATGGGACCTAACACATATCCCTGGGGCACCCCAGAATTTATCTCAATTTGTTTCGAGTGTTCCTTTGAATTTAATTTTACTGTTTGTCTTCGGCCTGTGGGGTATGATTTGAACCATTGTAGAATCACTCCTTTGAATACATAGTGATGTAGTTAGATCATAAAATACTGCTGCTGCAACATCTCCGGTATTGATGTTAGTGTAGACCTCGCAAAGAAAGGCAAACACAGCATTATGGGTGTTTTTATGTTCTTGAAAACCAAACTGATTCTTATAAATAATATTATGTTTTAGTAGGAAAGCGCTAAATCGTTTCTTAACGAGTTTTTCTATTATTTTCGCAATGGTTGGGATTTGGGAGATTGGTCGATAATTCAAAATATATTTGTGAAAATGACGATTAATCGAACCATCGTTAATGGTGTGAACCACCGTTGATGGAACTAAGGCCATGATTTTATGAACACCCTGTTCATAATCTCAAACAAATCCGGAAATAACTTCACTGAACCTCTGCCGTGGAAGGTGGAGAATTGATATCAGAATTCCCTTCTGAGCAAAGCTCAACTTCCATTCTAAATCGAATATGTTCCGAATTCCCCTCGTAATTATGCCAAAAGTTAAGAGATAATTTCGTGACGGCATATATACGGCCACACCAACTTCTGCGTAAGATTTATATCTTTCACAACTTCTGACAGAAAATTAATCATTATATTTTCGAGTACCTCAACTACGTGTCTATTTTTACACTTCACTTATCTTCCAGTAATATGAGAGTCGTTAACTTTGAGAGTGGATCTCGCGGAGTTATTTATCAAATTTCAGGAAAGCTTAACAAGCGCTTCTGTTGGGAAGTTGGGATAAGAGCAAAAATTTGAATGGGAGGCAACGAGTGAAGATCCATCGGTGGTTTGAAGTCTCATCGTGAAAGCTTGCTTGGATCCCGATTCAATGCAATGCGGCCTCCGAGATGGTAATAGATTGAGAATATTCCCGGAGCTGGATATTAAAAAGGCCAATCCAATCTCAAATTCTCGATTTATTCAATATAGCCCAATTTTTTACCACTAGTTCGAGGATTTATTTTCGATCAATTATATACCGGGTGAGTCTGAGAGATAGGGCACCCCTATTTTTGAGAGAAATAATCCGATTCAAAGCACGAAAATTCAGGGGGCTATTGAACAACTAAAATGTGATTTTTTGAGATAAAAATTAATTTTGTAGCACTTCCGGTTTTGCCAGAAATTATCTGAGTATTAGTTTTTCAAATGGAACACCTTGTACATTTTCACATTTTTGAAATCTAGAGCAACATTTTTTATGTTTTTTTTTTAATGATTATTATTTTTTACATGTTGAACGTTTTTCTCCGATGCCATGTTGTCCGAGAAAATGCAATTAGCATTTTAATTACAATACTTTGCCACCAGCCGCTGTTTGAATGTGGCAAAATCACTTTTTTTCGATTATCTCATGTTTTTTAAATGGCATCTCTATGGGACACTCTCTGAAACAGATTGTTTCGAAGGAAAGGAATCGAATGATACCAAAATTTTGAATATCTGTCAATTATTTTCAGATTTATCACTATCACAAAAAATGTACCAAAAAGTATTGTGGCCGCTGGACTAATAAAAATCCCAAATAATAACATTATTTGAAATTTCACTTACTATACCAATAAGAATAGTTGGCAAATTTGATGTATGTATTTCTAATAGATGCATACTCCAGAAAAATGTAATGAAAATTCTGGTTTGCTACCAGCAGATATTTCATTACGTCTATAATTTACATTTTGAAAGTAATTCGTCTTCAAAAACACTAATTACTAGTATTCCCATGATGGACTAATTATGGTTGATAGGAACACAGAAATTACACTATCCATTTTCACAGATTCTGAAAGTGTTTAATAGTTTAATCTGTTTCAATAAAGGAATGTGTTTCCATCGTCAACTCCAAATTTTGTCAAAGTCGCCTTTGGATAAAAAAATAAATGAATATCTGCTGTCAAATAAGTATCAATACAAAATAACTGTTATCTCAGTCCAATCATTATAACTGTGTCATGGATAAATTTAGCCAAAATGAAAAAATTGACATGCTTTTAATTTACGGTGAGTGTCTGAAGAATTCTACGGCTGCATCAAATTTATACAGACGGAGGTTTCCTGGTAGAAGACATCCGTGTAGGACATACTTCGTGAAACTTGAACGTCAGTTGAGACAAGAGCCAAACAACCGACGTATTCGAAATCAAAATGTAAATGTAATAGTCAGCAAAGATAAAGAGATAGACGTTCTAGGATATGTAGAGGTAAATCCGACTTCTTCAACACGAGAATTAGCTAATGAATGTGACGCAAGTCAATCGACTGTACAGAGAGTTTCGCTCGTATAAATATCCGATACATCAAAGGCTTCATGGTGGAGACGATGAAAGGAGACTTGAATACTGTCGATGGTTTCTTCATAATGTTCGCGAAAATCCTCAATTTCCTTTGAGAATTTTATACTCAGATGAAACAAGATTTACCAATAGAGGTCTTCAATAGGAATAATACTCGATAGTGGGCACAGCAGAATCCAAGGCTTTTACATCAAGGTAATCCTCAAGAAAGGTTCGGATTTAACTGTTGGATGGGTATACTTGGAGATCGATTCATTGGGCCAATTTTTTTTGATGGATCACTTTCTGGAGCGAGGTATCCAACGTTTCTTCGAGATGCTATCGAGCCAATCATTGACGACCTTCCATCGGTTCTGCAAAATTTCTATTTTCAACAGGACGGTGCACCCCCTCATGATCATGGAATGGTAATCAATTACCTGAATAATGCTTACAGAAATAAACTAATTTCTACACATGGTCCCATCAGATGGCCACCTAGGTCACCAGACTTAACCCCCTTGGACTACTATTTATGGAGAACAATAAAAAATGATGTATATGCAACTTCTAGGGAGACACGCGAGGAACTGCAACATAAAGTCATCACAGCTTTCAATAATATCAGCCCAGCAGAGTAAACTAGAGCAGTTCGAGCAGCAGTCAGAAGGGTGCAATTATGCATGGAACATAATGGCCAACATTTTGAGCAATTTTTATAGTAAGAGTATTGGAGCATTGTACTACGTATTTGTTGTTTTCAAAAATTTGTGATAAATGTTGATAATCCTCAAAATCGCGTATTCAAATCCAAAATAATAAATTTAACGTATGATAATTTTCAATGTTGAAAATTGTTATGAGACAATTGAGTAGAAGTGATATTTAAAAATTTCCATCATTTTGGTGTTGTTTAGTCCAGCGGCTGCACTATTTTGTGGTACATTTTTTGGTATTATTCGATTCCTTTCCTTCGAAACAATCTGTTGCAGAGAGTGTCCCATAGAGATGCCATTTAAAAAACATGAGATAATCGAAAAAAAGTGATTTTGCCACATTCAAACAGCGGCTGGTGAAAATTTTTAATTAAAAAAATATTTTCGACAGTAGAAAAAAAAATAAAAAATTAGCTTATCATGTTCAGAATTTGTAGTTTAAAAATAAAATAAAGGTGTTCCATTTGAAAAACTAATACTCAGATCATTTCTGGCGAAACCGGAAGTGCTACAGAATTAATTTTTATCTCATAGAATCACATTTTAGTTGTTCAATAGCCCGCTAAATTTTCGTGCTTTGAATCGGATTATTTCTCTCAAAAATAGGGGTGCTCCATCTCTCAGACTCACCCGGTATATATATATATATATATATATATATATATATATATATATATATATATATATGAGTAAATGGAAAATTGTGGCATGTCAGACAAATTTTTGAATTATAGAAAAAACTATCGTCGAGCAGGATTTGAACCTGCGTCCTTTAGATCTCTAGTCATACGCTCTACCAACTGAGCTATCGAAGATACGAGGTTCCGTCTGCGCCTTGAAGATCGCTTTTTCCTATAATTGAATGTTAGTGTATTGTTTGTGATGGATTAATGAGGTAGAAATGATCCCATGCACTATCAGTGGCCATAGCTCCATAACTTTTTTTCTATCCAAGCCATCGACTTGATTTTTTTAACGCGATTTCACACAAAAAAATTATTACGAATCGATAGAGCGATAACTTTCATTTCATTTATTGGTCGTAGAAAAAATAGTGTATCCAACCATCAGTTTTTAATTTTTCATGAAATAATAAAAAAATAATAACTGTATAACATATCCCACCGATGTCGCCATTTGTAACAGTCGGTAAGAAGACCTTTTTTAATTTTTTAATAATAATGACTTCATTAAAAATATCCCGCTGATATCACCAATGTATTACCTGTCAATAGAGCGTTGTTATTTTTTCTTCTATAAAAAAAATATTTCTAGAAAATATATATTTTTCAGAAAAATTATACTATACTTTTTCTATCCCGCCGATATCACTAATGTAGAAGTCGTCAATTGAATGTTCTTTTATTCCGTGAACAAAAAAATATTCAATTTAGATTACTTAACTTTTTTCCGAGCATATAATAATAAAATCTCTATACTTACCTGTATGATCTCAACTCCTCTCGTCCCATATAGCCACAATATCTGGTTTTTCATTTTTAATAAAAATAAAATCATACCTATAATTTTTTTTTCATATTATACGGGCAGCTAACACCAGCAGAATGGCCAAAAATTAGATTTCTTACACATTCCACAAATTTTGAAAAAATTATTGAATTTAATTTACCAGATTTCGAAAAATTCATATCAAGCAGAGGTTAATTTTAGTCACCTGTCCTTCAGGACACTGAATCGGCCTTTGGCTAATATGCGAGGTCTTTTTTGGGATAACTTTCCTTCTTCAATAAATAAAATCATCCCAATCATCCCAAATTCATCTAACCACCCACACAGCCAGAAGCTTGCTTCTTTTCACAACTTTGTTCACAGATTGTTTAACTTATCCCCTACTAAAAATTTCGACAAAGAGATAAACATCATCAGACACATAGCTTTCAATACCGGTTATCATCAACATACAATTGCTGAAATATTTAATCAACACCTGAACAAAAACCCCTACAGATCACTTCTATCAACCCAAACTACCAAAAAATTATACCGCTCTCTCCCATATTCAGGCCCATCTTACACTTCCATAGGCCAATACTTGTCGGATGACAATTTACATATTTGTTATGAAACTCTGAACAACCTAAATACACATTTATGTAACTCCAAAGAGAAACGAGACAGGCTTGAAAGATCAGGTTTCTATAAACTTAAATGTCCAGAATGTCCTGTTGTTTACGTTGGACAAACCTGTACCTACGATACCTTTTAAAAGAGGTGTCGCTTGCCGTAGGGTTACATTTAAAATCATTGGTCACAATGGCCTTGTGACGTCATCTTTGACGATTTTGTTATCTATCATCACTAGTAGGTAAGTTTACAACCTTTAATATTCAGTTTCCAAATTTCACTTGTTTATGTATAATCGTTCCAAAAATAAGAGGGGGGGAGGGGACTCTTGAGAAGCACTGTATATATTTTGACATTTTGTAAAAAGTCAATTGACACTGTCTAACAATTTTTCCTTCATGAAAGAAACTTCTAATGCCACTCTTTGTAATTAATTTTTAATATTTTCATGTTAGTAAGTATATTTGTTAATAATATTATTCTGATATGAATCACACATATTGTAGAGAAGTCTTGATAAAGATAACATACCTGACTGCTTCCCAAATAGTAATCATTTCATTATATATATATATATAAATATATATATATATATATATCCCGTGAATGACCTGTTTATAATGCAATTGTATAACGTTCAGTGATAAAAAATTGAAAAAAAAACTTGAAAAATTAAAAAAAAAATGCAAATTCAACCATATTTTCCATGCAATATACATTAATTATTTTTTTTAGATGTTTTGATGGTTGTGTCTGTATTGAATTTATTACTAGGTTGTTTTGTGTATTGTTGTTTGTATTCCTCCACAAAAAATGAGCTGCTGATAATTTCATAGTTTTTCATTTCAATCTTTCCACAGCCGTCAATTCGAAAGTAACCGACCGATTTGGCCAATCTTTGAAATCACATCACACATGGTGTTCATGTACCGAATTTCATCCCGTTCGATCGATCCTCCAGCGGGCTAGATCCCATGATACATTTATTCCATTGCCCTCGTACGCATAACTCAAAAGAAAACACCATCTGGTTGGCACGCCATGCCTGAAAATTCTCCATTCAACTTAACTTTTCAACTATCTTGACTGTGATAATTCAGAAGGCCTCGATAACAGCAGCAGCAACTTTGTTTCTCGTCTTTGATTAACGAGCATTGCCAAGGAAAGCCATTCCGTTCTTGCAAATTGCTTACCGAGTAATTTTCACTTTATATCGTCCAACTATCTTTCCATCTGGAAGAGGAGCTTTTGTCTCTACGACTTGGTATGTTTCGCGTTATTTAGCAGTCTAATGAGAGGATCTTTGTTCCCGTCATCACGGTACTGTTTAATCAGTGGCTGAGTTGGAGGAATGAATGAAGCTCCAGCGGAGCATTTTTAAACATACATAGTCGGACAACATAAATGGCGCCCAGTAACGGAAATTTGTTGTCCACTGAGCAATAAATTCGGTCACTGGAGGTAAATCAACTGGAATCGGGCGGATTGAAGTCAAAACAGAGCGCTCTCAAAAAATTATGGACATGCGGCTTTTCAAAAGTCAAAACGGGTCATTTTCGACCTCTGGAAACACTCAACATCCGCACTTCGTTTGACCAAAATATCCCATAGACTCTTCATTACGGGTTTTTACAGGCGCGGATCTAGGATTTCGTTCAAGGGGGGCGGGGGTATTTTTTGTGTGATAACTTATCTTTCAGGAAATTTATTCTAAAAAACATACAGATGAGGAATAAATTTGCCGCAATATACGATTTCCACTGTGTTTGGATGTTGGATGGTGTCTACAGTCGACCAGCACAAAATATAACAAAAATCCCAAGTAGCACACAGAGGTCATAATTCGGTTGTACAGACGTCTTCTAGACCTTTCGCAAAAGTCCATGACTTATGTCTTGTAATATGCTAAGACGTCGCTATGTATGCCAATACGACAAAAAGGCACACTCTTGCGACGTCACATCGACGTTATAAAGTAGTGGTAATGACTTGCCAATATAGACTTATATAAGCCAGTCGCAAAAGGGTCGTTCTGTGGTCTTAGTGTAGTCATTATATCATTATGCATGAAGGTCAAAATCTTTCTAATATAGTATTACAATATGTATAACATATCAAATGATTTTATATAATATCAATATAATATATAAGTCAGCCTGCCTTTACATGTTCATGATACTCTGTGACCGTGATAGTTATCGAGATAAAAATGATTTTCATTTATGTGTCTTCAAGATTTAGTCTGAAACTCTAGTGACCAAGCAAATCCATTTTTACGATCAAAATCCAATTCTACTCACTTAAAATTCATGCGCCTCGAAAATGAAGAGAGATAAATATTTATTTTCATTTCAGAAAAAATATATTTCATCAATTTTTCTCATTAATCGTTGAATTATGTAGACCATATTACGAAAGATACTTGATTAGCACATCTCCAATGATTTTTAAATTGATATAACACCCAGGGTCCCATATTTTTCATTTTAAATATTTTTGTTCTATTATGGCTACCAGAATGATGTTATCAATCAATCGAAAAACATGGATGCCGTCCTTCTAGTGTCGAAAAGTTGTAACTACTCCGGTATGTACTATCATAGAATAGTTTACGAGTGTTTCAAAGACGTCGCAATATCTTACATAAAAAAGTTGTAATGTAGTCGCTGTGACCACAAGTAGCAAGTTTTGTTGTACTAACGTCGTAACGCTATCAAAACAGAAAAAGATATACACTGAGTGCATAAGCATTCCGCTAGTTCCACCTAATGGAAAACGCTAAAAATAACTGAAATTTACAATAGAGGTTATGTTAAACATTTATATTTAAATATTTTTTATTTATCACTCGAAGTGCACATACATATTATTTATGTCTTTCCTTGTTGTGAAAACAATTGAAGGAACTGGATGAACTTAATTTTTTTGCAGTGTCCCGATAGACTGATTAATCATTCCAGATGTTAGTTTTGGGGTAGGCACTCATCCTTCCTCTTTATATTTTTCTATACGCTCCAGTTGTCTTGTAAGGCAGATTGGATTTTTGTTTTGGCATTTTAATCATTCATACGGAACTGAATATTCTACATACCTACCTAACACAATATACCTATCCAACAAAAATAACATAACCAACAAAAATAATCTAACCATAGATACATAATGTAATCATTACGACCAAAGTTCATCAGTTGATAAAACTACATTACATGAGTACAATATGTAGTCGTAGAAACGTTTCAAAAATCTATTCATTAGAACCACATATGTTCATTGTCATAATAACCTCACAGCAACTGCTCTTAAGTTCTACTTAACGACACATACAATTTATTTACATACAAACGACAGTACAACTTCTTCTCGAGAATTCTTTATTGTACTCTCGTTATATCTAAAGGTTATAAAACGCACATTAACTTTTTGGTTCTAAAACATACAAATAGGTCTTTAAGACGGTATAAGAAGTCATTATGTTAATTTTATGACTCTGTGCTACTTGGGATGCGCAATGGAGAATCAATTACTCAACTGGACAGTGGCCCAGTTGAGTAATTGATTCTCCCTTTCTGCACTCTTTGTCTCGAGCACATTTACGTGCCAGGCAGTCTACTGAAAGTACTCACTCTCATTAGTGGTAAGCCCATAACGATTGAAAATAAAATAAGTTCTTGCGAATTCAAAAATATTCACATTCACAAAGGAAGAAAAGATAGAAATTGTAAAATGGTAATTTGGAGGTCACTCGATTCAGGATACAGTAAATTTGTTGCATTTGAAAATAGACCAATTCTGTCACAGTCCGCAATTACTCAAATTATTAAAAAGTTTGAGAAAAGCCAATTAATGAAGAGCGTCAAAATATGGAAATAAGTGTATGTGCCGACAAACCGCAGATCAAATCAATATGAATGACAGAACTGTTCGGAATATTTTGAAAAAGAATGGATAGCATTGTTACAAAGTACAGACAACGCAGGAATTTTTTCCCGAGGACCACATTAGACGCATGGAATTTTGTGAAACCATGATGATTCATTTAAAAATTATCTCTCAAAAAATCTTTTATTGAACAAATAAAAAAAAGGAACAAAAATATTTAATATTATTAAAAAACTTACATAAATTTAATGGATAAGAAACCAAAGATATTATCCTAACGACTTCATAAAAAAAACATTTAGTATCAATAACATTCATAATAACAAAATCAAACTAGAAATTTATGAACATAGATAATATGTGTATATGAAAAATCACCAAAAAAGGTAATTGCATTATTCTAATGACTTAGAAAAAACTTTTGGAATCAATATTGACTAGTCTTGATTCTCCTTATTCCAAAATTTGGCATTTAGCATGTCTCTGGTAGGCTTGAATTTAACGCACCTACCTTTATTTTTCACCCTTTTTTGTTGTTGTTATGAGAGCACTAACTGTCTCGGTCTTTAATTTATTTCGAAGGTCTGTTTTTATATTATTGAGTTCGGAAAATATTCTTTCTACATTTACATACGTTAAAATGACATTGTTGTTTTCTAATTGGCTGAGTTAGTGAGTTGTCATCCACCAGCCAATCAGAAAACGACGATGTCATTTTAACGTCAACCGCTACCAGAACCAAACGCCAATCGAGAGCGGCTCATGTTGAAGTATCAGTGGCGGCGGGTATAAGTCATATCATGCACTTTGAATGTTCGCTGACCTCACAATTTACTCACAACTGTCCGTTACTCACAATATAGCTCACAGACCATGAAATTCCTCACAAATGTGAGTAATAATTCACAAACTGGCAACCTTGCCTACGAATCCTCTAGCTTGCTAAGAAGTGGGAACAATTCAAGAGTGGTCCAGTTTTGTTATTTGTTATATTTTGTGCTGGTCGACTATAGACAACATTCAACATCCAAACACATTGGAAATCGTATATTGCGGCAAATTTTTTCCACATTTGTAGAAACCAATAATAATGCAGTTGCTGCTCAACCAGGCGAGTGATTAAATGCGCTCTACTCAGGTGTTTTAAATCTGATTTTGACCATTTTTGTAGAAATTAAAAGAAATTATATTGCAATTGTTGTTTAAATAACTATGGTGTCATTGACTCGTCGAAACAAAATTACAACCAGCCTATTAAGAATAAAAATCTGCGCTACCGTTGCTTGTGTTGCATTTAATTTGAAAACCAGCCTACTCGATACGAATAATTCGACACCGTTGCTGCTGTCAGTAATTACGACTCCTAGTTTATAAAAAAATCTGTTTTTTTTTTTGCATTCATCCATTTTGTTCTTTAGTATAGAAATTCTGAACTATGAACAGACGTGTCCCGGTAGTCGTATAGATTCCAGGACCAATAAGCAAGCGACGCCTGGTGGGCGGAGCCTATCAAAGTACGGAGCAAGGGGATAAAGACCGGCGATTTTGGCCAGACAAGACACCTCATCAGGACCATCCTCCTCCCCATCATCCTGTATGCATCCGCCGCATGGGGTCAATGCGCACAAGACCAAGATCCAGCTATTCTCAAACGTGAGCCTAAGAATGGCAGTGAACGCTCCCAGATACGTCACGAATAGATTTATCTACAGGGACCTGAATGCCAATCCGAACTTCATTGACGACCATCTTCGGAACCACGCCACCGCGACGTTCCTGAAGACGGACACCCACACGAACCCGGTGATTCAAGACATCCACCTAAACCTGGACGATCCCAGGTTTAGAGAAAGGGAAAAGTATTTGCGACCAGTCTACCAAAACGACTGTCCACCACCGAGAGTAGCACTCCGGCGCGTCAGGTGAGTAACAACTCAATACAAAACACGTAAGATCAACACACCCACATCACACCATACACTTACACACCCATCAGGTACATCACCGCCAGGCACACACAGCACAAGTCCGGCAAACATACAACGACCAGATAACAAGGGGTTTAAAGCACTCAGAGGCTGACTTCATACCACAGGAAGTACGATTTCAATTTCGCAAACGTGCCATTTGCGAGTTGAGGACCGCTCCAAGGAGGAGCGGTGGAGGATGAAGGGGATTTACTATCCATGGGCGCTTAACCTTAAGGGAGGCATGGTGTGTGTGACAAGACAACTTCAACAAACTAGCGCTGTACGCGGACGATACAGCACTAGTGGCCAGATCAGTAAACGCAACGCAAGTAACCTGGTACCTGCAAGAACAAGCTAGAGGACTGGTTCAGCCTATGGAGAATCGAGATCAACGCAGACAAGAGCCAAGCCATATTCACCAGAAGCCGAACAACACCATCAGGATATGTCATCATGAACGACCAACGAATCCCACGGGCAAACGAAGCCAAATGCTTGGGAGTCACCCTGGACAAGAGATTGACATTCAGGCAACACGTGGATCAGAGGCTCGGGCTAGCGAAGGAACCTCAACCCCCTTATAGTACCATGGACCTCCAGTTGAAGCTGCAGAAACATATAGGACCAAGATCCAAGACACCTTGTCACATATTGAATTTCACATGGTCATGGCTTCTTTCTAGAAGCAAAATGGCTGAAAATTCAATACTATTTCGTTTCCCTGGTGAATTGGCTCTCGTCGGTAAATAAAACTCTGTTAATGGTCCTTCTATGTGCTAACACCATCTAGAAAACGATATGCGTGGTACATGATCATCCTCTTCAAGCTTTTGCACTTTTTGTTTGAGATATGGATGCAAATCATTTTCTTTTAAATGTTTTCCATACCCGCATACGAGGTAGCGCCAATTGCCTACTTATTCTTCTTACGCTTCTAGAAGAATTATCATTTATAGCGTCCAGTATTTGCTCTTCGTGATGAACATTATTCTTCGAGCATCTCCTCGTCCTCTATTTGATGAAACTCTTCCTTTTTCCCTAATACTTTGAAGTACCTTAGCAAATGTTGGATGATGTGGTACGCGACGTCTGTATTCCCTTCTTGCAGACTCGCCATTTCCTTCGCAAAGCACATACACAAATAAAATATCTGCGTATTCCTCATTAGTGAAACGAAACGGCATCATAAACCCTCTCTAATTATTATACAGGGTGAGTTATTCTTACAAGAACTTGAGGTGGAAAAAAAGTAATATTCCGGTCCTGATATTGGTTTCGTTCAAATTTGTTAAGGCCTTTCAGTTCAATTCATGTACCAAATCGGCCAATCCCTGTATTTAATTTGGCGGATTGAATATTTTGTCTAAATTCACAAATCACTCTGTATGTCAGTAATGAAACGGCTTTGGACATTTGTATATGGCATTTTGCAATCTATTGGCAGTCCCTATAACCCCATAAGTTTTGTCGGTTTCATCTCCGGACACCCTGTATATAAAGGTAGATGAAATTACATTTGACAGTTCGAAGCAACTAGCGGTAAAAGTTTGGAACTGTGTGAAGTAACGATGCAAACGTCCATCAAAGGCGCTAGGAGTACGTTTTTGAATATGATTAAAAAATTGGCGTTTTCAATTTCGAATTATGAAAAATATTAAACATTTATTCAATTTCTAATTTAGTTGGTGTGCTTTCTAGGTGGTAATATTTATGTTTGAATCAAAACATTCCAGAAAAGGGGCACATGCGTGTTCCCTATTCAGTGTGCCATAAACGAGTCTTGGACTTCAGAAAATTATTACCACGAGAAAGATTGATGCCATCTCTCCAAGACTCGTAAGAAAAATGAGAAAGTTTTCTATTTAAAATCTATGCTGCACAGTGCTGCTGCTCATGGAAATCACATGAAGTTTTCTAATTAGAGTCCTTCTGTATTTTCTGAAGGATCGATAAATTGTTTTTCATGCCTATATTCAGAGATGGCGCTGTAGGTTCAGTTCAATAGAAGTATTGATACCACTTTATAACTCCAAAGTTGGGAATATTTTGGCGCGTGCTGGCCTACCGGGATCTTCCCGGTAAGCTTTTATAAAGTTGCATCGCCCTACGACACGGCTCAATTTGAAATTAGCAACAATAGGGAACAGGCATGTGTCCTTTTTCTGGACTATTTTCATTTGCACATCAACATTACCTCCCAAAAATCTAGGCAACATGAGGCCCGTTTGCAGCGACTTTTTTATAAAGAACAATTAGGCTAATTGTCCTTTAGAGTACCATTAGCGGTTTTTGTGTATTGCACCAACTTCAAGAGACTCTTAAAGCATCCATTAAAACAGCATTAGCTAACTGACCAAACTCCTTCCCTTAAATTGTTCTTTAACCTCAAATATTCAAAAATATTTGATTTTTGTTAATTAATATAGTGCCTGGAGATTTGTGACTTGCGAAAATGGAAACATTTTATGAGGTCCTGGTGGAGGATTTTCTATAAGACGATTTAGAAGTCCTTGATTTCGTCGATATGGGCCCATTACTTTGAAGAGATGTCACAAATGGACTTTTTCAGAAGGCTAACAAAGCCTACAGTCATGACACGTCTAACCCAAATTGAGAATCAAAAGATAGCTGTTATGTCCGGCTATTTTAAAACTACATGGGTATAATATAGGTACTGCTTTTCTCAAACAAAATGATTTTATTTTATAAATAACAGCCTCTTGTCAATGAATCAACTGCTTCTGACACTCAGGCTTTATGCCAGCAGTGAGCACATGATTTAGACGGCGGACTTCACGAACGTCCATGTCTCTACAGTGAGTAGAGTGATAGCTTTATGTATCACCACTAATTGTATCTTTGCGCCCCAGAGTTGTAAATATACCCCATCCTCACCCAGGCTTCGTATTTTTGAGAATTTGTAATAGCATTAGTTTGTTTATTTTCCAATATATTTTTATATTGAAGGGTCAATGTGAAAAGATGACTCACTTCCCTGGGGCAAAAATTCAGCCCCCTCATTATTTTTGCTTCTGCGGACATCGTAAAAAAATCTATATTTTTAGAAATTTCCACAAACATCACATAGAAAAACCAAACATTTACAAAAACTAAAGATATTTTGAGATTTAAAACAGTGTCCCAACACAATTAACACAAAAAACACTGGATCATTGCGACGGTGCCATACTGTAACGGAGATAAAGAACCGTTAGTAAAAATTTTGAGAAAATGTTTCCGTGCAAATCATTTGAAACTTAAGTAGCAATTAAAATTAAAGGTCCATTTTTAAATAATTTGAAAAAAATTCCTAATTTGAAATTAGACCAATCAATACAGGTTTGTTCGTGCCTTCTGATGGAAGACGGTCCGTAGTTATATCTTGTTATGTTTCCTACTCGCAACTATCATTGCTTAATTTGTTATAAACATTCAAAAGCAACAAAATCGTGTTTTTTTCGTTTTTCGCTTGTAACATAAAAACTAATGAAGCAATCTCGATGGTCTCAATAGACAAATTGTAGAAAATCCAAATGCGAAAAAAATTAGCTCTGGCTCAGATTATTGGTAACGGAAAACGAAGAAAAAACGGAACAATCCACGTTTTTTTTTTTCATTCATAACACCTGCAATTATATCTCTGGTACAGGATCTTCTGAAGCCATTGGCAATAAAAAACAGTTTGAGGAGGCTTTGCAGAAGTTTTTCAGGAGGACCAAGGAGAGAAGCCACAGAGAAACAGATAATGCAATGCCTGCAACAAATGCAACACCCTAATATGTGTACAATTTCCAACTGATTCAGCTAGTCTTTTTTTGTTTATCATATGAATCTATATATATATATAGGATACGTTTTTGTTTGTCGTTTTTTTATTTATTATATTGTAACACAATATAACATATAAAGTTAGGTGGTGGAGAGGTTGTCGGATTAGTACCAATAATTATTCTCTAATTTTCAGCCAACGTTTCGTTTATTATGTATAGACTTCTTCAGGGCCTATAAATAATTATTGGTCCTAATCCGACAACGTATCCACCACCTAATATTATCAAAGGACGCAATTTCAAGTGAATAACATATACATTTCTGAATTAAACTCGTCTTTGGATTTTTTTTCCATATTTTCCATTACATTTTTCAAATTGAATGAATGAAAGAAAAGGACATTCGAGGATGTCCAGGGGATGTACCTCATAAATCCCAGGGATGTCCCTGGGATTTCCTACTTTAATTATAGAACATCCTTAGGGTGTCCCTTTGATGCCCATTGTCAGGACTTGGTACATCCCTGGGACGTACCAGAAGGACGTCCCTTGGGTGTCCTTTTCGGTGAAAGTACATGTCCCTGGGACGTCCCAGGGATGTACCAAGTCCCGACAAAGGATATCCCAGGGACGTCCTAGTAGCAAATAAAGGACGTCCCTGGGATGTACTGGGGATGTAGGTACTTGTGTTGTTAGGGAATGCATAAATAAGGTATGCTTGTGTGGCCGTTGCCGACATAGGACCGACGATGCCGATATAATCCCGACATTCAACCGATGATTTGTGTTTACTGGGTATTTTATTTATTTTTATTTCATTATAATTAATTTACTATATTTTAATAAAATTGGGTTCGTGAAAAGTCGATTTACTTACTTACCTTAATGTTAAAATCAGTTTATACTTTGGCGAGATGCACTCTCGAAAGTTCTAGGATCTAAAAATATGACTCTCAATATTCTCTAAAATATAGTCGAATGTCGATTGTGTCATTCTGGAATACCTACCATTTTCATATTTTTTTTTATCTCTTCAAATGATCTTCCAAATTATCGTTTTTCATTTCTGGATAAAAAATAGTCATCACCCCAGGCACTTTTTTTTCCAATAATAGATATTTCAGCAATGGGGATGTTTCAACTGTATTCGTACGTAAATGAAATCGTCCAATGCAGCCACACTTTCGTGCGATTTGGTTCGTAAGAATTCGTACGACCAATTTTTCGAACGAATTCGCGTCCAATGTACATTGGCTGTTACCTAACAGGCTCTCAAAGGGAGTAACATTTGCCGGGATCTGTCAACTATTATTTCATTTTTAGTATCTTAATTTGTGTTTTAGTATTATTAGTATTTTTGTGTTATCTACCTAGTTTTTTACATTAAAGAATTGTGGATTTCCTAGAATATTATGTATATTTTCGTTATTTTATAGAGAACCCCATTATAGGGGCAAATCAAGCATTTCTACTAAAAACAATCGGCTGTGAAAGTGACAGGTGTGGTAAGTAGTTCTCTTTGAAGCTCTAGCAGCGACCTGCTTTTTGGCAGTGGTTCGATATTTTTCACAAAAAAAGTTATTTAGTAAAATATATGCCCCATATTACTCAGTACTTACCTATTTTTGTTTCTGGAACAGGAATCTGCAATCAGATGTTTTGTAAAACTTTCGGATTTTCAACCATTAAGAATCAACAAAATATCCACTTCTTTCTTTCAACACAACCCGAATCAACTGTTTCACACAAAATGCACTATCCAAACAATTCATTTTTGTCAAAAATCACCTTCCTTCATAACCTCTACAACAAAACACGTTTGCCAGATTTCAAATCGGCAATATTGGGAATCACAGACCTCATAAATGAACAGACCGTTCTTCCAATGATTACATAAAAACTTTTTAACAAAAAATTAAACCGACGAAATACGGAACTGAAAAGTAAAAAATAAAATAAACATTCTTAGTCTCAGTAACTAAGCTCCTAAACTAATGTAACTAATTTTGAGTCGGCGCCAAACAAACAAGCAAATGAATTAGGTAAGGCGTAAAATGATGGCATCGAGTTGCGCGGTTATATTCTGATAATTTTTTTGAAGTAATTTAATGATGTTCGTTGATTGTTCGTTTGGCGCCGACTCAAAATTAGTTATTCATTATTTTAGGAGCTTAGTTACTGAGACTAGAAGGTTTATTTTATTTTTTACTTTTCAGTTCCGTATTTCGTCGGTTTAATTTTTTGTTAAAAAGTTTTTATTTTTCAATTTTTTGTGGCTAAAATCTACTAATTACTACCTACTTGTTTTTTGATTACTTCCAAAATACTTACTTACCCACCTTACTTCAACTATTACCAGTTAAATAATATGATTATCTACTTTTACTATTTGTTGTAATATAAATTATTTTTGTTGTTCTGGTTAGTTTATTTCATTACTTTGTATATCATTCCATCCTCTCATAGAATATAATGATTTTGACGGATGTGGGACAAAAATAATGTCAGTAGCGATCTGTCATTGTCAACTACGTATGTGTGTGCCAATGTTCACAAGTGAAAAATCAATTATCCCCTATTTTTCTACCCGTAAGGGTGGATAATTTCACTCGGAATCCAAATATAAGGTATACCCTATCTATTAAAAAAAGAATAATCCAAATCGAAGAGCCCAGTACAAAGTTATGCCTGATAGAATCGGTTAACGGACCAGAATTAGAGGGTGAGTGATCAATATCCTTCATTTTGCTACCCTTAGGGGTGGATTTCATCTTTAAAATTCAAATGGGACCACTTTCGATGTACACCCTATTCACTGTAAAAAGAATTATCGGAATCGGACGTCTCAGTAAAAAGTTATGCGTGATCATACATAAAAAAAATATATAAAAAAAATTAAATATACGCGTCGACTAGAGAACCTCCTCCTTTTTGGTTTCGTCGGTTAAAAATAGCCCCTTTGCCAAAGCTGACATGAGACTCCACTTCAAGTTGGTGCCCCTGATTTTTTGTACCTTTCTAATAAAAGGAATGAAACGAGATAAGACATGTATTCACGATTTGACATAAAACGGCGTCAAAACTTGATTGCCTTTCAGAATTCAGGGCAGGTTTTCCATTTTTCATTGATGTGCGAGTTTATTATTTAGAAGCACTAAACTGCTAGATATTCACATTGTATCGTATTCAGGCTCATACATTGACGAGTAGCAAAAAGCAAAATGGAGATTGAATGATGAATATAAATGAAAATGAATGATGGGCCAAAATCAAAGAGAGACCAATAGGGTTCCATTTTGATCTCTAGGTACTTCTTTCATGAGGTCTGTGTTGGGAATTCTAAATAA
Organism: Gonioctena quinquepunctata; assembly: GCA_018342105.1. Taxonomy (NCBI): domain Eukaryota; kingdom Metazoa; phylum Arthropoda; class Insecta; order Coleoptera; family Chrysomelidae; genus Gonioctena; species Gonioctena quinquepunctata. The sequence goes on from JAFIRS010000164.1 coordinate 495,831, forward strand.
GGGATGCTCCCTCTAGTGTCGATGTTTGAAACTATACATAAGTACATTGTTTACTTTTTGAAACATTAATGTTTATATGATTTTAGGCATTGTATACTTAACATGTCGAGTGTGATTGTTGACATTTAATGAAATTCTGGTTTCTGGTTTAGGGGAATGTTCTGATGTTGACTATTGTAGGTACGTCCTCGAGTGAAAAAATGAGTGATTCAAGTTCATCATTATTGTTGTGTACATCAATGTAACTGGTGAATTTATGCAACACCAATTAATAATTATCAAGTAACAATTAGCAATTATAAATTGAACCATCATCTTACAATGGCCATGTTTATGCAGACAAGTAACAATTATCAATTAACAAGTAACAAGTAGAAAGTTGGCCAACTTTAAACTTCTTACTTTAATTGAACCAAATTTTCTTCTAGTGCGCAACTTGCATGCAGATGACCGTGTGCGATGATGAAAGCTAACCTAACTTTTATTAAATAAAATATTCTGGTTTGTTTTCGTTGTGGGTTGTAGTGTCTTTTGGAATTTTATTTACGTATTTGTGAAAATATACTGGAAGAATGGTAATTGATGATGCTATTTTCATTCAAATTAATAAATGCAAATAGCTCGGATCTCTGACTTGTACGCATGCCTTTTCTTCCTTAATTGTTAATTGAATTTGCATCAATTTTCATAACTTGCTTATTGATAATTGTTATTTGATAATTAATCATTGTTAATTGGTGCTGCATAGATCCACCATATCTTGGGCAAAACGATCCCGTTGTACTGGAATAAGTTTTTATCATCTTCCCTGAGAAAATGAATGTAACATACTGGTGCAGACTAATCTAGGAATGAGGGAGTCTATAGACAGACGACGGGCTCTTGAAGAATACAGTTCCTTTCCAAAATCTTCCTGTATCGTCTGTGGCGAAGAAAAAAAGTTAAAAAGAAAACCTTCAGAGAGAATTGAGAAGGAAATTCAACGTACCGAAGATTATTCATACAATATGGAAAAAGAGTGACTAAATATGTATATCTAGGTGATAAGGACACATTTTCACACCATCTTATTACTTTTGTTAGTTTTATTTTCAATTCGAACATTCACAAATCATGTGTAACATTTTTTCAAAATAATTCATAACAATAATTCCCAATAACTTTGATTTGAATTCGAAAAGATGGCGATGCATCTTATGTGCTGCCAACACGAAGAACTGAACTTTTCCAATTAAGAAATACGTCAAGAGAATTTCGTTATGGAGCAGGGTGATATTTGGTATCAAATAGTGCATAGAGAATTCGTAGATTGTGCTGAAAAATAGGAGATACCATTTTGTTAGTTTCTCGTGCTTGAAAATGGACCTTGTTCAGAATGCAAAAATACTTGAGTATCCTGACAATAGTTAAAGTCAGGGGTGGGCTCCATTTGCAAGGTAATTGTCAATCGATTATATTTCCATGTCGATATTCTGCTTTTGGCCCTGAGAGGATAAAGGTCGTTCCGAAGTGAAACAAACACTAGTATAATATATATTTATTTGGACCAGCTAAAATTTTCAGATAAACATTGAAAAAACCATGTTGCATGTGTTCATAATATCACTAGTGAATATCAACTGCTAACCTATTCCTTGAAAGTCAATATCTAATTCCAAAGAAGAAAAATTATCAATAACTATCTCCAAAATCTCATGGTGTGTGATTAGAATATATTATCGACTAGACTAGGCAGCACACACTCAAATTCTACTCTCTACTAAGAGCACTTTCAACGGACAGAATGACAAATTTCCTAGATCCCCAATTGTTTAAACAATAGATCCTTGGGGAAAATATGCAGACTTCAGAGACAGGTTGATATATGTACAAAATGTGCTTCACAAGAATTTCAAGACCTGTAATATCAAATGGGAAACACTATTTCAACACTGAAAGTATGAAATTAAATTTCAAAGGACAAGTTATTGCCTTCATACAATAAAGAGCTAAAAATTTACATAGAAACGTGACGAGGTTATAGAGAGTATTCTAACTTGTTGCAATATCAACGGGCTCATAAAAAAAATATTTTTCCTATGGAAAAATTACGAAGAATTGATAAGTGACCATAAATATACCCAATGTTTGACCAACTGCTGAAACTGTTCAACTCTGCACTCATCACATGTTTCAGTGGCGGCGCGTCTGTTAGAAACATCTATTCGAAACATTTCTTTTTTCAGAATAAATACTTTCCCCCTTCCGACGCGCCGCCACTGGATACGCTGCTACACCCGTGACCCACACGATTAGATGTTTCAGTTCTCTATTCAACTGCTATATTGCTGTTGTTTATTTAGACTATAGTGTTGTGCTTTCGAATTGAGATACAGCTTGGATTATAACATAGAAGGTCGTCATTCATTACCGAGAACATTCCAGGTTTGTTGGTAGTTTGTTTTCATTGACATTTTTGCAGAAGTGCAATTTTAAATACAAGAATGTAAAGGAAAGAAAACAAGCTGATCAATATCTATCTCAACTGAAAGTTTAAATACGTAATGCTAGTCGCTTACCACTGAAACAAATGCTACAAATTGTTGATTTTATTTTGAATAATTCATCAAGAGTTTTTATTTGACATTAGTGAAACTGCATTATGCATCTATCATTCACCAAAGTACAAGTTAGATAACACCCTGTATAATTTATTATCGAACGAATTCAGTTTGAATTGTAATTTCAACGGATGAAAGTTAAAAAAATAGCAACACAATTTCAAAGCTTTTTACAATCTCATTTTCCCCGTAAAAATCCGCATTTTTGTATTTAATTCCAGGGGTGGAAATGCCCATGATTGACCCCCATATGTCACTGTTCCTGAAGTACTAGCAGGTAAAATTTAGTAAATTGAAAAAATGTGGGAAGAATTTGTTTTCAAGGATAGAGAATTTCATGTCGACTGTTCATATAATAAGTTCCTTTTTGCAAGTTCTTAAGGTACCTATTACAATACCATTCGTTATATAAATATGGGAAGTGCAAAAAAGAAAATAGCATTATCAAAAAACCCTTGCTTTCTCGCATTTATTGTATAAGTATAGATAAAAATATCAGTTCAACCAAACAAAAATAAAATCACCCTAATTCTTATGAAATAGGCAACCAAAAAAAAAAATTAAACACGTTTAATCACTTACACAAAACTTTTCTAAAATAATATATACACTTGTTCCGACAATTTTGATACTGTAATGATTCCCTTTCTAAAAATTCAAATTATTCCATTAAAATAACCACAAGAATCTTCAAAAATAGTACCTTTACCCAATACATGCTACATAAAAGTAGAAAGCCATGTTTTATCACATATAAATATTCAAGATCGAATTCGGAGAATTAAAAGATTCCAGTAATTGAGTCATGATTTTCATTATCATGAGTCATGGATTTTCTTATCATGTTGTGAGCCTCATATTTTGATAAAATAGCGGTGATATTGACAATATAAAAACAAATATGGACTGTATTTTTCGGGTGCTGAAGTATTTCAATCTTCACAGTTAGGATAAAAATAAATCTGATAAAAAAAATATCCTAGATTAATATGTGTTCTCTTTTGGGTGAATACATCTACGGGAAAACAAAAAGCAACGAAAATACAGCCCATAGTCGCCAAGGAGCCTGATGTATGAACCCCAATTCAAGCATTTTGGCGCAGAATATATAGGGGAGGGGGTTAAAAGCATTTGCGGCACTTCATCCATCAGGTCCAATATTTCAAACATTTTGAATTATACACAAGATATCACATAAACAACATATATGAAAGATATGACAATGTTCACAATAAGCAATAAATTCGACGAAATCTATTTGGTTTTCCAGTGCAGAAAATAACCTTGAGAAAGAACGGCAATTCACCAAACCTGTAAGGCAATAATATGAACAATTCAAAAATTGCCAGCTAAAATAATCAAAACCGTGATGCCCCCTGGAATGTCTGAATAACAAAAACAATATTTTGAACCTGCTTAATTATCAAAAAAACGAAAATAACTTCAACATATCAACTAACTGGTGAAAAAAACATTGCATTTGTCAAACTTATTTTCAGCACCATATTCAAGAAATAAATGAAATTAAATATTCAAGAGTAAAGCCTCATGGCGTTAGAGGGTATGGTAATTCAATTCTGTTCGAGCCTTGTAGAATTTGAAAGCAACAAATCCAATAGCTACCAATCCCAAGGCAAGAACTATTCCACCTACAAAACTTGGACCATCAAACCTGAAACATATATTTCATTAATTCCCAATCTACTATACATGAGAAAAGAACATGAACCAGTTACCATATTCATTTGTTAAGAAAAATTGTTGGATAGTGCAATTCACTTGATATATACTGCACAAAGAATAATTATTACTTCTATAAAAGGGAATTTTAGTTTGTGTTCATGTCCATTAAATAGGTTATGCAACCATTTTGAGCACCCCCCCCATCGTTGTTGGATATTTTTGACAGAATACGTATTGAGACCGTTTTGGACCCTATTTATTTTCATTTAGTAGAAATTTCGTCTGTCGCAGGAAAACTCCCTCTCCGAAAAATGTATCCATGAGTTTTTTATTTTTAACTGATTTTATAACTTCTTCCAGGTCCCTAGTATCAGTTTCATAAAGTACGAATGATGAAGGAATAAGGGGATTTATAAAGTGGTCCACAGGATTAATATCTCTTGATAAGTCTTTGTTTGGTTAATGTACCAACAATAGTGCAATAATTGTTTAGTTCGTTGGTAGAGAGAGAGAGAGAGAGTAATTTCGGATTCATTATTGCTGTTTTTGCCTGTTAAATCACTTATAATATTCCAGCTAGTTTTAGATTTGTTATCAGATTTGGTTATTTTATTACCAGCTTTTATTTACTTTCACCTGTCCGAATGTGTGTAATGAAATCTTACAAGTTAAATTTGACAGGTGTTCATAGTTGTAGAGAAAAAATCAAAATGGCGGCTCCAAGATGACGCACGAGATTTGTGTTTATGGTCCGATTTGATTCAAAATTGGTATCTGGGGGTTTTCGAGATCGATGATTAGGAATTTTTTGCCAAAATGCATAATATAAAAATGGCGGCTCCAAGATGCCCGACGATATCTGTGATTATGGTCCGATTCTATTCAAAATTGGTATACAGCGGTTTACGGGGTTGGAGATTATGAATTTTTTGTCAAAATTCATAAATTCAAGATGGCGGACGAGTTCATTATGATCCGATTCATCAATCAATCAATCATAACTGAGCTTTATTGTCTAAGCATTATTTTTCCTATTGACAAAGCATGAGACGTAACAAGTGGATTCACTATGTCCATTTGTAAAGTAAAAATATAAATATAAAATATAGAAGGACACACTTTCAAGAATATAAAAACAAATACAAAATAAAAGTAACAGTTTGCCACAAAACAATAATAACATGTATATCACATTCAACACCAACTAGATACCTAACATATAAGTTGAAAACCTAGAGCTAAAAAATGCACGGCTTTAAAACTTTTCATTGTAGTATTCCTGCAGGTCATAGTACGCTTTTGGGATGAGGAATTTCTTAACTTCCTTTCTGATTTTTTTTATACTACCGGTTGCTTTAAAATGTTCTGGCAAATGATTGCACATTTTTTTGGTTTCATATGTGTATGTTTAGTTTTAGTATTGGCAGAGAAAGGTGGCAGTTATTTCTAGTGGATATATAATTCACAGGGTATTTATTCGATGAATGATGTCTAGTGTGAATCAAACAGACTGTTTCCAAGATAAAGATGCTAGCTTGTTGACTGATATACAGTGGTCTGCAATGGTCCCTTGCTTTTTAGCCTTACATAAATAGCGAATTGCTCTCTTCTGTAAAACAAATACCGAATTTAGCAGATGTTGGATACGAAAACCCGTACCTGATATGAGACTCTATTAGAGAAAACTATGAGTTTCTAGCGATAGCAGGACCAATCTCATTTGATACAACTCTGATAGCATAGCAACCCGATGCTAGTTTCTTTTTTAGCGACATTATATGCTCTTCAAACCCTAATTTTCTGTCAATATGAATACCCAGGAATTTAGTACTTGTTGTTATCAACTTGATGGGTACCCAAGGTCAGATTTTCAAACAAATCTGAAGGTAATAATACTTGTTTTCTCAACATTGAAACAAAGCGAATTTGAGTTACACCAAGATTTGACTACATTGAGTTCCTGGGATACAACTGTTTTTAGAGTCTCTAGGATTTTTTCCATGCCATAAGAGGGTGGAATCATTCATCTGCAAATAACGTTAATTTTCCTGTAATTGATAAGTGTGTTAGATCATTCAGGTATAGTAAAAATAAAACTGGGCCGAGCACTGATCCTTGAGGATTTGGCATGTGATTCAATATTGGGTATGTGGGGGTGTTCGGGTCGAAGATCATGAATTTATTTTAAAAATTCATAAAGTCAAGATGGCGGCTCCAATATGGTGGAAGAGTTTATGCATTGTTTGTCAAAATTCATATAATCAAATTGGCGGCTCCAAGATGGCGGAGATCTCTTTGATTATGGACCGATTCTATTCAAAATTGGTATGTGGAGGTTTTTGGGGTCGGAGATTATGAACTTATTGTAATTTTTTTTTTAATTCAAGAAGGCGGTTCCAATATGGTGGACGAGTTTTGTGAATATGGACAGTTTCCATTCAAAAATTGGTATGTCAGGGTTTTTGGGGTCGGAGATTATGAATTTAGTCAAAGATTATTTATTTTTTGTCAAAATTCATAAATTGAAGATGGCAGCTCCAGGATGGCCAGACGAGTTAATCTTTAGATGATCTCCTCATTGAAGAACCAGACAGCTAAGAACTTACAGGAAAAAGGCCTCATAATAATGATGCTTTAACAAAAATGCATAGATTAAGGCATACTTACTAAAAAGCACAAAATAAAATAATTAATAAAAACCCTTTGTATAGACAAGCTTTTATTCAAATGTGGTAAAAAGGTTTTTTATTAATATTTTTTTAAATTTTAAATGAGACTATTTTTGAATAGTTGAAAATATCCATTCATTGCTGTACTTGGTGATTCTTGTTAAAGGTTTTTTTTTTTCCATAGTACATGTGTGGAAATCCATTTCAAACAATTGGTTACTTCTAGTGACTCTCCCAGGTACATATAATCTAATCTCTGATAATAATTATTGACAATTAACATAATTCAATATTTTGTATAGTAAAAAAACATCTGAATTTTTTTTTCTAGCCAGTAGCTTTTCTAAGTCGACAGCTTCACGAAACTGATCCAGTGAATGTTCTTTTAATGACTTATTCAGGCAGCAACTCTCAAGTATTTGCACTTTTTCGATATTATCAATATGTAGTTGATAGTGACCAAATACATGAAACATATTCTAAAATGGACTAACTAAACTTGTATATACAGGGTGTTCCAAATTAAGCCGGCACCATTGCCAACTCCGTTATTATTGATGCTACGATTTCGGTTAAATGGGCAAACTGGTAGCATTTTTAGTGGCCTTCTCGATGCCGAAAACAAAAAACAAAATGACAGTCACGTCATAATATTTCATAAAATGATATTTTTTTCAATGGAACACCCTATATTTTTTCATGCATTTCGATTTGTAATAACATTCTCAACAACAAAGCTCATTTGACTTTTTTTCGTAAAGGTGAAAATAAGACAGTTGTATTAATAGGAAACATTTATAACAAACGGGTTTGATAAAGCGCTATAAAATATCGAGTTAATGTTCAAAAACACCGCCTTCTTGTTGAACACATATTTGGGCCCTTCTATTGACACTACGTGTGGCATTCAACACAGTTCGACCATCAATTCTATTAATTATAGTTCCAATATAATTTTTCATTTCATCTATATTATTATGTTTTATTTTGTACACCTCATTTTTCAGAAATCCCCAAAAATAAAAATCTAGAGGTGTCATGTCTGGTGAACGAGGGGGCCACTTAACAGGAGCATTTGTAGCAATCCATCTGTTTCCAAAATAGCCTCGCAGCAGTCGTTTTACGCCACTGACATTATGTGGTGGTGCTCCATCCTGCTGAAAATAGATCATCTGGCGAGCCTCCAGATCAAGATCATCGAAAAACTCTTCCAACATTCTTGTTGATGAATTAATGTAACGGGGTCCGTTCAAAGAACCATGGTTGAAAAATGGACTGATAATTCTGCCTCTAAATAGACCACACCAAACATTAATACTAAATCGTCTTTGCGGATTGTGGGGATGGACTAGAAATGGATTATGTCTACTCCAATAATGAAAATTCTTTCTATTATACATCCCACGATTTGAAAAATTAGCCACATCGCTCCATATAATATTTCTATTGAAGTTTGGATCTTGTCTGCATTTATTCATAAACCACCGACAAAACCCCAATCGTCTCTCAGGATCACCAGGTTCTAGTGTTTGCACTGGTCTTAACTTATAAGGAGAAATCTCATGTTTTTTCAGAATTTGTTGAATACCAGACAGTGGAACAGCTATTTCTCTAGATAAATCTCTGATGGAATTATTTGGATATACCTCAAAGTAGGATAAAACGTCAATTTCTGTATCTTCAGATATTACAAAACGTTTTTTAGTTCTCCTCTTCTCAAAAACTTTTTCATTGTTCCTGAATCGCCGATGAAGCACAGCAAAAAAACGCCGATTAGGTAATTCACGATCGGGGAACGAATTGCTGTAGTGTTGGAGTGCTCTTACGCTATTTTTCTGGCAAACCAAGTAGGATTCTAACATATCACATTTTTCTTGATGGGAAAACGGCATTTCGAAAAATATTCGAATAGTAGTTGACAGTTACAATAATTTATGACATTGTCATGACATACTTGACAATATTTGACAAATAGAATTTCAACAAAGTTTCAAGACAACTTGATTGCTCATAATAATTATGTTTTATCGAATCAAACACATTTTTTCCAACCACATTCATATGACCCTCCAATATTTTCTGTTCTGTACAAAAACGGCTTCAAAGTTATCATTACAGCAGACATATTTTGATTCACAAAATAAATGCGGCTAGCGGAATGGCTTTAAGATGGAAATTATCGTTTTGTACATTAATACCAAATAGCTTAGTGGTGTCAATTAAATGGTGCGACATGATGATCACGGGTTTCACGAGTTCACATCCCAGCTAATTTTTTCTTTTACTGTCTTATTTTGCTATTAGTAACAAAATATTGTCATTCGTATAAGTACAAAAAATGGGTGTTTGGACAATCATGAGGTTTTATTCGCCAAAACAAAGAAATTTTTTGTGCTAGTGAAATAAATAAATATTTCCACATAAGTCGCTCATTTTCCACTTTAGGAAGAAAAGTGATATGAGCTTTGTTGTTGAGAACGTTATTACGAATCGAAATGGATGAAAAAATATAGGGTGTTCCATTGAAAAAAATATCATTTTATGAAATATTATGACAACGCGACTGTCAATTTTTTTTTTTTCGGCATTGAGAAGGCCACTAAAAATGCTACCAGTTTGCCCATTTAACCGAAATCGTAGCATCAATAATAACAGAGTTGGCAATGGTGCCGACTTAATTTGGAACACCCTGTATAAAGTTAGTGTCCTTGATGGCAGTGTCATTTCTCCAACACATCTGCATACAAATTCTATCATTTTCAATGTTCTCTTAATAATATAGTCTAGCTGTGTTCGAAAGTCTAACTTGGTGTCTACTAGTATACCCAAGAATACCATATTGCAAATAAACTGTTGAAAATGTTATACATATTTTATGTAGAACATTCCATCCACGACAATTTTTTACCTGTAATATTATACGAATGTTAGGTAAATTAGAAAACTAACCTTCTCTCAGGCTCAGGTGGTTGTGCAGTAGTATTTGGAACATCTGTAGTGGGTTTATCAGTGGGTTTATCAGTGGGTTTATCTGTTGGTTTTTCAGTTGGTTTTGTAGTAGGAGTAGGTTCAGTTGGTTTTGTAGTAGGAGTAGGTTCAGTTGGTTTAGTAGGAGTAGGTTCAGTTGGTTTTGTAGTAGGAGTAGGTTCAGTTGGTTTTGTAGTAGGAGTAGGCTCAGTTGGTTTTTTAGTAGGAGTAGGTTCAGTTGGTTTTGTAGGAGTAGGTTCAGTTGGTTTTGCAGTAGTACTACTATTGGGTGGCTGATTGGTAGGTTCTGAAACAGAAATATTTCGTACTGATTTAAAAAAAAATAGGTATACCTGAAACTCAAGGGTTTTCATTTTGAATAGAAGTAAACAAGGGGCCTTCGGCCCCTTCCAGTTGGAGTACGTAGTTTTTATGTGATATCAGGTTAGTATTGAGCTCGGATCATATTAACGATGATATGAAAGCATATTAGAGTTTATCATTGCTCCTAAAAGGTGTGTGAGATGAAAGTAGAAACTATGGCATATTATTACTTTGAAACTATCATTGGGCACCAAAGATGTGTATACGACGATACATAAGTAGAGAGATGTACTGCGACCAAATATGTGTATTTTATTTCACTCTTCGTTATTATTTCGATATTTTCGGGGAAATATGAAAATGTCTTATTTCTCTTATGTTTTTTGTTTTTATCTTCCGTACTATTCGATTTGAAAAAAAAGTCTATTGAGTTTTTTTGTAGAAATAGTTGAGAGAAATGTTTTTTTTATTTTAATTTTTTTTATATGTCCAATCGTTTTTGAGAAATTTGAATTTTATTATTAAAAATTTTTATATTTTTTTTTTCAAACTTTGAATCATCAAAAAAATATGGTTGAGATGTTTCAATGAAACTCTATGATTAAAATGTTTCAACTTGTAATTTTTTCCAATATTACGGTCAAATATTAATCTTTACTGTTTTTCGGCCATATCTCCCGTACTATTCAATTCAGAGAAAAAGAAACGGGCAGTTTTTTTAGAAACTGTCAAAAACAATATATTTGCTCCCGTAAACATTTTCGAAAATTTCCAGTCATTTTCGAGAAAAATTAAGTTGTTTTAATTTCGAGATTCAATTATCAGATTTTCAATTGTTTTTTTGTTTTCTGGTGGAGTGAAAGAAAAATGTATATGCAATATCCGTTAGTTTGCGAGATTTTTGAATTCAAGTCGGACCATGTATTTTGGAAAATCCCCCTGGAAAATCCATTTGGAATTTACCGATTACGCCCAGTTTCAATAGGCTTTCTGTACGGTCATCGAACTATTCTATGACAGAATATGAAATCGAAAGGATCACCCATCCGACCTGTAGTCGAACCGCAAGGAATTTTCATAAAAATTCCGGAAAAACCATCTTGGAATTTTCCGATTTTCTCCATATTCTAATGACAGGATACTCTTTTTTCTGGAACATGATGGCAAAGTTTCAAGACGATACTTCGAAGGGTTCCGGAGATATTTCACTTTATGTTTGGTACAGAGTACAGACAGACCACATACAGAAACCAAAGTTGCTAAAACCGGGGGATCATTTTCTCAAAAGTAACAATACCTCTATCTCGCTTAGTTTCCGAGATAGCATTTCACCAGAGACCGTAGTATACTCCTCTATAGTATATCGTCGCATAACAAGAAGTATAAATGTTAAAATTATTTCATTGTCATTCTCTTATCCTCAGAGAAATAATAAATGAATTTGTAACAACTGATTCAAAAAAATTACATCAATGCGTACGCATCCCTGTTTACGAGACCAAATTGCTATACATTACAAATCAGTATGGCATTTATTTTCGATAGAGATGGGTGCAAATATTGGTACTTGTTTTATCTATCTATACCGGGTGTCAACGAATCTATTAGACAAGTCATAACTTCTAGAATATCAGGTGTATCAAAATGAAACTTGGTATAATTAAATGGTATGTGAAGAGGAGAATTTTATTATTTTTAACTTTCCGGTCACTTCCCGTTTCACCTGAAATGGCTCCGGTTTTGAATTTTTAAATGGAACACCCTTTATATTGTAACATTTTTGGATATCTGAGACAATTCTGGATCAGAATGTGACATTTTTAAAAGTTTTTACGCCTACTTCATTTTTTTAGAGCCACTTTTAGTATTGCATCTAGGTGGCCATGATCGGAAGTAAACTAATCTGAGGACTAGTATGATAGATAGGAATAAGACAAGTTGGCAAAATTACATTTTCGTGTCTAACTATTATTTTTGAAATGGCGACCATTTTTTGACAAGCTCTTCCGAAAAATGATTTTTTTAGGAATCTAACGATACTAATTTATTTGCGCTTGGATTAAAAATAAGAACATAAATTAAATATTACTAAGGAAAATACTGGATAATAATTTATTTACTTTTGTCAAGTGTGCCATGGATAGCCATGATGCATAATATTTTGCAGTTATTTTTTATTTTTTTTTTATGTTCTGGTTCCCACGAAAAGGGATATCCTGTAATGTTCAGAGAACATCGTGGGAACCAAGGGAAAGAAGTTAGGAGTTGGTGTTCTTCTTAAATTTCTGGAGGTTGTATGCCTCGGGGAACACCTCCCTAGGCAATGAGTTCCAAAGCCTCGCTGTTCGTTGGATGAACGAGTGATGTTCTGCAGGTCTCCAAAGTGACCACGAAGGGGTGTGATGACTGAACTTGACGGGTTAATCTCGAAGAGACTGCCAAAGCAGGAACGATTGTTGATATTTCAGAAGAGCATCGCCCATGAAAATATCTATAAAATAGAGACAAATCGCCAACTTTTCTCACGGTGTTCCAGACAAGTGAGCGAGTTTGTGTGAGGCATCACCGACGAGACGAATTGCCCTTTTGGACAGAATCCAATAGCCTCAGGATATGTTTAGGTGCAGCTCCAAATATGGGAACAGTATTCCAGGACAGGTCGGATCTGTGCCTTATAGATCATAAGCAGCTGAGTGGGGGTGAAATAGCCCTTGGCACGAAACAAAAAACCAAGTTTTTGGGATGCACTTTTGGCAATGGACCTCACGTGATTTTCCCAGGAAAGGTTATTGCTGATAGTAATACCAAGCATCGATATGGATGACTTCAGTGGTATGGTTACTCCTGACAAACTTATGTTAGGCACAGTGAGATCGGCTTTTCTAGAGAAAAGACATGCTTGTGTTTTGTTTGCATTGAATTCTACCAAGTTATTAGATCCCCACTCGAGAATTGTTGCTAAGTCAATATTTATATTATTAACATTTCTTCCTCGTTCATTTCTGGTTTCACGGGCTGATATAGGGGCCCTGGAAGAGAAAGCGGTATGGAGGGTACTATCATCAGCAAAGCTGTGTACTGGACATGAAGTTGCTTTCAACAGGTCGTTGATGTGAAGTAGAAATAGTGTTGGTGCGAGAATAGATCCTTGGGGAACACCAGCATTTATGAGTAGAGTGTCAGATGAAACTCCATCGACCACTACATGGAGAGACCTGTTTGAGAGAAAACTAGCAAGCAGAGAACACAGCTGAGGGGGCAAGCCATAAGACGGAAGCTTGGCGAGGAGTCCCTGGTGCCAAACTCGATCGAATGCCTTGGAGATATCTAATGCCACAGCTAAAGTTTCTCCATACTTTTCAATAGATAGCTGCCATATATGTGAGGACGTAGTGAGCAGGTCACCAGTTGATCTCTGATGGCGGAAGCCATATTGCCTATCGTTGACAATTCATGAGTCTTCCAGATATTTCATGAGCTCGATGTTGATGGCTTTTTCCATGACCTTTGAAATAATAGATAGCAGTGCGATAGGTCTGTAGTTGCTAGGTAGGGCCTTTTTGCCTTTTTTAGGGACTGGCTGTACTCTTGCAATTTTCCAATTGGACGGAAATACCCCCAAATTGTAAGAGTGGTTGAACAACTTGCAAAGAACAGGTGTTAGTTCGGGGCACATTTCTTGAGAACAATCGGCGGGATTCCGTCAGATCCACAGGCTTTGTTGGTGTTGAGACCCAGCAAAATCTTTCTGATAGTACGTTGCGAAAGGTGATCTCGGGCATGTGACTGTCAATAGGTGTAATGTTCGGGGTTGTTTTCCGATGAATCCAGAGTGGAATTTCCAGCAAATAGGTGCGCAAAGATATTGGCTTTTTCCTGGGCAGTCGTTGCTAGTGTTCCATCTTCTTTGATTAGAGGAGGAAATGAGCTGGAAGTGAAGTTTCTTCCCACAGCTTTGGCGAAAGACCAAAATGAACGGGATCCGTTAGGACATTCAGCAAGTTTTGATCTTATTTTGGCATTGTGGGCATCTTTTGAGCATTCTATTGTCTCTTTGCATATGCCTCTAGCCTCGACATATGCTGCTCTGGTCTCAGGGCCCGGATTTTTTAGTCATCGATGGTATGCTGCCTGTTTGGAAGCCACAAGTCTTCTTTGGAAAACAAAACACTCCCTAAGGTAATGAGTGACAAGCTTCATGAGCAGACAGTAAAAGTTTCTCAAAAAGTGGATATGTTATCAATATTTGAAGAATGTCATAGAAATTCAAGGAATGCTTCTGAGTTGTATGCTCAGAGATATCCCAATCAGCAACATCCCACCCATCAGTATTTTCCGTATGTTGAGAATCGTTTTAGGTAAGAAGGAAATCAGCAGACGGAACAGAGGTTTATCATAAAAAATGGTCGTCATTTGAAAAATAATAGTTAGACATGTAATTTTCTGACATCACCTGAAGTCCTCAGATTAGCTTACGTCCGATCATGGCCACCTAGATGCAATATTAAGTGACTAAAAAATTTAGTAGGCGTAAAAACTTTTTAAAATGCCACATTCTGATCCAGAATTGTCTCAGAAATCCAAAAATGTTACAATATACAAGGTGTTTCATTTCCAGAGCCATTTCCGGTGAAACCGGAAGTGACCGGAAAGTGAAAAATATGCTAAAACTCTCCTCTTCACGTACCATTTACGTTTACCAAATCTCATTTTGATACACCTAATATTCTGGAAGTCATGATTTGTCTAATAGATTCATTGACACCCGGTATGTATAAACCTTTATTGCTCAAACAGGCACAGGCTCAAATAGTGCTGAAAATGTGCACAACATACACAGAGAAAATGATTATTCTTGTTTCACAAACAAAATGTTTTTGATTTTGTATTTGAATATATTTGAAGGTGTTGTATAAAGGTCTACTTTCTGGCAAACTTGATTGAAGTTATTACACCTTGCAAATGATGGAGAATTACATAATATATTGGTTCTTGGCATAGGTAGAGCTCATCCAGTATTGAAACGACCTTTTGGTAGGTAGAGAGGGGGAAAACACGAGTGGTCACGATTTGCTGTGCTACGGCAAATCTTCACCAGTGTCTTGGCATGCAGCGTTTGAAAGGTTAGGTTTGTTTAATTAATAAATAGGTAGTGCAGTTATTTATTCAACTTTGCAATAGTTTACTGTTACCTTGCCAAAATGCCCAGTGTCAAGTACTATTCAGTAGCGAAAAACGAAATAGGAGTGTTAGGAAAGTTATAGGAGTGCAAGTTCTCTACGTCTCGTGAATCGCCTATACCAAATAATTTGGTACGCCTATGGAATTTCTATTAATAGCCATAGTTAGACAATGGTTCAGGTATCTTCGATAAAAATTGGTTGTTAGGTGGGGGAAGGCCAAAGTGGTCGTTTCAATACTGGATGAGCTCTAAGTAAAAACATCGTTCATTTCTGCTACTGATTCTTGGGAAAGTAGCTTTAGTGAATCAATAAGGTTATTCATAAGTTTGTAGATAAATATACAAAAATAGTAAGTTAAAAAGGGAAACATTCTCAATTGCATAGAAAGATTTTTCTGTGAATTGAAAAATCTACGATAAAAATTAAGTTATTTTTTGGAATATCTGACAGTTGTTTTTTGTTAGATATTACAAAAAATTACTTCATTTTTATCATGGATTTTTCAATTCACAGAAAAATATTTCTATTCAAAAGAGAATGTTTCCCTTTTCAACATGAATGATTGATGATGATTCCAAATCTGGTTTTATGAACACCCTGTTCATATTTTTAAACAAATTACTCTTAATGTAAGCTTAATATGATCTAAACTAGAATATGCAAGCATTAAATGGTGCCTTTACTACCAAGCCTACATTGTTACTATAGTTCGTGTTCAGAATAATTCTTCAGAGCATAATGTGCGCTTTATCAATCAAGGAAGTAGGCCGATTATGTATACTTCTTCATTTCTACATCGAAGGCTGTACTATACTACTAATGATAATTTCAGTACAGGTCTTATTGAAATATAAAGTCAAAATAGACCCGTCCAGTAATGCTTCGCAAAGGATAATGTTTGAAAATATGTTCTATACTTATATCTTGAATCAATTGTATCGGTAGAAAAGTATAAGTCTTCTTCATTTCTTAGATGAATAGACTTCAGAATGGGAATATTCTTGCAGCTTGTTTTGAATACAGAAGATAATTCATGAAACAATTGATGTTGATATTTGAAGTTATGGGATTTCCCCTTTTCATTATAGAAGGTCACCTACTCTTTCACACTGACTAACTGAACTTTGCTTTGTTAGCCCAAATTGATAAGCTATTCTGATTAGATTGTACATATGTACCATTTGTGAAAATGTAAGACACAAAAAATACTAGGCATGGTTAAAAAAGGAATAATAATCGAGTTTTTGTTTTTTTTTAAATTGCCATATTTGTTTCAATATAATTTTGACAAATCATACTTACCAACTGGAATTGGTTGAATACTGGGGTTTACTTCGGTAGAAGAAACATTTGGATATTTGGTGTCGTTAATATGAAGATCCCTATTGTTCAGTTTGGGTTCTTCTGCTGAAAATCGTAAACTAGGTTAAAATTTGCAAACTACATTAATAAAATGTTGAATAGCGTAAAAATACCAAACATACCTTGTTTCGTGGGAAATGCTGTGATCAGCACAAAAAACGCAATTAACAATAAGTATTTCATAGTTGAAATCTGGTAAATTTTCCGTAGTCGTAAAATATTTATTTTCAATATCGAAGTGATCGCTTTAATATCTTGGATTTTTTATGAATTGAAAGATGACTCGAGTATTATTTTTCCTAGAATTCCAAATACAAAGCCACCATTAAAATTACCAGGAAAAAAGTGGGTAGTCAGTTAGAATAGATACTAGTTGCAATGTTGTTTCTGTCAAAGAGAAATTGGTCATTGACGTTGTTGCCTTCGCTAGTCACAAAATTGGGATCCGCCACGAATAGGTCGCCACCTATTGTCTGTGTTCTGAAATAGCAAGATGGTATCCTCGCGCATTATCAACAACCTAACCTCGATCTGAGTCAGTTTTCAGAGGTTAGGATGTATGTGTTGAAGGAGGATTTTTTCGATAAAACCAGCTATATTTTGTGCAAAGTTGTGCCAAAAATGGGTGATTCAGTGTTTGTAGTTTATGCTGGTGAAAGAAGGAGGCATTGTAAGTGATATTTGTGCGAAAAAATGGTGCTCAAAAATCACCTCCTGAAGAAAGGAGAAAATGATTACAATTCGGAAACGGTATGAGACCGCCGGGTCTTCCGGATTCGTGTTCAGGAGGCAAAACACGTAAGAAAGCCTTTCAGCTATTTTATCTTGTTTTTTTTTTAATTTTTGACTCAGATTCAGCTCGCGTACTTTAATTTTTTTTAAATATTTTATTCTTTGTGTTTGAGTTTTCGCTCTGTGCCTCCATACTATTTTTCCCTCAATTATAATCATTCGGTGAGAAGTGTTGGGATTTCAAATGGATGTGTTTTCAGTGGGCATTTCTTATGAAATGTTATTTTGCTCAAAAGAAATGTATTTGTGATTATAAGTAGTATTAATGTTTTCACTTATACTTGCCACAAAAATAAATGTCAGAAATGGGGTACCATTCCTTTCCTATGATTTACAGTACTGAGTCCTTGGTTTATCAACGAACTCACAGAACTGAAGGATAACTACATTGCAATAAGGATTCAACACAACAAATCAATGAAACCGTTATGGATCCTACTAGCTACTATGAATCTAGAATCAGGATAGAAAAATTGAATAATTTTCAATGTCATGTCATTTGTCAAATAGGTATCTATGCACATGCGCGTTTTATATTTCGTCCCAATCATAAGCATGAAATTGAAATTAGCCAACTTTGAGAGGTCATATTAATATGTTAATGATTGATACCGAAACTAAAAAAATTGCTCCCATCGAAATGTACAGATTCAACTCGATTTTATAATTGAGACTGGGACTCGGCTATGATAGTGATATTTTTGCATACATTGACCCTAACACAAAAGAAACGACGGTCGTAGAACACCACAGAAAAACAGGTTTATTCCTAGCAAGTCCAGAGATGGATGACAGTACAAAATATGAGTTCGTTCGTTTTACCGATTTATCAAATATTTGAAAGTGAAAGACCCATGTATTGCCTGAGATAAAAAAAGATAACATGATGTCAAATAGCTACTGACTGAATAAACGAACAAATCTACGATTTAATTTTCTAAAACCGGTTTTCATTTAATTTTCCGTTGAGCATATATTAATTCTTCACAAAAATAGCCTTAAAAAGTTAATTATCGTTCCTTGGGAAACAAATATTAAATCATTCGTATAAGTACTGCAGGAGACGAATAGTTAGCAGATTTTCAGAATTACCATATTCTGGCATATACCCACATACTGCTAACACCGCAGGCCCTTTCCCCTTCGTCCCTTCATGAGCGACAAGCAGGATGGGTACACCCAATACTTGAAGAGATTGGAAGAACCATATATCGTATATATTAATTTTAGTTGTATATAGTAGGAAGTGGTAGGAAGTAAAAGTTAAGTTACGCAGTTTCGCTAACTCTGTAAATGTATGAATCATTGATGAGGCAAAACCAAAATATTATCAGTCCAGGGAAATTTTTATCATTGATGTGTGACAAATTGGTTCCATTGCCAAGTAATAAGGCTAGCAATATGAGGTTGGCAAGTTTGAGAGAAGTCTCCCATTCAAACTCGATTTGATCTTCACTTGAATAACTTCCTCCAAACACTAGCACCAATTTTAGATGTTTCAGGAATATTGATAGAAAATACTATTCCTTACAGCCCAATCATAAATTCAGCTCACTTCTAATGTGATGTTCCAGTAACAATTGAAAACACTATGATAATTAAAATATTAGTACAACATATAAACGAAGACAGATTAAATTATACTAGCGATAAAAGTTTGAACTGTATGAAGTAACGATGTGTACGTCCGTCAGAGGCGCTAAGAGTACGATTTTGAATGTGATGAAAAAATTGGCGTTTTCAATTTCGTAATATGATAAACACTGAATTTTCTATTCCTTAGTTTGTTGCTGAGTTTTCTAGGTGGTAATCTTTATGGGCAAATCATAATATTCTAGAAAAGAGGCACATGCGTGTTCCTTATTCTGTGGTTCCGTGGTTTGTCCAGACCCGCAAAAAGTTGAGATATTTGAACTTTTTTGTGGCATGCTATTTCGACCGCAGAAAATTTTTATCATTCGGATGAGTATGTTTTCTCCTTTAATCTGAAAAAAGGAATATTATATTATTGATAGTTCATCATTAGTTCACCTAACCGCGAGTCCTTACTGTCGTTCAAACAAAAACGTGTCTCTCTGTCTCAATTTTTGTTAGCTTTTGCCAAGGACATTTAACACTATAATGTCCTTGAGCTTTTGCTTCCTATTGGTGCATTCCGCCAAGTTAAATTTTCCTGACACATGGCAAGCAAGTGACATCTCTATTTTAAGTTTCTCGTTTCTCTGTGGTATATGTATAAAACAATAAACAAAAATTACTGGAATTTATTTTCTTTGTTACACCGTATACCGTTCTTAATAAAATGTCTTCAATGGATGAACAGGCAGTTTTTGCCAAACTAGAAGCCTTGAAAGAGATCAGGTCTGTTATAATACCTGCCCTCAGCTCCCAATTGATGAAAAATCAATATTTTCAGATCGAAAACAATCCAACTCGAAAAACTGAAAGCCAGATTAGTTTTCGAAGTAGAAGCTCAAGAACAAGAAGAAAAATGTCTGTCAGAGTATAAGCAAGAAATGGATCTATTATTACAAGAGAAAATGTCTCACGTTGAAGAGCTTCGGCAAATTCATGCTGACATAAATGCGGTATAAACTTCACTTATATTGGAATGAAAATATCCGCCATAACCGGTCTAAAATGGGAATCGACAAGTTTCCATAATGTAGTTC
Organism: Gonioctena quinquepunctata; assembly: GCA_018342105.1. Taxonomy (NCBI): domain Eukaryota; kingdom Metazoa; phylum Arthropoda; class Insecta; order Coleoptera; family Chrysomelidae; genus Gonioctena; species Gonioctena quinquepunctata. The sequence continues at coordinate 516,083 of JAFIRS010000164.1, forward strand.
TATGTAAATCTCAGTTTATTATATTTTTCCCCGACTGATGATGGGTTTACTCAAAATCCGAAACATGTTCCACCTATTTCGCCTTATTTATCCTTAATAATTATACAAGTGGAGATGACTGCGAGTTTCATTCCAATATCCATTCCACTTTGGGTCATGGACTTCTTCACTAATTTAAATGCAATATTTTTGTTCCGAAGAAAGTTCACGAATGTATGGTTTCAGATGGAGGGTGTGATCAAACAAGCCGATGAAAGCAGAGCTAGGTCCATGGGGGCTGCCGTTCGCTTGCACGAGGAATATCTACCGCTTAAAAATGAAATTGATCGCCTCAGGAGAGAGTGCTTGGGTCTAGATCGTTTACCGGAGTTACACGAGGAAGAAGGTTCCAGTATCACACCAGAGTAAGTTGAATATTCCCTGCTAGAAACTTCTTCTATTTTCCTTTTTTTTCAGAAAATTTTCACAACTCTATAATTCTGCCAAGTCCCAATCTTCGGCTTTCAACAAAACTGCAGACTGGAACAGGCCTATCGCACCAAATGACAACACAATGAACCCCCTGGCTTCCCCTATGCCACCAACATTCCTGCCACCACCAAATCCTCTGAGGTTGGTGACAAATAAACCAGATGCTGGTCGGCCAGGATCCTTGGCTCCTTCCCATGGTGGACCTCCCACGCCTACTTTCAGGTCGGATCTTAGTCTAAGGTGCCCCCATTTTTCACCCACTGACTATAAAATTATATTTATCATTATAGGCTCATCAGAATTTTCTCACATCCATAGTGTTCCAACTGGTTTAGGTTGGATTGACTGCAATACAATGTGCTCACAACAAATGAAACATTTATTGCACTTCATGAAAAGTATTTGTTATAAAAGTTGCTGAAATGTCTGATCAAATCCTCCAATCATCTAAATTCATAGTGTAAGTGGCAGAATGTTTATCAGGGCCATCATATAAAATATTCAAGACGGAGATGGTTACTGTAACAACTAGCACGGTTCCTGTCAAAACGCTGTCATTTTTCAACAATTTACACAAGTTATTTGCTATACTTCGCAAGATATTTCATACAAGAGTACTGGCCCATTTTGGGACCCTGTAAGCAGGCTGACATTTCAACATAAATCATCAAAATCACATTGGTAATAAAAATGAATAAATAATTCATCAAAACCCCATTGGTAATAAAAACGAATTTAGAGGCTGTAAAGCTGATGAAATGTTTTTATCTGCAAAGAATTTTCTGCAATTTTAATTTGAGAATGAATCTTTTTCAACATGAATTCTTCCAAGGGGTTACTTTGAAATATTCCTTATTTGAATCCGGTATAGTGTTTACCCAAAGTTATTTTGCACTGTTTCATAAATATTATAGCCAAGCATTATCACCTGTACTATTGGTCCAAACAAAGTTTTTATTGGCCAGCGCATATTTTATTCAGAATGACACATTTCGATCAAGTCCACGTTTATTCATTGCAGGTTACAATACAGTTAAAGAATTAAGATGTGTAACGTTATAAACAATAAAAAGCAATAAGAACTGATACTGGAAAGAAATAATGATAAAAACTAATTGAATATTAAAGTAATATAAAGCTCAAAGAATCGCATTCATATAATTCTCAATAAAAAGATGTTAAAACAAAAATATACCTTCCTCTGTCTTATCTTCAAATGTGAATAATTAATTTATTTAGTGAGTTAGATTATTTGATTTTTTCAGGAAAGTTGTTATATTCTATCAACCCTTTATGAAACAAATTGGTTCTTTGAACATGCAATAACACACATTCTTCTATTTTTTTATTTTTGCAAGGCCGAGATACTATTCCCATCGAGCAATGCAAGTACACTTGCACAATAATCAAAATGGGACTGTATTATCGTTTTGTAAATAGTGAAGTTTGGAAGATTAAGTTTCTACTAACTCTTGTAAAGAAAAATAGTTTTTTAGAAAGTAGTAGAAGCAGTAGAAGTAGTAGAAAGTAGTAGAGCAGGTGAAATATCTAGGGCTGATTCTTGACAAGAAACTAACCTGGAACCCGCATCTTCAACATGTAACCAATAAAAGCAAAATAACCTTCATGATGTGCAGGAGAGCTCTTGGAAAAACCTGGGGGCTCAAACCAAAAGCCATTCACTGGCTTTACACAGCGGTAATAAGTCCAAGAATAACTTATGGCTCACTCTTATGGTGACCAAAAACAAATCAAAGACAGGCAAAAACCAACCTTGGGAAAATCCAGAGGCTTGCCTGTCTCTGTATCACCGGTGCAATGAATAGCACTCCAACAGCTGCAATGGAAATCATCCTAAACCTCGAACCCCTTGACTTACATGTCATTGGAGAGGCCAGGATGAGTGCATACAGACTGAAACAAACAAAAAACTGGAGAATCCGAACAACTGGACATACCAGAATCACTCATGTAATCAACATCGAAGAACTCGAAATGATTTCAGACTACATGCAACCCCTATACTCATTCGAAAAACAATTCGAAACACAAATTGATGGATCTGGATGGGCCCCGAGTCTGGGGACATAGTCTGGTATACAGACGGTTCAAAGACAGTTGAAGGAACGGGGTAAGGCCAAGAAGGGATTACATAATACCACTTGGCAAATGCTCCACAATATTCCAAGCTGAAACACAAGCTATTATGGTATGCATTCAGAAGAATCTAGAAAGTGGTTATAGGAAAAAACACATCTACATTATATCTGACTGTCAAAGCTATCAAAGCACTCAACTCTATACAGATAAAGTCCAAACTGGTCTGGGACTGCCTCCAGAACCTCATCGAGCTGGCAAAACACAACAAGGTCACCTTGATGTGGGTGCCAGGTCATAGAGGCATTGAAGGCAACGTCAAAGCGGACCAGTTAGCTAGACAAGCATCTGAAACGCTATTCACAGGGCCAGAACCTGTACATGGGATTAGCAAAAACCGATGCAGGACCCTGATTGACGAGTGGATAAAAAGAAGACACCAACAATATTGGGATCAAACTGTCGGGTGAATACACAGCAAAGTCATGGTAGGGCATCCAAACCGGACCCTGACGGCTGACCTTCTAAACCTGAACAGAACGAAGGCTCGTATAATAATAGGTCTGTTGACTGGACACTGCGGCCTAAGAAAACACCTAAACACCATGGGAGTACGCAGGAAAACTGTGGAGTGTAGGCTATGTGATTAAGAGGAGGAAACAGCCTCTCATATTATCTTCGACTGTGATGCCCTAAGTAGTAGGCGACACAGAACCGTTGGAGAGATCTGCCCTGAAACAGGCATGAATCCGAAGAACCTTATCAACAGGCTTCTAAACCTAATTAAAGGCACAAACCTGTTTGAATGAGGAACCACTGACGACAGAGTGATACAATAGACCCCAGCTGGTCACAGTGTCATGGGAAGCTAAGTGCCAACCCTGTCTCTGGCTTGTCAGCTTTCAACCAACCAACCATCAGCAATAAACTCCAAATATTTCATTTCATCAACAATTTCGATAATTTTATCATTAAAATTGAAAGTTAGATAATTTTGGTCAATCCGATTATACTTGTCACGTTTATACCGTGTCTTGGTTTGCAGACTAATGATTATATTCCAACCAAATTCTGTTAGTCAGTGTGGTATCAACTGTGCATTTGGTCAAGTAACTAGCTTGGTTTGGTACCGAAATTTGTTGTGTACCAGACTATAATACTAAGTTGACTAAGATGGTGTAAACAGTATGATAAATTTTACCAACCGTGACTGTAAATTTTGGTTTGAAAGATTGCTAAGCTTTCTGTTGTGGTTATCGCACTGGCTGAATGAACAGAATGGAAACAATAGCCATAAAAAAATAGAGCGAGAGAGAGTTGGTGAAAAATATGTTTTGTGATTCTTAACCTTAGTTTCCGCATCATTACCTCGGAAATTGATTCATATATTTTTGGTATTTTTTATATAAAATGAGTTGCTGCAGTTCAGAACCTCTTAGGAAAAAAGGCCAAAGGTATTAATTGGACAGATGAAGAAACCAGTGTGTTTCTCCAAATATTTTTGGACAAGAAAATTATATCAATTTTGGATGGCAAAAAATTTAAACACCTAGACATTTACAAGAGCCTTGAAGAAGATATGTTGAGTGGGGGCTTTACAAAAACTTCTGAACAAATGAAATTTAAAATGACTTGAGCCTGAGCTCACTGACATCCAGACATTGTCATTGACAGAGTACACAATTCCGAATTAGATAGCAGAGTTTCAAACCTTTCTCTTGGTTACATGACTAAATAAATACCAAACCAGAACCAAGCTGGTTAATTAATCATTTGACAAAACACGATGTAAATAAACGATTACTAAAACATTTGGTTTGAATTTGGTTACATACACTTGGTAAGGTTACCAAATTCACATAGGGTATAAACATGGCCACTGTTTACACCATCTTAGTCAACTTAGTATTATAGTCTGGTACACAACAAATTTCGGTACCAAACGAAGCTAGTTACTTGACCAAGTGCACAGTTTATACCACACTGACTAACATAATTTGGTTGGAATATAATCATTAGTCTGCATACCAAGACACGGTATAAACGTGGCCAATCATGATTTTCGTTTTGTTAACATTGTGTTTGAGCTTATTAAAATAAATAGAATGTTGGATATATTCCTCAAGGTTAGACTGGCTTTTTTCAATTGCTCTAAGCAGGTTGAAGTCACTTGCAATCACCACCATATCATCAGCAAACGTATTTAGAAACTCGTAGTCTTGAATAAAATCAACATCATTAAGGTATAGGTCCTAAAACGCTACCTTGTTGTACTTCTAAAGTTACCTTCTTTTACCAAAAGAAATATTTTCAATTTCTGTTCTTTGTTCAATAGAAATCTTTTGAACTACTCCAATTACTAACGATTCTTTCCTAAGCCACATGCATACGGATTGAGAGTTAAAAAAACAAAGAAAAAACTCTCTTCCATCTAATTTTCTTAGTCATAACAATATTTTTTTTACTCAACTACTCTCTCAGGCAAGATCTTTTGTAACTCTTAATTTGTGTACCTTGTTTTCGATTTCTTGCAGATAAAAAACTTAATAACGTCACCCTTTTCTACAGGTGATCCTAATTCACACTTTTTGAATTGTTTTACCCTGTTTTACTGGACTAACAAGCCTCTCATAACCATATGTTTCAATACAATAATTCAGGCACTTTAACTGAACCCATTTTTTACATTTGGGTCCCTTTGGAAATAGAACAAATATATTTTTATTAAACTGTGATTTTGAAGGGAAATGGTTTAATGGTCAACATGCATTACCAAAATAACAGTGCAAAATAACTTTGATCCATACTATAATACTCTGAACCATGATATTATAAACTTTTTTAATTTTTCATTCCCGCTCTTACAGACAGCAGCCGCCGCCTATGAAGTCTTGCCTTAGCTGTCACCAGCAGATTCACCGCAACGCCCCCATATGTCCGCTGTGTAAAGCAAAATCCAGGTCACGTAATCCTAAGAAACCGAAAAAAAAGGATCACTGATTTTAGTTTTACGTGACTTTTGGTTCATCAAAAACTCGGTATCAATATTAACAAAGTGTTGTGTTGTTGTTGTAAACAAAGTGTCTAGATGACTGATTGAATCAATCATACGAAAGACTAATAACATCATGAGACTGACACAGTTGGACATATTTATTTCAAGAATATGCGTACACAAAAAAAATTAACTGGGAGACTTGTTTTTACGTTTAATTTGAACATTAAGGAGCATCTAGTAAGTATTCCTGGATGATAAGATAATTCTGATTGAAATCGCTCTAGAGTTCAAATTTTCTCATGAGACTGACAACGCATTTTCGCCTGAAGCTCTGCTATTGAAATTCATTAAATTTCTTTGTTGGCGGTAGCTGCTAGTTCTCTCCAATAAGAGGTCAAGTTCAGCTGAAGCTGTTCTATAGATCTTATTTTCAACTCGGAGGTAATAATAGATATAGAATAATCTATAAGTTCATTATTTGGCGGAAGGAATTTGAATTATTTGTGAAATATTTATACCTCGTTTTGAAATGAGAGAGAGTAACAAAAATAAATGACAGTCCTCAAACGTAGTTCACCTGAAGTTGTTCCACAGATCTTATTTTCCCTCCGATTAATAAGAATATAGAATAAATTTCAATTATTTGTGAAATATTTATACCTCGTTTGGAAATGAAAGAGAGTAACAAAACAAATGATAATCCTCAAACGTCGTTTGGGAACTCATAAGTAGCATTTGTAAACTCCAGGTCGTCAAAATTGATTGTTGTTTTGGAAAAAGTTGTTTGGCAATACCTGTACTACCGAATTTCAAGCTGCTTCAAGGGGAATTCCTGGCAGTCTGTCCTTGTTTATACTGCATCAATCTGCCTCATAACAAATTATCATGATTCAGCTGCTACAAATTTAGTCATGACAGGCGTGTTTATAGAGTTTTCCACAAATTCAAAAAAATTTAAAGTTCTTATATTCAATTTATTTCTGCTTATCTTGTGTGAAACTAAACAAGTGTTTTAAAATTATCCTTCGGAATTTACGGCTCCTATAAAAGTCCATTTTTTAATACAAGTTTGCCAAAAATTATATTATTACCAGCTGTGGCCTGATGGAATTTTTAACCCCACTGTGGGGTGAATTTTCAAAAATCCTTTCTTAGTGCTGACCTCTGTTCTATAAGGAACTCTTGTGCGAAATGTCATGCCTCTAGACCCACTGGTTCAAGGTGTGTGTTGTCTGTCAGTCAGTTGTTAGAATTTTAGATTCCAGGCTACATCACCTTTCACCATATGAATTCAATGGGATTGACAGTGGTAGACTGGCAACTGCAATTCAGTTATTTAACTATTTTTTTGATCTTTGAGATTGGCCAAATTATTTTTTTAACATTTGCAATTGAAAAGCAATTTTTTTGCAGAAAACCATTCAATTATATCGGCATTCCATCAAGCAGTCGTACGGGTTTACTCACTTCATCTGTCTTACATTATCCAGTACAATTAGAGGTTCCAGTGTATTAGGATCCAACATTTTTGTAAAATACATCTTCAAAATTCTGCGTTAATATCTTTATGATAGTCAGCTGTTTTATGGATTCAAATACGAGTAAACCTCCATCCACAAAACCGTTTGCACTGCCAATATGCGTGACTATCAATCGTCCTTTCCTGTGCCTCAAGCCCTGTTGACAGTCCTTCTAAATATGCTTGCCAAGAACTTTTCACTTTCTTATCTTGCCTTACTTACTCTTGTCACAGTATATCCTTAGATAATCTTATTCTTAACTTTGTCATGAAACTGATGTTAGGTGGGCTCTTTGCCAACAAATGATTTCATCCCTATTGAAAAGGAGTGACTTTTTGTTCTGCTTTTCCCAGCAAAAATTCAGCTCATGGCTTCCCAGAGTTTGTTTCTTGATGGTTGTCTTCTGAGTGTTCATTCTAAATCTTGTTCAGCAAGTCTTCCTAACTAACGATTTTTGCCCTTCCTGTAGATTATTTTGGGGGTTTCATAGTCCCTTGTTCATATTTTCTATCTTTAAAGTCTATAAACAGTTATCTTGGAACACATTTTGACAATGTCGTCAATACTGTAAGAAGGATTTTACAGGAACGTAATGGAGAAGCTTGACATTTTCACTGATAGCTCTTAGAATTGGTCCACTGGTCACTATGTATACTTCACCGTACTAGCACGTCTACACAGGTTCAGCACTAGGACTGAAATGATATAACCAGTCTATGTTGTCTACGGACTAGGCTTTAAAAGCTGACGTTCAAGGTACTTAGACTGTGAGCGGCAGCGTAACACTCCGATGTTACTCAGACTGTGTATATGCTTGCACTTGGCAATGCGAATACAGTCATCAGTCATTTAGTATGTGGAGGTGTGTTTGGGATTGCTCAAGATTCAATAAACAATGAAAGTGAACGTTACTCATGAGTGTAGTGAGTGGGAGCGGACATATGAGCGTTATTAGACTTGAGAAAAGATGTAAAATAAGATCATGAAGGAAAATTAATGTCATAGCACTTTTGGTCGTTACAATGCTACAGAACAATCATGGAAACTGAAACAAAAGTGTTCTCTATGTGACTATTCTGCCTTTTTTAAGAAACACTATATCAAACATTATGAAGAGGTTTACAGCATTCACATGGAACATGTGACAATTAATTTTGAAAACACTGAAGAATTTATTATTTGGAAAGAGAATGTAGAAAACGGGACATTATCAAAATTCACCAAGGAAAAAGTTTCTCAATTACAAATTATGTATGCCACAGATCTGGCCTTTTTTATCGGTAAGTAAAGGCAAGTGACCAATGAAATAAATGGCTGCCTTGCTATGATCCAACAGGTCAATAAAAATTAGTGTTCACAGTCTAAGTACCACTGCGGGCAGTTGGACGTAAAGTCTAGTCAAACATCTACAGTTGAATGCACCACAATAACTTTCTAAATGACCAAGTACATCATATTTAATGCATTCGAATATTGATCTCCAGTTTACTAATTTACATGATATTAGGTTTATTATCCTTGGTTACAGGACAATCAAATCGCTATATACAAGGATTCTTCATTTCATCTGTACTGTGATATAAAGAATCCCAGTTATTTGAGTATGCTAATATCAGCCAAACTAAATATCTCGCTCTAACCCTAGATTTGTATAAAGAGAATCTTATGTCTATGTACAACGTGTCAATTGACTGTTTTTATTTTTTTCAATAATATGAATGTCACCAGTGTTATAATGCCATAAGACCATTTCAGTACAACACAATTAATTAAAGAGGATATCTATAATAGAATAATGTAAGGTCCTGGTATCTATTTTAGTAAACAAGAACGAGGCTCTGCTACGGCTTAACAAATGCGCAGACTTTTTGAATAACATTTTTCTTCTTGAAAATGTTCTTTCTATATTTATTCTGCCTCCCTAAAAATATTTTTTGCATTTGCCTTTAGGTTTATGAAATTATTTCCTTTACCATCTCCTTGTATAATACACAAAAATAACTTAACTCATATTGAGTTCAAAAACATGTTACAACCCAAAGTTTATCAACAAAATATAATATAATGTAGAATATAGGGAATAAATCAAAACATTACTCAGATAAAACAAAACCAACTACTTCAAAATAATGATCTAAGCCAAAATGCTTGGAGAAAAGAGCCCATATGCCCTGAAATGCCAAAAATTAGTTTCCTCACACTCTGTAAATTTTGTATCTCTTAGAAATTGCAACCACTCTTCATTGTGGCAAAAAGGGAGTGACCCCATTTCTATGACTGGTTTAAATATTCAAATGTTTCTATGTTCAAATTTACAAATGTTGAAATACCCAAATGTTCACCCTCAAAATCTAGTGTAAGCTTTGCACAAGGTTATTTCTTAGTTACTAAAAGCATCGCAACTCACCAATTGTGCAACAATTTTCCTTCCATAACCGGCTACATTTTGCCGTCCTCCAGTAATACCAAAGATATTTTTTGTTACCCTCGTATGGCATCCCTAACGATACTTACACTCCGTATTTTAATACAATGCCAATCTGACCGAAAACGTCACTCAAGACAAAATCAACATTTATTTCACAGTAGCACAGTATGTGCGATGAGGTTTCCTCCTCCTCTTGTCAGAACCTACATGTGGTTGTGTCTGCCAGTTCGATCTTATTAATGTGATCGTTGAGTCTGCAGTCCCCTGTCAGGAGCCCAACCATGATCCTGGTTGTTCTCCTATTCTGGCTTAGCAGGTACTCTGTCAATTTTGGCGATGGTTCCTTGATGAACTCTTTGGCCTGTCTCATGCCCCGTGCCTTGTTCCACCATTCTTAAGATTGCTCTTTCGACAAAGTACTGTTTTGTGTTGTTCGAAGCGCTTCTGCCATAAAAAGGTTCTTGGTCAATTGGGGCACACCGTTCTCCTCGGACTAATGAATCGGCCTCTTTGTTGCCCTGATAGCCTGGCACCCAAGCCAGAGTTATTCTGTTTTGACTGCCTACCTTTTGTAGGGTTTCCAAGCAGTCTCAGACAAGTTTAGAGTTAATTGCATGGAGCTGATTGTGTCCTGGGTTGCTTAGTTTTGTGATTGGCTTCACAATCATTATTTAAATTTCATTGGCTTAAAAATGTGAAGTCTTAGAGATTCAGCCGAGTCCACGTGGACCATCTACGCTGTCGAATCAGCAAAGTACGCGCGAAGCGGTTAGTCCGTGAAACAATGGCCTTTTATTAGAGTTCAGAGAGTCTAAACATCCGATGATTAACTTAGTTACATTGTAACAATTCGACTTTCACCCAGGTACTGTATAAAATAATATGATCCATCTTCATGAGAGGCATGATTTCTTTTTGGGGAGACTACTGAAATTTCTAAATGGGGAGATATAAGCTTTTATTTTTTTTCTTTAAATTCAATGAAAAAAAAACAAACGTAACTTAACCTGGGACCAAACTACTATAATCACAAAACAATAACACCATTCAGGGTTTTACAACTAAATGTCTTGGGTCGGAAAGCATATGAATACTAATTTGAATATTACATAGTTTTACATCTTTTCAATGCATCAAGTGAAATTAAGTACCGCACAATTTTAAACTGTATAACTTTTGATCTTAGGGTTTGATTATTCTCCTTCATTTCCAAATGTAGTATAGAAATGAGTATATAAATAAGTTATATTTAACATATCTCATTTTTTTGAATAATTGAACAAATTTACTTTCTGTTGAAACAAATTTGGTACAATCATTAAAAACATTGCAAAAAAAATCTTCTTGAATTTTTAAAATCTGCTATAACACCCCAGCTTTTGTTAGTCAGAAATGCATACATTTTGTAACATCAAAGGCTGGATAATTTTCTTCAATAGTGTTAGTTTAAACAGGTGATGTTGCCAGATTACCATATATTTCCCATCATTTTTGTAATATATATTTATAATAATCATGAAGCTCATGACTTATTAATTATATTAATAAAAAATGTAAAAAATAGGAGAAACAAAACAAGAAGTGAACAATAATAAATATTTCAGGAAATTTATACAAAAAACTCTTTATTGATTTAAACTAGTCCCGCATAGCGATGGAAAAAAGCAAAAGTTTTTTTTTCATGTGTGCTTGTTATATCTCATGATGTTTTTAGTTATATTTGCCTAAGAATTGAAAACCTTCAAGTAATGTACTTTAAGCTTTATTTGACTTGTAATCTCCCATTAATATTATTGTACTTATACAAACTTTAGGAAGTGAAGAATCTGTATTTCACATTGATGTTTTTTATTTTTTTACGGAATCCTTTTGAATTTATTATTTTTATATGTAATTTATTTTGTTGTGTGATGAAAAAATCGATGCAAGGAGAGATGGATTATAAAGATAAATAAAACAACAAAAAAATGTCAAATTTTTTATTTAAATTTTCCAAATTCAAATATGGATCACAATTACAGTATGTAATGAAAAACTGTGTTTTATCACTCAACAGTTGGCAATAAATAAACCTAAGAATTAAATACAAAAAATTCTACAGTGAAATAGGGACTTGCAGCTTAAAAATATCTACAACAGAAAAATTCAATTTCTTTTAGTCAACAAAATTTCAATGTGTGGAGGAATTTTTAACTGGAAATTGTCATATTTTGGTGATTTCAATTAAAATGACATTCGAGTTCTCCGATTTTATTACTGATACTGCATGAAATCAGATGTTTCGATGAGAAACTATTATCTGATTATAGTCCATACCTCACATTATTTTCTCTATTCAACCTAAAAACATGTACTAAAAGAAGTGGAGATGGAGAAGTTAAAGAAAATACTCTCAGAAATTTCCACACATTAAAAATTCATTAGTCCCCAAACGAGACACTTATCGTTCCAAGGGAAATGCAGCTAAAAATTGTTTATAATTATCTATGTGAAAAATGCTCCAAATCCGAATGCCTGTTTCATTGCATCCCAATAATAACGGTGCCAATTTTGTTTAGTAGTATCATATTCTCCACTGGGTACTCCTATTTGTTCCAGAGTGACTTCAGTGTGGTCGTTCTACAAAAAAATGATCTGAATACAATGTATGGACATTAGACACCAAAGGAAGTTTTTGGAAATAAATAAAGTATGAAAAAGTTCATTCTACATGGGTAACTTCCCTAGCAACTGAGTGTGCTGTTAGGCCTGCTTGTGATTTTTTGCTCCAAAAATGGTTGAGAAAAAAACACAAAATAACTAGATTACTCTCATTTCGGACGTCCATCGTCTTAATGGATTTAAAAGGTTTTCACAACTTTTCGAATGCTTGTATCTGCAATCGTCTTTCAGGTGAATACGGTATTACCTGAAGTATTACCTGAAGATGAAGACGTGAATACGGTATTCCCCTGAAGACGATTGCAGGTACAAGCATTCGAAACGTCGTGAAAACCTTTTAAGTCCATTAAGACGATGGACATCCGAAATGAGAGTAATCAAGTTACCACATCGTCTATAACCTTCAAACAAACGAAATAACTAGCCTTGCTATAATAATATATTTATTTTCCAACAGTTTCCCATTTACAGGACAATGCAAGGAGAATACATAATTGAAAAAAATAACTAAATAATAAAAAACTTTTTTTTTTCCTGCTTTATTTAACGTCGGCCTATTTCTGCTACCAAGGCTAAACACGACGCCGGTAGCACACTTTTCCCTACCGGAAATTTTTGCCGAATCCTCTGTTGTTTCAGAGGTAGGGTTCTTTAACAGCTCAACATCTATGAACTCGGGACCGCCATCTTAACGTCCCCTCCGAAGGGACTGCATATCTATCGTCTTATCTCGTTGATAAGACTCGAATATGCTACTACCTACAGTTGTTAGGGCATTTAACGGAGCTTCCTTGTCCGGTGTTGAAAAACCTTTTTAAAGACAAGCTTTAATCCAAATGCACTAAAAGTAAAAATAATTCTTTGAATGTGTGACGTAGGTTTTTCCGTGAGTTATAGATTCTAGAGCTTGTCGCGCAAAGTTGTCAGGTTGAATACAAAAGCGACAAGCTTTAGAACCTATAATCCTCGGAATAACGTACGTCACACATCCAAAGCAATTATTTTTACTTTTTATTGCGTTTGAATAACAGCTTGTCTTTAAAAAGGTTTTTTATTATATTTTATTTGGTGCTTTTTAGTAAGTTCGCCTCAATCTATGCATTTTTGTTGAAGCATCGTTATTATGAGGCCTTTTCTGAGCTATCTAGTTCTTCAATGAATTTATGAATTTTGACAAAAAATCAATAATCTTCAACTTCAAATTCATAATCTCCGACCCCGAAAACCCCTACATACCAATTTTGAACAGAATGGGGCCATATTTACAGAGATCGTCGAACATCTTGGAGCCGCCATTTTGATTTTATGAATTTTTGACAAAAAATGCCTAATCTTCTAACCCCAAAAACTCCCACATATCAATTTTAAATCGAATCCGACCATAAACACAAATCTCGTTCGCCATCTTGGAGCCGCCATTTTGTTTTTTTCAACTACCTAACTTCAGGCAATAAAGTATATTTTGATTGATTGATTTCTATTGTTTAACACATTTATGTAAAATGATTGATCACTGGCTGAAGGACCTCGGTTTTGGTTATAATTACCGATAAATAACTAATATTACTTATTTCGTTTTTAAATAACAAAAACAACAATGGTCCAAAATGAGAACCCTGGGGGACACCAATATTTCATTGGCCTTTGCAGTGATTTCATTAATGTGATAGGTAAAAGTGAGTTTTAAGGTCCTTGATTTTATTGACTCATGATAATTCAATACCATGGAATTCCTATAGAAAGTTGGAGAATGTTTTTATTCGCAAAAAAGATATAACAAAACACTTTTTGATATTTTTTCCCGCATTATTTAACTGACAGCAGTGTTAGGTTTACATCATCTTGCAAAAGGTTGGTGCCATGTAACGGATCTTTAACAAACAAAAATTGAGATTTGAAGTGATGTCATTTAAAAATTTGTTAAAGGGAAGTTGTCCAAAATGTTAACCTTGTGGTACTCTTGAGGATATCTTTATAGCATATGAAATATATCCAATCACCTTCACACATTGTGAAAACAACCACCTTCACACATTTAGAAAACTAATAACTCTATCAAAGGCCTTAGAGAAGTCAACCTGAGATTCATACCAGAATTTCGAAAGAATATAATTCTGATACAATAATAAGTTAGTATTTGTCGACCTTTCCTGAATGTGCTGATGTTTTTGCACATCCAGACATTTTTAGTAACTAAACGTTCCAACATCTTTTATATTTCTGATAGGAGTTGAAAAGCTATGTTTCCAGCAATCAGGAAAAACTGAATAAATTGTTATTTGTTATAGAGAAAATGCAGTTTTTAATGAAATCAGAATACAAAAGATAATTCAGAAGGTAAACTTGCAATACTATCAAACACATTAGTGATACTGATTCAATGTACATGATCATTTGGGTAAACTGTTGAAAAAAAGTAAGCAACCACATCCTTATAATAGACTTTTTCAGGTATTTTGTAAGTCTTTGATTTTATTAACCAAACATATTTAAGATTCTTAGTTATATTTTCTTTGATTTGATTTTTAACAATTCTGACTGATTATTTTACATTAAGCTTGACTCTAGAGTGAACTATGGGGAATTTGATGGTTTATACAAATCAAAGATTAAGGCATTATCAGGACTTCATAGAAATAAGAAACTGCTTGATTGATATATTTGTAAGAACTGAGAGTATATGTCAGATCATAGTTAGCATGTTTGCAGTCATAAAAATATTCAGGGGTTACAATTTGTTTCCTAATGATAATATACCGGGTGACACAGGATATCGGCCACCCCTGTAACTTCTGCATTCGTGAACGGATTTTTCTGAAATTTGGTACAGTTATATAAGCAACCATTTCGGATTTGATCACATTACAATCCAATATGGCAGACTTCCGGTTTTTCTGGAAATGCCAGTAACTTTGTTTTTTCAAATGGAACACCCTGTATATTTTTACATATTCAAGTTCAACAGGTCAAAACAAGTCCAAACCTTACGTCAAATGTCATTTTTTTAAACAATTGAAATTAAAATTGTTTTTTTATTTTACCTCGTGGATAAATGAGATTTGGTCGAAGCTGTTCACAATGAGTCGCAAATAACAGAAAAACTTGATTTTTTCCGAAAAATTAATTTTTGTGTCATTTATTGATGAATCAATTCAGTCACATCACATTTTGATCAAAATTTAATTTTTTTCAAATGAAACCCCTATGGGCCGCCTACCTGTCTTTCTAGAACATTCATTAAGGAAAAAAAATACATATCATTTTTGTATTTCGGTGCAGTAACAAATTGTATAAATTCAAAAATCTACAACTAGTTCATGAGTTTCCTTGCACTTCGAATAATTTTTCAACTTAGTAAGCTGGGGAAAACAACATTTCTGAATCTTGTCAACTAATTGTGTTTCGCAGTCATCTTTCATCTCAACTCTCGAAAATTAGTTAACTTCCGAGAATTAGTTTAGTAGAAATGTAAAATCAAAATTATAGGTTCACAAGAAGTGAACAGGTTGATATGTTATTAATTTACGGAGAATGTCTTTAAAACAGTGTCGCGGCTTGTCAGTTATACGCTGAACGATACCCACACAGAAAAGAACCCAACAATGGAGATGATCGTAAGTGAGGAAGCAGAAATGAACGTTTTGCTTATGTTGATTTTGATCCAACTGCTTCGACGCATGAATTGGAATACCAATGCAATGTAAGTCGAGAGAACGCTAGAAGAATTAAAAAAAAACACCATTATTGTGCTTATAAGTATAACTTACACAATTAATTGACAAGATTCAGAAATGTTGTTTTCCACAGCTTACTAAGTTGAAAAATTATTCAAACTGCAAGGAAACTCACAAACTAGTAGATTTTTGAATTTATACAATTTGTTACTGCACTGAAATACAAAAATGATATGTAATTTTTTTCCTTAATGTATGTTCTAGAGAGACAGGTAGGTGGTAGGGGTTCCATTTGAAAAAAAAAATGAATTTTTGATCAAAATGTAATGTGACTGAATTGATTAACCAGTAAGTGACACAAAAAATAATTTTTCAGAAAATATTGAGTTTTTCTGTGATTTGCGACTCATTGTGAATAGCTTCGACCAAATCTCATTTATCCACGAGGTAAAATAAAAAAAAATGACATTTGACGTAAGGTTTGGACTTGTTTTGACCTGTTGAACTTGAATATGTAAAAATATACAGGGCATTTGAAAAAACAAAGTTACTGGCATTTCCAGATAAACCGGAAGTCTGCCATATTGGATTGTAATGTGATCAAATCCGAAATGGTTGCTTATATAACTGTACCAAATTTCAGAAAAATCCGTTCACGATTGCAGAAGTTACAGGGGTGGCCCGATATCCTGTGTCACCCGGTATATTGTATTCCGATGTATGACATTAGGATGAAGACTATCCCTGCTATGAGATTTCGCCTTAACAGCAAAATGATTAATTTATAAATATTGGCTGAATTGAATCTTCATAGTAAATTATTAACGTCTACTTGCTTGAAAAATTGTAGATAAGCTCAAACAAAAACAAAACTCCATGGGAAAATTTTTGGGATTTTTCAAGGAAAACCCAACAGATTTTTTCTATTCCAAAATGTTTGGAGACTGGAGGTATTATTGCAAAAAAATCCCCCAATGGCATAAAACTATGGAAATTCCTCAAAATCAGTTGAATCCTCATTTTTATGGCTTTTCCCTACACTTCAAGAGTGCAGATGTACAAACGCAAAGAAACACTCACCTTTTGATCTATACCTATAGTAACTTTGGAATAATGTCCCTGAGGCCATTGTTTATACCTCCATTGCTGGACAATTTTCTTTGTAGGTACCAACTCTTCAAATGTTCCTATAATATTTCCCCCAAACAGCTCGAATTTGCCCCCTTTCACAGGGTCCAATTTTACATGACCTCTCGTGAATGCAGTGACCATTTCAATTCTAGTGAGGGCGTCGTAAAACTCCTGTGCAGTGCATTGAAACTTATTAGTCTCTTTGATGGTTTTGGTATCTATTTTCAGTCCTATCTGTTTCGTTTCTTTTTTCTGGATGGGTTCCATGTTGATTTTTTTGTTGAATCCACTCGTCAGGTTTTTCACAGAGTCTGGTTTGACCTCATCCTTTTTTGGAAGTATCATTCCTTTGGAAAATTCTTCTTTGAGGCCCGATAAATACTTGGCTAATTGGGACCGAATCAAATCTCTACCAGAGTTAAGCATTATATTTTTGAGTTTTGTACCCTCTTCATCCTCATCTGTGACAGTGATTTGAATCTGAAAATGATCAGGCAAATGTACATTTTGGTATAGAATACCAGTAAACAATTTTTTTTAATGCCAAGAAAAAGTTTTAATTATTTTGGTATATTTTTTGTCCCTAGTGATTGCCTCTGAGGGAACATGTATTTACTTAGAAGTGTGAAGTTAGCTGCCAGCAGCTAGGTACTAGAATATCCAAACATGGACAATTGACAAGTGGCTTTCCGAACTCTTTCGACAACTGCCATATCATTTCATGGCATATCGAAACAAACAAAAAGATCATTTGAGAATGAATGGAAAATATGTTGCTCAAACGAAAAATTATAACGCTATTATTATTTAGCAAACGACTGTCAAGTTTCTAGTCTATTTGATGTATTCTATCGACTACTGGAAAAATTATTTCTTGATCTTCGGGCTCAAAATATACAAGGCCCCCTGAAAGAAAAAAATTTAAATATTTTTTTCTACCTATTTTGCAAATTACTGTCAAGATGAAAAACATATTTTTTAGTCATGTTTGAAGTGTTCTATTGACTAGGGGAAAAATAGTTGCTTGATCTGCCAGCCTAAAATATACAGGGCCCTCAATAAGGAAAAACTAAAAAAAAATTTTATTTTGCAAACCATAGTTAAAATGAAAATAAATTTCTAGTATATTGCACTTAAGACTAGTACATAAGCATAAACCTTTTGTCAAAGAACATAAAATCCTTACACTTGTCTCAAATTTCATATTGGAGAATTTCTATAATCCATAAGAATAGATTGGACTATGAAATCAACAACATCCCTTATAATACTTGCCAGAACGAAAATCACTTAAAGCTTCCCATTCCCACATTCAACTTGGTAGAAGATTCTCTGATTTACAATGGAGTGAAGATGTACAACAATTCCAAGTGATATTAAAGAGAAAAATTTCCAGATTTTTTAAAACAAAACAAACTACTATGTGCTGAGGCCTACTATAGTTTGGAGAAATTTTATGATGATTCACTTTAATCTTAATGATTCATTGTAATTATAAAAAAAAATTTGTGGACTCAATACTCATCAAATTAAGTTTTTCAACATTTACATTTATTTTCATGAATATATTCATCCTGTGTCCTGAAAATTTGTGTCTGTGTTTGTAAACAAGAACATTCTTACAAGTTTTGATTAGCAGAAGGTAGTCTGAAATTTTAATTTCTAAATTGGAAATCTTTCATACATGATTTATTTTTACACGCTTTATATTAGCTTCACTTGTATGTTTGTTTGTAACCGACTCCTTTGGGCGCGATTTTGACCCACTTCCAGACGTACGAATGATTTGAAATTTGGCAGGTGTACATAATTCCGGTGACAATGCATTAAGAAATTTTTGTTTGAAAAAAAACAAAATGGCGGACGAGTTTTGTGATTATGGTCCGATTCGCTTCAAAATTGGTATCTGAGGGTTTTCGTGGTCAGAGATTATGATTCTTTTGTCAAAACTGAAAAATTCAAGATGGCGGTTCCAAAATGGTAGACGAGTTTTGTGATTATGGTCCGATTCTATTCAAAATTGGTATGTGGGGGTTTTTGGGGTCGGAGAATATGATTATTTTGTCAAAAGTGAAGGATTCAAGATGGCGGCTCCAAACTGTCAAGATGAAAACATATTTCCAGTCATATTTAATGTGTCCTATCGTTGGACAATTTTGCGTCTCATGCTCAAAACACATTATTTTCACAACTTGTTACATAAATAGCTATTTTGATCCGACAGTCTTTGCTAAATAATAAAGCATGTTATAATTTTTCGTTTAGGAACATATTTTCCATTCATTCTCAAATGATGTTTTTGTTTGTTTCAATATGTCATAATATGATACCCCCAACAGAAATTCTAGCAGCTGACAGTTGTCGAAATAGTTTGGAAGGTCACCTGTCCATGTTCGGTTATTCTAGCAGCTAGTGGGGTTATGTTTCCCCTAATTACAGTTGATGATTGGTTTGCAAGCAATTTGGATACCTAGCTTGGTTATGGAAGTTTGGTTGAGTCCGCTTCTTGACATCGGATAGTAGTCAACAGTCTAAACAAAAAGTTTAGTCTGCCCACTGCACTTTATTTCTACTTACATCTAACTCCGAGACATCATTTTCTTCCGAGAGGTTGGGAATTTTTATTTGCCCACTCAATTTCCTATCTGTGCCATCCTTCAATTGGCCTTCCCACTTGAGGACGATGTCCCACTCATAGAAGAAAATCAATTTCCCTTTCCTATTGCTAGCAGACGCTTCACCTTCTAGTTTTTCTACTTGTGATATTATTATTTCTGCGTCTTCTGCGGGTACTTTAAGGTCTTTGAACAGTTCTTTAATTCGGTCTTGAGACCAGGGGCTGGCGTTTTTTTCCGTCCAGTGCCAATTGTTGACGTTAACAGCGTCCGGGCGCTCTTCTACAATCCATCTTGGGTCACCTTCTCCCCATTTTGCCATTTCGTTAAATAAATAAGTAAATGAAGTAGTTGAAGGAGTCTGAAAAAAAAAAACGCGCCGTTATATACTTACTATCGGCATTCAATGATGGAAAAACACGTGTGAAACTAAATATTTCATGTATTTTTGAGGTTATTTCAGAATGAAAGAAGACATTACCTTACGACAAATATATTCAAAAAATTATGCGAGATTATTAGAATACAAGGTACTGTGAGAGTTCACCAGATAATAGCTCTTCTTAAAACTATTCGAATTCTGGAATCCAGAAATTCTAGAATCTCTCGCTCTACAGATCACAATAGTTGTGATTTCCTAAAACTGTCAAAGGCATGTGCAAACGGATACAAACCACGAAAGGTCCTTTCGATTGCAAAAAAGTGTGTCTAGTCTACCGTAAACAAAGGCAGAAGTATATACTGTACTGTGTTGAAAATAGAGACAGACTTGTGTTTAGTGTCGCTCAGTTTTACCAGAGCGACAAACGAGAAAACTTGAAGTTGGATATGTCTAAGTGACCTGCACCGGTACTCTTGTCTGTATGCATTAATTCCTGATATCAAGATATGGTGGCAGCACTATCGATCAGTCAGGAAGATAATGAAATCGACGTAGTTTTGACTATTATGTTGTTTTATGGTTTCGATTTCCAATAATCGCAATAATTACAAAAAAAACAACGTCTCTTACGCGACTCAGCAGCATACAAATGAGTAGATTGAAATCTACTGTACGGATTTATTATTATCACCAAATAAAGGATCCATACACTACCTTCATTGAAAGGAAGGAACCATATACTATAGTATTTCTAATCCCAATTGGAACGACATAAAAAGTTTCGGGAAGAAAAATTTGGGAAGGATTCTCTTTGCACTTGCCGCATTGACATAGGCGTTCGAATATTATTTTTCAGAGGTATTTCTTCGGTTACTTATTCTTACAATCATAGCAATTGATCACCCCATGTAAAAGTAGACACATGTTATCTCAACTGGATTTTATTATTTGTTTCGAAAGGTCTCCAGAAAGCCATAATGATAAAATTATTTTCAATGGATAATTCCTAACTTCACGGCACGGCACTGATTAAGGAATATTGTTGAATGAGGATATTATGCAGCTGGAGATAACATATGTCCAATCCAGCTAGCCAAGCTTTCATTACTCAAATATATTTGATAGCGCCTTTACTGATAATCTGGGCAACTGGAAACACGCGCCAGATTTTTTGTATGATTGTACCAGGAACGCTTTGAAAGTAAAAACACTGGTAGTATATAAATTTCCCATTTGCCGGGCAGTGCATATGAACACTCCTTGTAGTGCTCTTATTTTATGGCCGTTCCAATTGGGATTAGAATAACTATACCTACATTTGCAATAAAGGATCCATACATTACCTAAATTCCAAATGAAGGATCTTTACTATATATCCATTTCAAATGAAAGATCCATACATAACGCATAGTCGTAATCAAGAATCCATTTGATATAAAGAACTCATAGACAACCTACATTTGAAATAAAGGATACATACACTACCTAAATTGAAATGAGGGATCCAAACCCAAGCAGTATCATAGTGACGGAAACTAATACTGCAACTTCGACTCGGCGGTTATCACGTAATCACCACTAAATCTACCACTATCAATAAAATAACTAAAATTTTATATTTGCATTGTTGTAGTCACGTAATTCCCATCTATGGTAAGCACTCCGAAGTTCTATAACTTTTTAGTGTCAATTGAGGTATCTGAAACATTACGTCCACCAAGCAAATCACCTTAATTGTTAATTCAGTTTGCATTAATGCCCTTATTTTAATTACTGATAATTGTTACTTGATACTTGATAATTGTTAATTGGAGCTGCATAAATCCACTATACTTGCTACATGTCCTTTTTTAACAATTAATGGACATTTACCCGCAATTTCGAGGTTATAACTTTGAAGTGGCAGGTTATAATAGCCTGACGTGTTCGCCCCTTTCAAGGGTATAAGACCTACTGTAATTTTTAGGTTATAACTTTGAATAGATGAGTCATGGGCCTGCGACGTGGGTGCCACTTTCTAGTGGTGGAAAAGTTGATAATTCAGTTCCACTGGCCACTTTATGATGAGAGGAGCTTCTGCCACTTCAAAGTTATATTCTACAAAAGCCTCCATATTTACAGGAATATGCTGGGTCGCCATTATTAGAGAAATGATCGAAATATTCAATAAAGATTCATTTGTCATCAGCACTGCATCAAACGTAGTAATATGTTACGTAAATATTTGTTTCAACTAACCAAGATTCATAAAACATGAGATTTTTCCAAAAAAATTAATCTATATGTACGAGCATGAAAGGAGCTCAGAAATTGACACAATAAAAATCAATCTTGCAATTTAAACTTATCCATATTTGCTCCGGATATCTTATGGCCATCCATATGATATCTTCTGAAGGATATCCATTTCAAATCCGTCGACGGATATCTTATGGATGTCCATTTCAAATCCAGGGATATCCCGACCAGAATTGGACATGAAATGGATATCCATAGGATATCCTGTGTTATCTGGGAAAATGAACAAAACATTCAATAAAGATTTATTTGTCGCCAGCAGTGCATCAAACGTAGTAATTTATTACGAAAGTATTGGTTCCAGGTAACCAAGATTGATAAACAAATGTTTGAGGGATTTAAGTACATAATTTCAGATGCGAGATATTTTCAAATTATAATGATTTCCTTGAATAAAGAGTATTCAGATGGCGCGTATTCACAATCGAGCTACAACACCCATATTCCATAGTAAACTTTCAATTGTTTTAATTTTATGCCGATCAGAAGTATTCAAATTCAATATAACTATTGTCATCATTATTATAAGCACATTTTGCACGAGTGTGAAAGTTTGAAGCACTAGGGCAATATGATGATAGATATATGATCGATCGTTTAATGAGCATACAGGGTGTTATGTAAGTACGTGGCCAAACTTGCAGGGGTGATTCTTTGAGTAATTCTAAGACGAAAAGTTTATATAATCAAAGGTCCGGTAATGCTCTGTTAGATACAGGGTGTCAACAGTTTGAAAAAAAATCGTTTTTTCCTAAATATCTTAATAATCCTTCAGCCGATTTTGAAATTTGGCATTGTTATTCGGGGTAGTAAGGGGCTAGTTTAACCCTAACTAGATTGGAATCATCATGCCCAGGGACATTCCGGAAGGCACCTTAACCAATATTTTTTACCAAAAAAATGTGCGTCACTGATTTTTTGCAATTTTTGTATTTTTGTTTTCGCTTTGAACAACTAAAACTACAACTTTTCAATTTTCAGCATTCGTATCCTGCTTCGTTTTTGAGAAAAAATATAAAAATCACTTTATTGCATGTTCCTGGGACAACATAATAAAAAAATTTAACTACCAAACCATCAAAAGCTGGGGTGTACTTGTTATTTTTTTCCATATCAATAGTCTATTCTAGTCCTGAAAAAGTAATGCAAGCAATAAAAAAAAATTATTAATTATAAAAAAAAAAAATTGTTGTTTATGGATATGCAATAACGAGATTTTTATTTATGAACATCTTTTGAATTTTTAGATTAACTGTTTTCGATTAAACAAAGAACGTTAATTATTACTGCAATGTTTTGAAAGTAAAGTTAGAGTGCTATGGAAGGAAAAACAATTGTGCAAACAAATTTGACTTTGACATAACTTGAAACAGTGCATACGTAATTATTTGATAGTATTTATTTGAAGTGTTTTTTGAGAGTTTTAAGCTATGAAATTCGTTACTGATATTAGAAAATGGTTCGGTTTACAAACTCGGAAATGGCCGATATGCATTTTGTCTATGGAATGACCCAAGGCAATTCCAGAGCGGCTAGACGCATTTATCAAGAAAGATATCCTCATCGCATTGTACCAAGTAGACAAACATTTGTAAGAATACACGAAAGGCTGTGCGAATCAGGCACCTTCCAAAGGTCGGCTGCTCTTATTGGGAGACCTGCAACGGTAAGAACAGTGGAGCTGGATGAAGCAGTTTTACGTGAAGTTGAGCGTAGCCCCGATAAGAGTACACGCAAAATTGCACAACAATTAAACCTTTCTTACTTTACTGTATGGAAGATTTCAAGGGACTATCAACTGTATCCTTACCACATTCAGCGTGTGCAAGCGTTATTACCTACGGATTTTCCCAAGCGAGTTATTTATTCTACTTGCTTTTGCAACAACAGGCAGCATCTCCGACATTTCATCCCGTATATTGTTTACCGATGAAGCGTGTTTTTCCCGAAATTCAATTATGAACTTTCATAACAATCATATCTGGGCTGAAGAAAATCCCCATGCGGTTATAGAACATCATTATCAACAACAGTTTTCCGTGAATGTTTGTGTTGGTATTGTGGGTGATTATCTCATTGGATATAATTTTTTACCCCCGAGATTAAATGGTCAAGAGTATCGTCATTTTTTGGAATTTGTGTTACCTGTACTATTGGGAAATGTCCCACTGGCAATAGGAGGAGCAATGTGGTTCATGTACGATGGGGCCTCACCTCACTTTAGCATAGTAGCACGTCAATTTCTGGATGCAACTTATGGAGAAAACTGGATCGGTCGCGCAGGTCCACAGTCATGGCCACCCAGGTCACCGGATTTAAATCCCTTGGATTTCTTCGTTTGGGGACATTAAAAGTCCCTCCAGTCAACACTGAAGAAGAATTAATCCAACGGATATGGGAACCATGTGATCAGATAAGACATACGCCGGAAATATTTCAACGTGTTCGGCAATCGTTGTTAAGACGAGGTAATGCTTGCATTGAAGTTGAAGGAGGACATTTTGAGCAACTATTGTGAGTTTTGTGTTACTTATTGTTAAATGTTTTCTTACTGAAAAAAATTGCGTACCATTTGTTTAAGTGTGGTTTTAATAAAGGGTTCTTCTTGTTTGATGTTCATGTACCACATGATCATAAAGTGATTTTTATTTTTTTTCTCAAAAACAAAGCAAGATACAAAAAAATGCTAAAAATAAAAAAGGTACCTTCAGGACGCCACTGGACATGATATTTTTAATCTAGTTGCTTGCTACCCCAAATAACACTGCCAAATTTCAACAAAATCATTAAGATATTCAGGATTATTAAGATATTCAGGAAAAAAACTATTTCTTTTAAAAATGTTGACATTCTGTATCTTGAAAACGAAGCATTACCGGACCTTTGGTTATGAATACTTTTCGTCTTAGAATTACTCAAAGAATCACCTCTTCAAATTTGGCCACGTACTTACATAACACCCTGTATTTCGATGTTGTCTTAGAAAAAGTACATTTCAACTTATTTCGACTTTTATATACCTGTGAAACAACAAATTCATATTGCCACGGTCTACACGACCTTCTCAAATATATTTCCTTTTTTTATTTTAATTAATGTTGATTTCCGAGATATTGTGTATTATTTTAATGAAAAAGAGGAAAATAGCGCCTGAGAATATACACTGTCCGGCAGATTTTTGACAACAAATGGGAAAAAAGTTTATTTCAAATTTCTCAGAAAATTGTATTCCTCATAAAAGTTTTTGCTTCTGCTCAAACTCAAATTGCTCCATCCAAATTTTATTAATCTCCACTCGTACACGAGGGTGGTGGAATATTTGAAAGTAGCTTAGGAGTAAATTACCTTTATTTTTCAAAATACACCTAAAGTTTATTCGAATAAATCACTAACAGTTGAAGAATATTATAAATTCAGAATTACAGCCTCCTATTCCAAAAACAAGTTTTTACTGATTTTTTCCATTTTTTTAATTCACCACCCAATGTATTATGAGAATTTTTAATGTCATAGAACACTTATTATTGAATATTACCTAAATGACCATATGAAGTTAAGTTCCGTCCAACTATCAACTAGAAAATTGCATTAATCGAACTTGGTGCCGACAAAATCTCATTTCTTGTTACCATTGAGAAAAAAAAAGATATTTTTCATAATTAAGGTGAAACAAATGGCATCTTTTGACGTTGGTTGCAATCATTATGAAAAATAACTTTTTTTTCTCAATGGCAACAAGAAATGAGATTTTGTCGGCACTAAGTTCGATTAATGCAATTTTCTAGTTGATAGTTAGACGGAACTTAACTTCACATGGTCATTCAGGTAATATACAATGATAAGTGTTCTACGACCTTACAAATTCTCATAATACATAGGGTGATGAATAAAAAAATGGAAAAAATCAGTAAAACTTTTTTTTTGGAATAGGAGGCTGTAATTTTGAATTTAGGATATTCTTCAAATTGTAAGTCATTTATTCGAATAAACTTTGGGTGTATTTAGAAAAATAAAGGTACTTTACTCCTAAGCTACTTTCAAATTTTCCACCTCCCTCGTATACGAATGTAAATAAATACAATTTGGATGGTGCAATTTGAGTTTGAGCAGAAGCAAAAACTTTCATGACGAATACAATTTTGCCTGAGAAATTTGAAATGAACTTTTTTCCCATTTGTTGCCAAAACTCTGCCGGACACTGAATATAAGTAATGGAAAATTGTAGCATTCCACAAATTCCAAGAAAAAACCATCTTCGAGCAGGATTCGAACCCACGACCTCTAGATCTCTAGTCTCACGCTCTACCAACTGAGGTCAGTACATATTAGGTCGTAGTTGGACGTTTTCAGTACGATTTCGTGACGTACTAGTATTATCTGGGCTCGTTGAACGTCCCGAATTCCAGGAGGAAGTGCGTTTAATACGAATACGTCCCTGTACACAGATCGCGCATGGCACTCATTGATTTTACAGTGAAATTACGGACCCTGCTCTTCGAGATGTTATTTTGATATAGTATTGTGTTAGGGAGACTTTGTTATCACCACGTCCCATTAATTTCATTTCGAATCACTAATCGTGTTCGACGCGCCAAAGAGCTTTTGTTTATCAACAATGTTCCTCTGGATACTGGTGGGAGAGGATAATTTTTTTTTTGAGAACTGAGCCAATTTCCTTAGGAATGTGTGATCTTTCAAAATACTCTCTATTGAGATCTAACTACCATGAATAAAAGGAATGAAGTACACATCAATTTTTTCAAATACAAAATAATCGAGAAAATATCTATTCCCTGAACATATATATATATATATGTATAAATAAATATATATATATTTTTAAATTTACTAAAATTTTAATAAAATAAAAAAAAAAATTTTTTTTTTTTTTAAACTATAATTTTATTTTGAACTTTCTAGTCCATATTGCTTAAAATGACTAAAAAAGAAAAACTCTTCGATTGTTTCATCCACATATGAGATGAAAACTACATCTAAATTTTGGCAAATGTGCATTCGCCATATCTTTGAAATGTAAACTAAAATAAAAAGCGTGTTAAAAAAGACTACGGGAGAAAAACTATTCGATTGTTTTATTTTGTAAATGTTTTAATATTTGGCAAAAACTGATTGCATATCGATATGACGACCAGAACTGCCATTTCTCGTCGATTTGGTGACTGGAGTGTTTCCTTCCATTTACATTTGGAATTTTTTATTTTGTAAATTATTTCATGTATTTATGATAAAAATAATAAAGGTGAACTAAAGGTGTGATTTGGTGTCCTCTTGCTCATAGAAGAGGACGAATGATTCTCCACTTTTAAGGGATTTTGGTGATATCGGCGATATTCTGGAGTGCCATGGAACCCTTATGCCATGTGCCTGTATAAGGGTTCTTACAGAAAGCCGTTTTGTCCGCTATAAGTTGTTCCACTATGGTTCCCACTGAGCAAGAACCATACCCGCTTATTAACGTTAAATTCTTGTACCCGTGACGCCGTTTCTGAGAAAACATAATTTATAAGTTATGGAGACGTAATATTGCGATGTTATTATAAGCATAGTCACCAATACAGCCCGAAAAATCATCACAGCTTCATTTCGTACCAAACGAACTTTGAGACATCTTTAAAACATCTTGGTGATTTATTTATAGCAATGTGTCTCATTTATATCTTTCGGTTTCGGATGTTCTGGTTTCAGAACATTTCAATACCATGGGGAACTCGAAGATACGTTTGGTGGTTAGAAATATGACTTAACTGATTCTTTGCAAAAACGTTCTCATCTGGTCTTGTGTTTCATCTTTGTCTGTTCTGCGGTTAACCTCAAATAAGTGGCGGTATTTCATTTATCGTTTATCGATCTCTAGTGCCGGTTCTATACTACTTAGTGAGTTTTTTTGAGTGATCAATTTATTGATGGTATTTATTACCTATCTACAAGAAAATCAATGTGTGAAAAAAAAGTTAGAAAAATCGAATTAAACGGTTTTCTTCACATAAAGGATTCAATATAAAATTGAACCAGAAAATGGTAGATCTCAGGTGAAAAACAACTACTTTCCTGGCAAATACCACGCAGAACGTTGAATGATATTCACCTGAAAATCCATGCATACTTCCATATAATATCAATGGACATTGAATGCACATGTTTCTTTCTGATAAGCTCGATTATGTTTAATTTATGTCGTGTTCACCTAACAATCCGCATACCGGTTTCAGGCTTCTTGGCCCTCATCAGTACGGAGTAGTCAACCAGCCAAAGGTCCAAAGAACTCTGGCTGAAGTGAGACACAACGTAAACAATCCATCATCGAGCTTGTAACACCTATAGGTACGCCGGAAAAGATGAACTTTAACTGGCGGTACCTAGTGACAGAAAGAAACACTCCGAAAATCTCCCACCTCGATAGGTTTCTAAATAAAAGATTCCTTCTCAGTAGGAGTGGCAAGCCCGTCTAACATATAGTGAAAGATAAGTGCCATGTGAAGTGGAATGAATAGAAAAATCGAATTAAACGGTTTTCTTCACATAAAGGATTCAATATAAAATTGAACCAGAAAATGGTAGATCTCAAAAAAAAGTTATGTGTCACATCATCATATTGTTTTCTACTAGGCGGGTGATTAATAAAATATCATTATGATGGTTTGATTTGTTTGTGGTATCAGTTTTTCCAGAAAATTTGCACCCTAATTCTAAGAATCAACAGGAAATATCCTCAAGACGAATGCAAACTATACAGGGTGTAACTGAATAAGTGTAAAACATTTGAGGAGGTGATTCCTCATCGAAAAAAAGATAGGATCTTTCATATAAAGAAACTTCATTGGAGCATCCCTTGTTAAGATACAGCCCCTTAAAGGGGGTACATAAAATTTGTATAACAATTTTTTTCACAAGCACTGAAAAAGTTACAATATTGAAATTAACCTGACGTTTTGTACTACCAAAAGACACTTAGCCAGTAATTTATTTGGTTTACCCCATGGTTGTAAGGGGTGAAAAACGCAACCCCTAAAATTTATTTCCAATGTAACTTTTTGTCTTATTATTTGTTTACCATTTAAAAATGTATTTCCGATAGCCTGTTTCATTCTAAACAAAAAATGTCTCTTGGGTTTTTTGCCCAAAATAAACCAGTAAGCAGCAAAACATTATTTTACGAACAACTACAGAGATACATCGTCATAAATGCGAAAATACGAAACTAATCTATCTAGTAGGTCGCTATTAGCGATAGTGACAATTAAATTGGTATGACGCTGTCAGTTTGGGAATTTTCGAAATTGAATTAATACTAATTGTGTGTTGTTGTTCTGTTCTTAATTTGTTACTTTAATAATTCACTTGTTAATAAAATGGCATACACAAATGAGGAAATGGCTGATATGCATTACGTTTACGGTCTGTCGCAGGGGAATGGGTTAGAAGCTTCTAGAAGATATGCTGAAATGTATCCTCAACGGCAGCATCCTTCACATAGAATATTTGCTCGACTTCATCAACGATTACGAGAATATGGTTCATTCGACTAAAGAACGCAGGAGTGTGGTAGCCATCGAGAAATACGAACACCACAGCTTGAGGAAGCAGTACTTAATTTGATTGAAGAACAACCTACTACCAGTACTAGAAAGATTGCTTTCCAGCTAAATGTTGATCATATGACGGTATTTCGAATTTTAAAGGAACAACTCTTATACCCTTACCATCTGCAACGAGTATGCAGGAAATGATTACCGAAGAAATTGTGACTTTCTGAAGACGTATAGAATTCACAGACGAATTGGATGCTGGAAATGATTAGAAGAAATTGTGACTTTCTGAAGACGATAGAATTCACAGACGAATGTAGTTTTTCTTGGGACAAGATTATTAATTTTCATAATTACCACATATGGGCTGATGAAAACCCTCACGCTATTGTCGAAACTAGCCATCAAGAAGTTATTGGGGATGATTTAATTGGGCCTCATTTTCTACCTCCTCGATTAAATGGTGAGGCATACGTTCAATTTTTAAGAGAAGTGCATCCAGTACTGCTGGAGGAAGTTCCTTTGGGCGTCAGAAGGGATATGTTTTTTATGCATGATGGGGCTTCCGCCCATTTTAGTCAAGTAGCACGTCAGCATTTAACTGAAACATATGCAAATCAGTGGATAGGTCGAGGAGGACCACATAAATGGCCCGCTCGATCCCCGGATCTCAATCCTCTCGATTTCTCTATTTGGGGCCATTCACAGCATTTGGTATATCGTACTCCTGTTCGCGATGTAGAGGACTTAAGAAACCGCATCATCGATGCGTGCAGGGTAATCAGAGAGACTCCAGGAATATTTGAGCGAATACGTGGCTCAATGCGCCGACGTCTAGACGCATGCGTAATGTTTGAAGGTAGACATATTGAACATTCACTATGATTTCTACATGTTGTGTGTTTTGTTATTAATAACTTAGTTTTGTTTATTACCCTTTAATCGTTTAATGCAGGTACTAACTACAAAATAACAATAAATCCAGTTCGCATTTATGACGATGTATCTCTGTAGTTGTTCGTAAAATAATGTTTTGCTGCTTACTGGTTTATTTTGGGCAAAAAACCCAAGAGATATTTTTTGTTTAGAATGAAACAGGCTATCGGAAATACATTTTTAAATGGTAAACAAATAATAAGACAAAAAGTTACATTGGAAATAAATTTTAGGGGTTGCGTTTTTCACCCCTTACAACCATGGGGTAAACCAAATAAATTACTGGCTAAGTGTCTTTTTGGTAGTACAAAATGTCAGGTTAATTTCAATATTGTAACTTTTTCAGTGCTTGTGAAAAAAATTGTTATACAAATTTTATGTACCCCCTTTAAGGGGCTGTATCTTAACAAGGGATGCTCCAATGAAGTTTCTTTATATGAAAGATCCTATCTTTTTTTCGATGAGGAATCACCTCCCTAAATGTTTTACACTTATTCAGTTACACCCTGTATATAGATATATTTATGGCCCCAAGGATATTTATATCATAATGTAATACATTTGAATTGTATCACAACTTCAACACGATAAATGGACCGACACAAGCAAATACACTATAAACATAAGTATTTCTATATTTTATTGTATCGTCTGGAAAAATCCTATGGCCAATACTCAAAAAAGCAACTATAAATGATTATTATCGAACTTATGCGAGGTAATGAGAAATACTTCTGACAGCATTGTTAATAAAATATTTCAATACATATTTTTTTAGGTGCAGTACGGAAAGTTGTCCCAACATTTTCGGATTGTTTATTCAATAAAATAGCCATTCCATGCAAATAATGATTATTAAGGGAAACAAAAAACTGAGGCTGTCATCGTAATGAAAACTGAAAGTTCAGGTTCAACGTACCCTTCTTGGATTTTAAAAGTTTTTAGTTTCGAGATTTCAGTAAATAATAATGATTTATATATTTTATTTTTACAGAAAATGTATATTTTTGTTTATTTTTTGTTTGATGTTCCATGTTTTGATATATATTTTTTTAATTTCAAATTCGAGCTTACTTAAATGATCTATTTCGCCAACATATGAACAGTTTTGTTGTATCATCCCCATTTAACATATAGATTCAACTGAATCACACAATATTTATCAATAATTACCTGAACATATATGAACTATTATTCACTGGACGTAATCATTCAATTGATTTTTTATTCATACTACTATGTCTTGTCATTTTTAAATGACCATGATTTATAGTAATATAAACTCGACTGAAGACAGATAGCATATGAAGCTTAGGCACAAATGGATATATCATTTGTGTCAAACTTTATGCTCAATAGTGTATTTTCAAATATTTGAATAATTTTCGTAGGAAAGCTCTAATGTATTGACTTGACTTTAATTGTAAATAATCCATCAACAGTATATGTTGGAAAGATAAATTTAGGTATATTATGATGTACTTAATACATCCAAAAGAACCTAAGAAGAAGATAATTGAGACATAACAGCTCAGTTTTTGTTACTCTTTGAGAAAGTACTTTTCCCGTAAGAAAGTAGTTTAAATGATGTGAAAAAAAGGACTTGTTATGTGATGATTTCATTACGCATATAAGTACTTTTGCTGTAACCGAACAGTTTCAGATAACGTATCAGATTCGAATTTAATATAACGTATCTGCGATTTTGTTATGTTGGTAAACATATCACGACTCTAAAATGGCCATTGAGACATTATGGGCACGATAATCATGACGTAACAATGTATCTAGGTTATCATATAATAACGTTAATACTATGAGTTTTTGCACAGTGGTTTAGATACAGCATACAAGTTGTATTGACATGGAGCTACATTATCTGCTGCATAATTACTCATATCTAATATTTCAAGAGGAAAGTCAATGGTGACATTTAATTCTTCTCCTTAATCTCTCCATCGGCAAAAATCGTTTCAAGTGAATTACTGATATTTTGGGGAATTTGTATGTATATAATGACTTTGTGTATTTTATTCTTCCCCTACATTTACAACAAGTTGGTTTCTCTTCGCCATCTAAAGTTTCTTCTCTAATAAAAAAGTCTACACATTGTGACAGTCTCAGCTGGCCAGTTCTCTGTGGAATATGAAGTGAAAGGACCCGGCAAAGGATAAAAAGAGATAGAACAATGGCCATAGGAAGTACAGTTCAACGATGATTTTAGTTGACAAAGTTATTAACCATTTTTGTGTTGTCCATTCTTAGATATCTTTACCAAGACTCCTTGCCTTTTCATGGACGCTACATTTTTCATCAATTTCTGTCAAGATAGGTTTGGGCTTTTCTATCACTCTGTCCATATCTTCATGAAGACCTTCCAATAAATATCTGAGAAATTCTTGGGCGTCCTGTTGAGCAATCCCATGAAGCGAGGTGCGAATATTTGTATTTGGCATTTCAAAGAAACAGTATCACCACCCTATCAGACGAATCTTCCGACCAAAGTTCTTTTATCACAACCGCAAGTGCTTTTATGCGATGGAAGTTATTAATAACAAAATTTTGGCGAATGTGCTGAAAACCAGTGCATTAGCCATATATTTGAATAGTAAATTATGCTGAAGAGTTCCACTATTCACCTCCTGCTCCATCATCAGATCAGCTCCAAGATACCAAATTATAGTATGGTCATCCAAACTAAAAATATATACAAAGCTTCATTTAGATACGTCAATTAGAAGTAGATTAAAATTGACTTCCAAGATTTGATTACATTGTCAGTTAAGTGAAGCTAAAAAAGCGTGTTAATAACCATGGAAAATATATCGCAGGAAAGGTTTCAACTTTCAATGAAGCAAATGAATCAATTGCAAATAAAAATATTTGTTGTTCTCATAACCCTAAAAATTGAACTCACCGAAGGTATCTTCCCCCTTCCTCTTAATATTTCCCGGAACTTTGGTATAGAAGTTTGTATAAATCCACGTTCACCCCCGATTCTCTATAAAACGAAAATAATGGCGCGGCCAGTCGAAAAGGTAGATTTCAGAATATCTTTATTCATTCTGAAATTGCCATCAAGCTAACGAATTGTGTCAGGAAAAAAGGTGAATTCGCATTGGAAACAAAAACAGCATTTTTATTTTTGGAACACCCTGTATATTTTTAGGTTTTTGGATTCTAAGGACGATTCTGAGTAAGATCACATAGTTTTGAGTTTTGGTACATTTGATTTTTCAGGAGCATTTTTACTTTTGCATATAGAGTGCTTTGAACCCACTTGCTGAGTAATTTCCCATTGATATCTCTTATGAACTCGAGAAAACAAACTGCCGTTTCTGGATCTCCAGATCATAAGAGATAACAATGGGAAATTACTCAGCAATTGGTTCATGGAACCTACCAATTCGTGGAGAATTTTGAATTACTTATAGAACACTCTTTCAGCCAAAAGGTTAATACAGCCTCTAACCTAATTTCAAGGGTACTACCCCACGAAATTAATTAATAGTATCATTAATAAACGTCTATGAACAGATAGGCAGGATATGTTGATTTGTTTGAAAATATGAACATAAAATCAGATGTGGAATCATCTGCGACTGAAAGATAAACTTTAGTTCAATGTCCAGCGTGGCTTCATTCACAAAAAATTACTTAATTTTTATCGTGGATTTTTCAATTCATAGAAAAATCTTTCTATTCAATATTCAATTGAGATGTTTCCCTTTTCGGCAGGTTATGTTCCCTAAAGAAATGTGTTACTATTTTAAATTTCCATATCTAGATGGACTCTCATATAAAATTTAAAAATGTTTACAACTTTCACAAGTTTGCTTTTTACAATTTGAAAACTACAGGAAAATCATTCACGCAGTTAAAAGATGAGATACCAGATAAATCAGATTCATGTGTGATATATAGTATTCCCTGTGAATGTGGGAAATGTTATATAAGGCAAACTAAACAATACCTGAAAACCAGAATATATCAACACACATATGACTGCTATGAATATAATAGAAATAAAAAGGAAAAAACAGCACTTGCTGCACATCATTTTGAATTGTCTTGCAATTTTGATTTCGATTCAGTAAACATTTTGAAGAAAGAGATGACTTATTCGAAATTATTATTATTTTCAAAGATGTAACAAAATTGATTTGTTGAAAATATAAACAGGATGTTCATAAAATCAGATGTGGAATCATCTGCGACTGAAAGATAAACTTTAGTCACTATCTTCCATCGTCAGATAACTCTTGTGGGTATTCATTTGAAAGGGAAAAAATTCTCAATTTGAATATTGATAGAAAGTTTTTCTGTGAATTGAAAAATCCACGATTAAAATGAAGTATTTTTTGTGAATGTCTAACAGAAAACAACTACTTCCCCGGCTAAAGCCAGCTGGACATTGAACAAAAGTTCGGAAAACTCTTTTTTAATGTTCAAAAATGACAATCGAAAGAAAAGAAATGTATGGAGTGTTTCTTTGTCACTAGGTACCGCCCGTTAAAAGTTATCTTTTTCGGCGTACCTAAAGATGTTATAGGCTTGATGCTGATTTTGTTTATGTTGTGTCTCGCTCCGTGCCAGAGCTCTCCGGATCACTGGCTGGTGACTACTCCGTACTGATGAGGGCGAAAAAGCCTGAAACCGGTATGCGGTTTGTTAGGCGGACCCGATATAAATTAAACATAATCGAGTTTATCAGAAAGACACATTTGCAATCAATTTCCATTTATATGGAAGTTTGCATGGATTTTCAGGTGAATATCATTCAACGTTCTGCGTGGTATTTGCTAGGAAAGTAGTTGTTTTTCGCCTGTGGTCTACAAATGTTGTTTAAATTTATATTGAATCTTTTGTGAAGATGACTTTGTGCACTTTATTTCTTATTTTATTACACTTCACTTGGCTTTTTTCTTTAACTATATGAATGTTCGAACAGATTTGGGCAGACAAAATCTAATTGTTCATCAACACAAACGGAATCTTGAAAAAACAAGGATATGTTGTAGATCATTCTCTGGAAACAAGAAATTATATTTCCATGCTGGTGATATCAAAAAAACGGTTACAATATTTTTGCTTAGTTACAAAAAATATAATTATTATTAACTTCCGGACAGTTTCTTATTATCACCCGCCTATGGTCGGCATTTTCGATCAAAGGGCAATCCTATTATGTTTTATCAGGGGTGGATGATATACCATACATGTTTGTTGAAAAATTTAATGACCTGAAGCATACTAGGTAAACGAACTTATTAGGTTATTGATGAACACCAATTTCTTGAAGTTATTACCAAACAATGAGAAATAATTCTGTAATGAGAATGGGAATAAATAGACTATAAAGTTAAATTTAATGCCGGGGTTATGAGATAAATAAGTATTATTAGGTAACGGAAATCTTTCTTTTGTGTGTCAGAGTCATAATGACAGTTTCAATGTTGACATAGTGGTTAGTATAATCTATTGAGGGTAGGTAAAAACACACTTTATGTAGCACTTAATATATAGGTAAGAAACGGAACTTGTGTAACACTTAATATATGTAACATACAGGTAACAGAATATATTATGGAATAAAATAACATAGTACGACGTTAAGACGACATATAGTGAGGGAAAATATGTTTATTTATACAGCGCGCGGCTTAATTATGGAACAAATTCGATATTTGACAAAAATCCTGAAAGAGGTCGATTTTTGTTTATAAATGCCGATTTTTGATTGTATATTCTAAAGAGGTTGTCACTGTTTTTTTTTAATCGGAATAGATGCCTTGTGATACTTCATCTGAAAGGTCTTTCAATACTGCATTCAATTATAATAAATAATTTGATTTGTTTATACAAATTAATATTTTATTTAAATGTTGTATTTTGTTGGATATAAAGTTATTCTCTTATACTTCATCTCAAAGGCCTTTCAATACTGCATTCAATGATAATAAATAATTTGATTTGTTTATACAGGGTGAACAAAAATTAATATTTTATTTAATGTTGTATTTTGTTGGATATAAAGTTATTCTCTTACTGAAATAAAATATTAATTTTTGTTCACCCTGTACAAACAAATCAAATTATTTATTATCATTGAATGCAGTATTGAAAGACCTTTCAGATGAAGTATCACAAGACATCTATTTCAATTTAAAAAAATTACCGATTACGTCACCACGTCAAAACCAGTGACATAACCTCTTTAGAATATACATTCAAAAATCGGCATTAAAACAAAAATCGACCTTTCAGAATTTTTGTCAAAAGTAATTGCTTGCGAAATAACGAATTTGTTCCATAATTTAGCCTCGCACTGTATATGAAGTTATGTACATCAGCACGGGGTTTAGATAGAATATATCTTTCAGATCTCTTTTGAATCTATTTTGTTTTTAGGATTTTGAGTTCGTCTGGCAAATGGCTGTACAGTTTTTGGCTGATATATCTCTGGCTTCTTTGTCCGATAGATTTATGTATAAAAGGTATCTCATATTTTTCTTTTTTATTTCTGGTGTTATATTTATGATAAATTTTTTGTACCCCGTATTTAGTTTTGTGTATTTTTGTTGCTTTCGAGACACTGGGTCCAGTATTTCCGTATGTTGGTACAGATCATCTGAGGGGTAGGTTCGTTTTTTATTATATATTATTTTCAGAAGACGTTTTTGGGTTATTGATATTTTATTTAATCTTGTCTTACTTGCTGCCCCCCATGCAAGTATGCCATATGAAATATGGAGTTGTACGAGGGAAAAGTATAAAGTTCTTAGGGTTTTTTCATCGAGTACGTGTCTCAGTATTTTAAAGCGGTATATCAAGAATTGTATTTTTTTATTAGATAGTTCATCTGAATGTCCCATTTCAAATTGGAGTCTATAAAAATCCCTAGGTATTTTATATGAGGGACTGGTTCAATTTTCGAATAATTTTGCAATATACAGGAGAATAATTTATAATATTTGTGTGTATAGGTAGAGAGTATAGCAGTAGATGTATTTTAGAAGTGCCACTAAAATGTGACTTTTTCAAGATCATTCCAACAAAAAAAATCAACAAATTCTGAAAAATCGGCAAAAAATAAGTTCTTTTTTTTATTATTCAAGTTATCAAGATTACAACATGATGGACAAATTGGTTGATTGGATTCATCACTGTTCTCCTCACTTCAGGAATTATTACAAATATTTTGGATTCATTTTTAAATAAAAAAAATAAAAAAATCAATGACTGGCCTATAAACCGGCGCATCACAGTAAAATAATATTAGGAACACCATTTAATCGACTAAATATTGTGTTAGGTGACTAAAGATGAGAAATTTGGTTAACAAAATTTACAACTTCTGTTGTATTTGTTGATTTTTTAATCGCAGAATGGAAGAGTTCAAGGCTTGGACGATA
This sequence comes from Gonioctena quinquepunctata, assembly GCA_018342105.1. Lineage (NCBI taxonomy): Eukaryota > Metazoa > Arthropoda > Insecta > Coleoptera > Chrysomelidae > Gonioctena > Gonioctena quinquepunctata. Next base: position 554,256 of record JAFIRS010000164.1, read on the forward strand.
TTCAATACGGAGGATTTTGAAGCGTTCCACTGTGAAACATCTTCTACTGTGAAAGGCTATTTCTGTTTCGCAGAAATTCACAAATCCCATTATTTCCAACATACATTCTGCATTCATTTATTTTGTTCAAAGACACGGCAAAGTTTATAAATCTAGGATCAGTTGGGATACAATGTTTTCCTGGAAGTAAATTCGGATAGAATAAACTGTAAAGACGCATGGGTGTGTAACAAATTCGGAACATCAGTGTCGTTTTGAAGAATCACACTGTTGAAACAATCAAGTGAATATGCAAAGGGAAGCGAATAGTATTAGTCTTGCTCGTATGGAATGCTCAGCCTGCTCAAAAGTCATGCAGATTATGAAATGTGACGAAACTGATTTGTTTACTCTCGTTTCGGACGTCCATCGTCTTAATGGATTTAAAAGGTTTTCACGACGTTTCGAATGCTTGTATCTGTAATCGTCTTCAGGTGAATATTGATGAGTTTAGGTGCTACTTACCAATTTATAAACAAATAAATAACTAATCTTTTATTCCATTGAGACCATTTACATGATATTAGGAAAAGTCAGTAAAGAAAAGGGAATACATAAAATATGTTATATCATGGATAAATATAGAGAAATATATAAAGAAATACAATTGGTGTTGAAAGCTACATTCCATAAATTCATTCAGATTATAGAATGAGTATTGCCACATGAGATCTTTGAGAGATACATTAAAATTTTGGATTTCTCTTATAGAGCTTGGTAGTTTATTATACAACTGTATGCCAGTATAAGATGGACTCTTTTCAAAAAAAGTTGTCCGATGAGGCGGTATGCAAAGAAGATCACCATGCCTTGTCTTATAGTTATGATTGTCAGCACTTTTAATGAAGTCTTCCAGATTATTTTTAACGAATAGAATATGTTTTTAGATATAGATACAGGGGAGATTAATTGATTGGAAGAGGCCTCTACAGGAAGTTCTCTTATGTATCCCAAAGATAAGACATTATTTTTTTTTGAAAATAAACAATTTTGTTGAAAATCTAGAGTCTCCCCATATTATATCATTATAGGATAATTGAGGGTATGTCATCGCATAGTAGATATTTGTCAGTTGTTGTTGGGAGAGTATATTTTCAAGTTGTAAGATTGCATAGTAGCTGCTACATATCTTCTTTTATATATGATCAGTACATGCCTGAAAGGAAAGTGATGAGTCAAGAAAGGTTCCAAGGAATTTTGTTGTATCAGAGTACGTCAAATTAATATTTTCAGTATGTATATCAAAAGAAGTGTTGGGATAATTTGTTATGTTAAATTTCATTGAACCGTTTTTCCATGATTTAGAATTAGATGATTGTTCAAACACCATTCGGTTAATTTATTATATGGTACACTCATCTGCCAGTTCTTCAGGAGAATTGCCACAAGTTGCGAAGGAAACATCGTCCGTATATATAACCTAACACTTCGTTTTCATAAATTCTGTTAGGTCATTAATAAACATTATAAATATAAGTGGACCCAGTACAGAAACTTGTGGAACACCCAGGTTGACAATTGCCTCATTTGACTGAGTTTGATTTATTTTGACTGCTATTTTCCTAAATCTCAAGTATGACATCAGCCAAGTCAGCACGTTTCTACGAAATCCCAAGGCATATAGTTTGTTTTCCACAAAATCTAAATTAAAGCCTTAGTGAGATCAGAGAATAGTGCCCCAACAATTTTCTTACTATCAAGTTGTTTATATATAAATTTGACAAATTCATAGACAATAATCACATTGACCATGAACATAAACAATTTCATCAAAACTTCTTTTGAATAGTTATTGCCTTCCATTTTGATTCTTTTCTGATCAAATGGCAATGAACGCGCAAACGTTTTATTATTGATACACTACTTGTTGAATTTTCATAATGACGTATTCCATGACATTTAATTCAAAATATGGTAAAATAATCCTATTTTTATAGAAACTTGCTTTTATTTGGGAAACCAGACTATTAAGGTATAGAAAAATGATACATCATTTGAGAGAAACTTCAATTGTCTTTCAGGATATTTGATAATAGGGTGTTCCATTAAATGAAAGTACTTTTCACTTTTTTTGTATCTATCGGAAAAAATCACAAATTTTGAACGACCCTGAATAGTGGGGAACGAATTATTTTAGACATAACTAATGCACAGAACATTTAAACTACCCCAAAAATTTCAGCTATGTAAGAGTCCAAATACCGCCTCAATAAACATTTAATTGAAGCCATGTTTTGCACAAAAAATAAGGAAATCAATGAATTTCTCGAAAACAGCTTGAGATAGGTATAGGGAAGTATTATACAAAAATGATCGTAAAGCAATAGCAAAGCGAACAATGCGATAATATGTAGGGTATCTCATTTAAAATATCAAAGTTGTTGCTACTGCTACGAGATAAAAATGCAGGATCCCCAGTACAGTTGCGCAGTATCCATCGGGAGAACTGCAAGCGCCTTGGAAAATCTCGCGGAATCAAACCTTGGACGCGCTGGATATGATTTGAATGGGAAACGTCCAAATCATGTGGTATTTGTTGAGTACTCATTTTCGTCGATAACATTTAATATCTCTTCATCTCTTACTGTGTTGCGTGCTTGTCGTGGTCTGCCAGCATCGTGCCTTGGAGTCTGGAATCTGTCGTAAACCCGAAGGTGTCAGCCAGATGTTCAAATTAATATTGTTAATTTTCCATTTAAATGTTAAACAAATACACGATGAGACATCCACCAACTTTCAAGTAATGTCACACGCTTCAAAACAAACCAAATGAAAATAGCAGTCAAAGCGCACTAATTCTCTTTTTCATTGTTTCGTTGAAAAATTTAATTAACTCTAGCGAATTACAAAAAATGATTTTACTTTTTTCTCGATAAAGGTCGCAGATGCGTAAAAATTACAAGAGACAAAAAAATTTATAACCAAAACAAAGAATTCATTTCATATGTTAGAATCCACCAGCGGCGAACTACAAAAAAGTTTATGGGGCGAAAAAAGGCTTGACCCCTGAAAAAATAGCTCCCTGTAGATTCTTACAATCACTCGTCATACTGGATGATGTAAACCCTAAAACGTACCCTGTTTCAAATTCGATCTTAATATCGCGAAAACTGAAAGAGCTATGAGGAAAAAAATACAAAAATCTTGAAACTTTGGCGAAAGTAGTCCATTGTTATTCGAAGTGGATATTGTAGAATTTGAAGGGGGTGGGGGAGGAACTCGAAGTCTTATCCACAAAATAAAACACAATGTTTTTTTTACGAAACTGGCTGCATTTCGGGTGCTTAAGTACCTATCTTCAGCAGAACATTAATAGTACATGGCAACTTTATAGTATGGTTAACTTCGAAAAATAGAATGAAAAGTTGTTAAATCAGTAGTGAGAACCCGATGGTGAGGGTGAGGATTCTCACAACTGATTTAACAACTTTTCATTCTATTTTTCAAGGTTAACCATACTATAAAGTTGCCATGTACTATTAATGTTCTGCTGAAGATGGATACTTGAGCACCCGAAATGCATCCAGTTTCATAAAAAAAAAACACTTTGTTTTATTTTGTGGGTAAGACTTCGAGATCCTCCCCCACCCTCCTTCAAATTCTTGAAACTTTAACGCTCTGTAGATCGGTAGCAAGGCGTTCGCGGACACATGTTTATGGAAAAAAAAGTCTTATTTTGACCTGAGAAATACGCCCTTGAAATCTTGATACTGAATATTATATTCACGGATGTATACAGGGTGATTCAAAAGTACTTTGACAAACTTCAGGAGGTGATTCCTCACAATATTCTAATATGAATTGTCTAAATAAGTATATGTCCGGAAACGCTTCGTTTCCAAGATACAGTGTTTGGCTACTTAGTATACTCCAAAGCCAAAATTTATTCACACACAAGATACAGTGTGTTAAAGTTTTATTTTTATTTTAGTTGTTTTTTAAATAACTTCGGAATACTGACCTAAATAAAACGAAAATTGGTATTGAGAGGGTTTTTGAGGTGTCGAATTCGAACCTGATGTTATTATTGCTCTTACTCTTTTTTGAAGATTCATAACTTTTTTTAGCGTTCTTCTAGTAAATTTTTCAGTAAAAAAATCAATTTCTCTATCATATCTACGTAAAAAAGCTATCCTTGTTACAAGCGCTATAAGCAACCGTTTTCTAGATATTTGGACTTGAAAAGATAGACAGTGTTAAGGAATTCCCTGGCTACAACGCTAAAATGGGCCGGAGCCCCATCATGCATAAACCACATGCGGATACGAATTTCTAATGGTCTATTCTGAAGTAGTCCCTAGTAGTACGCAATTCATTTTCTAAAAAGTCTCTGTAAGTTGCGCCATTCAGTCGGAACGGAAGAAAGAAAGGACCTATCAAATAATTATCAATTATTGCCGCCCATACAATTGCAGAAAATTGATACTGATAATGTTTTTCACTAACTGCGTGCGGATTTTCCAGAGCCCAAACATGGTTGTTATGATAGTTTGTGATAGCATTTCGTTCATTTCGAAGTTTGCCTCGTCCGTGAAGAGTACATATCTTAAAAATTGAGGATTTCCAGCCAATTTTCACACTGACACATAGTAATGCGTTGGGAAAAGTCTCGTGACAAAAGAGCTTGTACCCTTTGGATATGGTATGGATAAAATTGTTGATCGTGGATAATTCTCCAAACTGTGGACTGAGTAGAATTGAGAGCTTCAGCAATTATTCTTGTACTTGTTTCTGAATTCTCCTCGAGAGCGTTCCAAACAGCTTCTTCCAATTCTGGGGTTCGGACTGCTCGTGGTCTTCCAATAATATCAAAGCTACCTGTTTCTGCCAAACGACTGGTTATTGTTGGAGCTGAAGGCAGTTCTCGATTAGGAAATCGCTCCTGTTAAATACTTTTTGCTTCGCGCGCATTGCAATCCCAAGAAGCACACAGAGGTCATAATTCGGTTGTACAGACGTCTACTAGACCTTTCGCAAAAGTCCATGACTTATGTCTTATAATATGCTAAGACGTCGCTATGTATGCCAATACGACAAAAAGGCATACTCCTGCGACGTCACATCGACGTTATGAAGTAGTGGTAATGACTTGCCAATATAGACTTATATGAGCCAGTCGCAAAAGGGTCGTTCTGTGGTCTTAGTGTAGTCATCATATCATTATGCATGGAGGTCATAATCTTTCTAATATAGTATTACAATATGTATACCATATCAAAAGATTTTATATCATATCAATATAATATATAAGTCAGCCTTCCTCTACATGTTTATGATACTCTGTGACCGTGATAGTTATCGAGATAAAAATGATTTTCATTTATGTGTCTTTAAGAATTGTTCTGAAACTCTAGTGACAATGCAAATCCATTTGCATGATCAAAATCCAACTCTACTCACTTAAAATTCATGCTCCTCGAAAATGAAGAGAGATAAATATTTATTTTCATTTCAGAAAAAATATATTTTATCAATTTTTCTCATTAATCGTTGAAATATGTAGACCATATTACGAAAGATACTTGATTAGCACATCTCCAATGATTTTTTAATTGATATAACACCCAGGGTCCCATATTTTTTATTTTAAATATTTTTGTTCCAATATGGCTACCAGAATGATGTTATCAATCAATCGAAAAACATGGATGCCGTCCTCCTAGCGCCGAAAAGTTGTAATTACTCCGGTATGTACTATCATACGAGTGTCTCAAAGACATCGCAATATTTACATAAAAAAGTTGTAATGTAGTCGCTGTGACCACAAGTAGCAAGTTTTGTTGTACTAACGTCGTAACGCTATCAAAACAGAAAAAGATATACACTGAGTGCATAAGCATTCCGCCCAATGGAAAACGCTAAAAATAACTGACATTTACAATAGAGGTTATGTTGATGTTGAACAGTTATATTTAAATATTTTTTATTTATCACTCAAGTGCACATACATATTATTTATGTCTTTCCTTGTTGTGAGAACAATTGAAGGAACTGGATGAACTTTATTTTTTTGCAGTGTCCCGATAGACTCATTAATTATTTCAGATGTTAATTTTGGGGTAGGCACTCATCCTTCCTCTTTATATTTTTCTAAACGCTCCAGTTCTCTTGTAAGGCAGATTGGATTTTTGTTTTGGCATTTTAATCATTCATACGGAACAACAACTACAAAAATAACATAACCAACAAAAATAATCTAACCTAGATACATAATGTAATCATTACGACCAAAGTTCATCAGTTGATAAAACTACATTACATGAGTACAATATGTAGTCGTAGAAACGTTTCAAAAATCTATTCATTAGAACTACATATGTTCATTGTCATAATAACCTCACAGCAACTGCTCTTAAGTTCTACTCAACGACACATACAATTTATTTACATACAAACCACAGTACAACTTCATCTCAAGAATTCTGTATTGTACTCTCGTTATATCTACTACACGACGTCATAGCAACGCACATTAACTTTTTGGTTCTAAAACATACAAATACGTGGTCTTTAAGATGGTATAAGAAGTCATTATGTTAATTTTATGACTCTGTGCTACTTGAGATCCGCAAGGCCATAAACGAAATGCATAACGGCTAAATGAGCATTATTGTTTAAATATTCCCTTTTTTCAAAATTAGTGTTTTAAAACTTACAGAAACTTCAACAAAACAACAAAACGTTCAACTGTTACATAATATGTAAATACCAAAACTACTTAGAGTATTTCTAATCCCAATTGGACCGACATAAAAAGTTTCGAGAAGGAATTCCCTTCCGCACGACTGAACTTTTTTATGATTGTACCAGGAACGCTTTGAAAGTAAAAACACTGGTAGTATATGAATTTCCCATTTGCCGGGCAGTGCATATGAACACTCCTCGTAGTGTTCTTATTTTTAATGCCGTTCCAATTGGGATTAGAATAACTATACTTTAACGTCAAATTCATTTCCTAAGCATTTTGTAAAAAATTAAAAATAATGGTAATAACTTCTCATCGATTATCAAATAATCGACTTGAAATTTTCAAGTCCAAATATCTAGAAAACGGTTGCTTATAGCTTTTTACGTAGATATGATAGAGGAATTGATTTATTCACTGAAAAATGTGCTAGAAGTACGCTTAAAAGAGTTATGAATCTTCAAAAAAGAGAAAGACTTGTAGGTGGCGCCCCCTACGAGTAAGAGCAATAATAACATCAGGTTCGAATTCGACACCTCAAAAAACCTCTCAATACCAATTTTCGTTTAATTAAGGTCAGTATTTCGAAAGTTATTGAAAAAAAAAACAAAATAAAAATAAAACTTTAACATCCTGTATCTTGGAAACGAAGCGTTTCCAGACATATATTTATTGAACAATTCGTATAAGAATATTGTGAGGAATCATCTACTGAGTTTGTCAAAGTACTTTTGGATCACCCTATACACGGATGCCAAAAATGTTCCTCGGTAGGATAATTCTCGTCATTCCCCACAACACCCTGTTGAATATTTTCCATACCCGACACAATTTGGAAATGTTTTCCCATTCCTGACACCAACTGTTGAAATTCACCGGGACGGCAGCTCAAGCGCGCGGCATCGTTTCAAATCTCGCGACGCACACACACACTCCAAACTTTCGAATCTCTATCCCCAGCATCCAACCCTCACAATTGAGCCGGTCCTGTTCGGGGTGTGTTTTGGAGGGGTGAACAGAGTCGTGTGTAAGCGCCTACCCGGACAGTCCACGCCTATGGAGCCAGCTGCATCTTGCAGGAGTCCTAGGAGTTACAAGAATTAGTGGTGATTAGTGAAATGTGCACGGTGTTCGAGGACTTCCAATATGACAGGAGATGGAAAGGGATTTGAAATTTGAGGTGAGTGCATCTCGTTTCCGATCGGTTTGAGGCGAGGGATGTGTTTTTTGGTTTGAGGGTTAGGGTCACGTTTTCGAGATGCTGGGCATCCAGTCGCTCGAGGAGAGCACCGTTCGAGGACTTGTTTGATGATTCGCTTCGAGCAGGAAGTTATAGGAAATTTGATTCTTTGATGCTCGGAGATTTGGTGAAATTATCTGATCCCCGTCGTCGATTTAAAGAGAGTTTGAAATCGGATTCCGTTCGGGGAAGGGCTTGCAGTTTCATTGAATATTTTCCTGGGTCTCCGGAACTAACAATGATGGATTTGTACTTTCTGCGGTCGTATCAAATTAATAGTATATCCGAATAAGCTATACCTACATGGTTTTTTTAAATAAGAAATTAATTTAACGGATTCAGGATAGTTCACCGGAATATTCGAAGCATAATGAAAAACTTCGATGAATTGAATATATTCCCAAACCAAATTAATTTCAAATCCAATTGTATAGCACTTTCTGAAGTATTCAAAATCCTGAGGATGGGTCATTAGAAAAGAGTGTGGGTTCAAATGATTTTGTATGTTTAGTTTCAGAGATATAAGCGGCCAAATTTCGTAAAAACGTCGTATTGGGGTAGGATTGACAAAGAAAAATACTGTTTTTTAGTCGAAATAAGACAAAGTAAGGATGATAATGTATTGGTCGGAACTCATAAACATGTTCAATTATAATCTTATTGATGATAGAACATTACGGTGTATACGGGGCATAGTCAAAAAAATCGTTTTCCGGATTTTTTTTCCAGCACTCTTTCAAAACCAACAAGTTATATTTCGTTAAGATATCATAGTTTCAGGCGAAAAAACGTGTTTTGTTCCTTGATGACTCTCTCTGTTTGAAATATATATATTTTTTAATTTTCGAGTATACTACCCCTATACTGAAAACAATTGACAGCTCGTTTTTGATTACGAAAAAAGGAATGAATTGCTACTACCCATTGAATAAAAGATAGGGTCATAGGGAATAAAAAGGGTCATACGCAAAGAACCATTTTGTATTTTGGACCTAAACTGTATAATGTTCTACCTCTGATATTGAAAAACCACACATATTTTAAAAAATATAAAGAATTAATAAAGCAGTTCGTAATTGAAAACAATTTGTTGATTATAACCATTTTGCAAAATAATCCATACTAATTTTAACAAAGGAAAGTGAATAAAGTATGTTGCATGTGATGTAATGATAATCATATTTCAACGAACATGTACCAGCCTATTCTGAAAATTTTCCGAAACTCTACGAAACGAACCACAAAACTATTTGTTGTCGACAAAATACCTTAAAATGTGTAATTATGCCGCCACGAGATGGAAATAAGGTAAAAATCAAGCCATAAGCGCTTAGGTACCTTCTTTCAGTCTTTAGGTGGTAAAATATAAAATTGATAACATCAATGTACTGTATACTCTTTGAATAAAGTTTGAAAGTTTGAATTCTGATGGACTCAATTGTTCAATATTACTTTTCATTTAGATAAAGAGTGCGTTACATTTTTTTTAGGACATTTACAATGATTTTATTGAATATCTAGAAAACTGTTCCGTTAATTTGGACCATATTTTACTCACAATATTTTGAGAATGTTGACTATCATATACGATAGTTTTATCAACTTTGTATATTGCGTTTCTAATATATGCATTTTTGAAGTTTACGGTATTACGATATATGGGGTAACCTATCGATTTAACAAAATTTTATGGAACCTTTCGACACATTCAATTCTATTATGAAACTTTCCGAAATCAATTATTTGGTAGTATAAACAACACAAACCACACTCAACAACAATTTGGAACTCAGTATAGTATAGACTAAAATAACAAATCGAAGTATAAATAACGACTTCTAACATAAAAAGTTGATTAATATTATGGAAATTATAATATAACAAATCTAAATGAACCTGATGAAGCTATAGTATAGCGAAACACGCGTCGTGCTTTAGTGAACCCTTAAGTAGTGAAAATCTTATAGTGTATTGTAGTAGTGAACTCTAAATCGAAATTGAAACTAATTCATTTGTTGAAAATATAATTGAGAATGTTTCCCTTTTCAACATGAAACTAATTAGTTATAAACAACAATTTACATAATTGAACTCTCAAAAAACAAACAATAAACAAAACCTAAATTCAAATAATATTATTAAAATTGTTATTTATTGGTCTATTTGTTCCATTATGTAAATTGTTGATTATGTTGTTTATAACTAATTAGTTTCAATTTCGATTTTTATATTATAATTTCCATAATAGTAATTGACTTTTTATGTAAGAAGTCGTTATTTATAATTCGATTTGTTTCTTTAGTCTATACTGCTGGGTTCCAAATTGTTGTTGAGTGTGGTTTGTGTTGTTTATAGTATCAAATAATTGATTTCGAAAAGTTTCATAATAGAATTGAATGTGTCGAATGGTTCCATAAAATTTTGTTAAATCGATAGGTTACCCCATATATCGTTATTCCATAAACTTCAAAAATGCATATATTAGAATCGCAACATACAAAGTTGATAAAACTATCGTATATGATAGTCAACATTTTCAAAATATTGTGAGAGAAATATGGTCCAAATTAACGGAACAGTTTTCTAGATATTCAATAAAAATATTGTAAATGACCTAAAGAAAATGTAACGCACCCTTCATCTAAATGAAAGGTAATATTGAACAATTGAGTTCATCAGAATGTTACCCTATCTTTTATCCAATGGGTAGTAACAATGAATTCCTTTTTTCGTAATAAAAAACGATCTGTCAATTGTTTTCAGTATAGGGGTATACTCGAAAATAATTTGTAATATCTGTCTATACTCTTTTACGTGCTTTGTACACTTTTATGTATTTTATGTACACTTTTATGTATTTTTATGACATATGCAGCCATACGATAAATAAAAAATACTCGAAAATAAAAAAAATATATATTTCGAACAGAGAGAGTTATCAAGAAACAAAACAGGTTTTTTTCGCCTACAATAGACTGAAACTATGATATGAAAATATAACTTATGAAATGAAATGCATAAAGCACACAAAGTCGTCTTCACAAAAGGTTCAATGTAAATCGAAACACAATTGGTAGACCGAGAGAAAGAAACATTTGCGAACAATATCCATTTATATGGAAGTTTGCATGGATTGTCAGGTGAATATCATCCAACGTTCTGCGTGGTATTTGCTAGGAAAGTAGTTGTTTTTCGCCTGTCGGTCTACCAATTGTGTTTCAATTTATATTGAACCTTTTGTGAAGACGACTTTGTGTGCTTTATGCATTTCATTTCATATCTCATCCCCCTTCATATGGCTCTTTCTTTCATTAAAATATAACTTGTTGGTTTTAAAATAGCGCTGAAAAATTTTTTCGGAAAAACGTTTTTTTACTATGCCCCGTATACACCCTAATGTATCATCAATAAGATTATAATTGAACATGTTTATGAGTTCTGATCAATATATTTCCATCCTTAATTTGTCTTATTTCGACTAAAAAACAGTTTTTTTCTTTGCCAATCCTACCCCAATACCACATTTTTACGAACTTTGGCCGCTTATATCTCAGAAACTAAACATACAAAATCATTTGAACTCACACTTTTTTCTAATGACCCATCCTACTATAACATAATAAGATTTCAGCCAATTTGACCGAGAGACAATTTCCCATATGTTTTGGTGCGGGGTTCTTTATGGACTTCTCAATTCAGACGAGGGGCAAATAAATAAAAATGATGGCGTTGTAGTTTCTAATAGACAATCGCTTACAAATCGCTTGAATATCAGCAAAAAGATCATAAATGATAACAATGAGGTTTGCAATAGGTTCGCAGCTCACTTCTCTACTATCTGCCAAATCAAACTTACTGAACATTTCGGCCAGAATCTCTCCCTGCCATGCACAAATGTTAATTATTTTCAGAACTCGATTTTCATCCCTCATATCACTGTATATGATGTTTCTGTCTTACTCAACTCAAAAAAACAAAAGCTGTTGTGGTTTTGATGAACTATCACCGAAACTACTAAAATATGTGAGCAAGTACATAGTTTCCCCTCTTAGACATTTATGCAATATTTCACACAAAATGGTGTTTTTACACTACTGATGAAATCCGCTCTTTATCCATTGCATGAAAAAGGAAACACAATGGACATAGAAAACTATAGTCAAATATCCTTAAAATCGGAAATCTCAAAAATACTCGAAAAATCTGTTTGCAATATAATAAACGAATATGCTGAGAAATATAATCAATTCAATAACAGTGAGTCAACATGGTCTCAGAAAAGAAAAATCGGTTGAAAAGGCCACTTTCCAATCATTCGAGTTTGTCTAACAAGAAATCGACAAAGGTAACTCTCATGTTCGATTTGTCGAAAGCTTTCGACATCTTGAACGGAGAAATTATAGTCGAAAAATTATCTGCTCTTGGGATAAGGGGTATTCTATCTAAATGGATAAAATCTTATACAACAAACAGAAAAATAGTTGTTAAAATTGAGAACGAACTATCCGAAATGTATCCGGTTTCTTTTGGAATTCCTCAGGGTTCCGTCTTAGGACTCCTGCTATTCTCACTGTATGTCAATGATCTACCTCAGTTCATTACAAATGAAAAAGTTACCATGTTTGCTGATGATACCACAATAACGGTAACCGGGCAATCTCCCGAAGAGCTCCAAGAAAAAGTTAGATGTACAATAGACGCATTGATCTGAAACAATAATAAAATAGTTTTCATGAATTTTCATTAAAAAAATCAGTTCCCGATTCACTCATGTTGGAGTTGAATCTCAACATGGCATCACATTCAAAACTCCTTGGAACTTGGCTTGATTCAAACATGACTTTTGATCACCATATAAATCACGTCTGTGGAAATTTGAACAAAGCTTTCTATGCAATTTTCCAAATGAAGCCTCACTTGGATGAAAACGGGTTGATGAGTCTTTACTTCGCATTCGTTTACAGCCACTTATCATACAACGTAATGGCCTGGGGTTTGGCAACTGGAGAAAATAGGGTTTTTATTGATTCATTTGAAAAAACTTCGACCTCAGCTATTCCCAAAGTTGTCGGGGTGCCATAGAAAAACATAATCTGACATTCATATCTATTTACATATTGAAATGTGTCACTTTCACAAAAAAACATCTATCAAATTTTGCAATACAGGGGAGCCCCCATGAATATGACACGAGGACAAAGAACTTGGAAATTCCCAAATACAGAACATCAAATTTCAGAAAATCTCCGTTATACAACTGTGTTACCTTATTCGCTGTGTGCAAGACTGGTAATACCCTCCTGTTTCATTTCCAATACCCACTCACTATGTAACAATTTTTTCTAACAATTTCTAAATAATCTACCACGATGTAACAATTTTGTGCTCACATACTAGTTCCAGATGAATCGAAGTTTTTCCAGTCAAAATAAAAAGTAAGTAAATGATAAAAAATATTTGTATTGATACGATAGTTCACCGCATTTGGAGGTTATCCATGTCAAGTTATGATATTTTGAATATCATAAAGTAATGCCACTTCTGTGTTCTTTTAGGTACGGCAAGTAATGTGCTTGCTCGTTAGTTTATTAAGGTCGCAGGTTCATAAGGTCTTGAGAACATAAGAAAGTAAGGGAGCCAAGTAGTTTAACAAATAAAAAAAAGTACCCATATAACCCTGGCTAGCTTTAACCTGACGGAAAATCACTGAATAACATCAGATTCAACGCAAAACAATTTAATGAAATTCTCAAATAATATAATACTCAAAAAAGGAAAGAGGTTCACAATTTTACCTGAATATGGGATCCCACTTTTACCCATGCAAGGATGTGAGAACGATGAACAGTCCCTAAATAATAAAAACACGTTCAACACTCTCTAACACGTATAATTGTCAACAAAATATTGCGTATTGCTTATTCAGTACAAGTAACGATGTTTACTCTCAATACTTGAACTGCATTACATTTAACATTAGTTCACATGTAAGGCCAATTGCTGTTGTAACCGAAACCACGAATAATCCTCTGCGAGGGACTTTGTCTTGATAGAATGCCGGGTATGATAGACAACTCGGAAATACATCAAAAGAATATCTGTCCCCTGTTCATAAGGCAGATCGATCAGTTTACAACACCGTCCAGGCGTTCCCGAATTAGAGATAGAAATATCGTGGAAAACAGAACACTTATCTCTTTGCTGCAGCTTATGTGATGCCGTTGGAAATGTATAAAATTTATTTTTGCAATAGACTACACAGCAATAGCAAGAACTCATTGTTATTATATGTATGTTGTTATACTACCCAACTGTGACCGTTGCCACTACGATAATAATAATGTTTATCCATCTGAAGTATATGGTACAATATTTTTAAGTGATTTGTGAATAAACGGGGAGACCTCAGAAACTTAAAGTTTTCAGCTTGTGCTTGTGATTACCAGGATCATTACCTACTTCTGCCACCATGGGCGCTGTCATCTATCCCCTCCAGCCTAATGCACATAGCGAATACAATGCACTACCAGTAAAAGAAGAGAAGAACCCTATTACAAGGGCTTCAAAAGGAGTGTCAAACATTTTTTGATAATACATTGCTTTCATAATTTGGAAGAATACTTCTCCATTTCAAACGTTTGCTTTGTCAATATTTGACTTACTCAATAATTTTAGTTTGTTTATTGTCATGTCAACATTGGACTTTTTCAATAATTTTGGTTTGTTTATTCTCATTTTAAATGATATTTGTATTTTGGATATACTGTGTTTTGTTAACTGACTTGCCTTTTGTACAATATATGTTATTCAAAGCCACTAAATACTAACTTACTTACTTACTTACTATACATATCAATGTTTTAATAACCACATAACTATATTTCTTGAACTTGACATGTTTTCTGAAGGTGGGGCGCCATGCAACAACCATAGCCGGATTTGGAAACTTTACAGAAAATATTTTTGAAAATCTTATACAACAAAAAATGTAATGTTTCGTCGTTAAGGATGGTCTATAGAGGGGTGGGCGTAATTTTTCAACCGTAACTTCCAATTTCTTTTCAAGTTGGAGTCAATAGTAACCCCCAGATGTTCCAATATTTGGGTGAAAATAATGTCCACGTTTGTGAATCTGAATATAATCAAAATCGGGTATTTTTTTTATGGAGTACATATATTTTGTTGTATCTATGTTCACAATTGTTAGGCGACAATCCACCCAATCTTTGATTCTTTTCATATTAATACTTGTTTTTGTTTTGAGATTTGACCACGATGCTCCTTCGAAAATTATTGCACTATCATCTGCGGAAGCTATTATTTTTTCCTTTTCGTTAAATTTCATTAATTTATTGAGATATACGTTGAATAATAGTGGAACCAAAACTGTTCCCTGTGGAACTCCGAACAGTTTTCGCTTTGCTGACGGTATCATCTATCTTGACTCTCTGGATGCGATCTTCCAAATAACTTTTCAAAAGTTCATGAATCCAATGCGTTTTTGTCCACACATTGCTTGTAGGTGTATGCTGTTTGAATTCGTATTGGTTCGTAAATTATAATAAAAGAAAACTATTTTTTTTCTTTCAGAACTTTCTCCTTATACCTTACTTATAAGTATTGTCCTCAGATTTCGAAAGAGGTTTTAAATTTTCAGTTGAGAGAATAAGGTTAATCAGATATGTAAAGTGGGTTGATTTCATGAAATCTATGAATTCCAACACCAATCTTGATTCTGAATAACTTTATTATGGAATTGTATGGTATTTCTGAGTATCGGAGGAAGCGAGGCCTGGATCCTGTAGATATTTTTTTTTCAGTAATCTCCACTTATATTCACTCTTTGTTTGGTTTCCTATCAAATTTCTATATGAAAATATATAAGACTTTTCATTCATCCATGTTTGGCAATATTTATGTTCGTTCACTCACCTTATATCAACAACACTGTACTTTTTTGTTGGCAGAAGGAATGTGGTCTGCAATCATATTTTTATCGATAGGCGAATGTAGGAAAATGATGCATGCTCAGAGTCTTCCGACAAAATGTATTATCGTATTTTTTATTTTAACTATATATGGAATCATTTTAACAATTTTTAGAATTGATCAAGCTAACTGAATGTTAGTTAGTCAAGTATTACTTGAGTTTTCTTGATAACTTTCCTATTGATCCCATCGATATCAGGACAAGCTGATTCAGGAGAGACATTCTCAATATTCCACCAATTCAAATATACAGTGCGCAACAAAAATCCTGGAAGAGGCCGATTTTTGTTTTTAAATGCCGATTTTTGAATGTATATTCTAAAGAGGTTATGTCACTGGTTTTGACGTGGTGACGTAATCGGTAATTTTTTAAATTGAAATAGATGTCTTGTGATACTTCATCTGAAAGGTCTTTCAGTACTGCATTCAATGATAATAAATAATTTGATTTTTATATCCAACAAAATACAACATTTAAATAATATGTTCAAAATGCCATCCACCAGTCTCTTACTGAAATAAAATATTAATTTTTGTTCACCCTGTACAAACAAATCAAATTATTTATTATCATTGAATGCATATTGAAAAACCTTTCAGATGAAGTTCACAAGACATCTATTTCAATTTAAAAAAATACCGATTACGTCACCACGTCAAAACCAGTGACATAACCTCTTTAGAATATACATTCAAAAATCGGCATTTAAAAACAAAAACGACTTCTTTCAGGATATTTGTCGAAAGTATATTGCTTGCAAAATATCGAATTTGTTCCATAATTTAGTGTATGTACGTCCGGTCAGAATTTTACAATGTTTATCGGCTATAAAAATAAAATAGTTGAAATCGTTTGAAGTCGATTTTAGGAATGTTTTCGTCTCCAGTTTTATTATTTCGAAAATATTATTATTTAGCTTCAGTGTCACTTTCGGTGATATATGAATTTTTTTTCTACATTATGGTATTCATCTTATATGAAACTTTTACAAATTCTTCTCAAAATCTTCGAGAAGAAAATCTATTCCTTTCTTTTACTGGATCTATTAGCTGTAATCAATGTTTGAATTGGGGTAGAATAATTCCACAATATTCACAATGACCTTTCCCATTGTATTTTCCATGGTTCAAATTTCAGTTAAACAATAATTTTTTGAAAAATTACTTTATGTGAATAAAAAGGTTCCACCTGTATCACTTGTCCGAGAATTTTTTCGCATTGCCAATTTTCAGAGTTAAAAAATAAATCGAATGTTTTTTTATTCAGAAAAAATCAATTTGTTCCAATTTATTTACAATACTCCGTATGTTTACATGGAACATACTCATCATACTCAGTTCCCGAGCAATTTCCCCATTGCCGACTATCTTGGCAATGGTGCAAGTGAACCCTTTCCACTGATAAAAACTGTCTGTATATGGAAATTTGAATTCTCAACTTGACAATACACCGTTAAATTATTATACACATTAGATTAGATTTGTTGTTAGTCCCCGGAAAAACTATAAACTGTCAAAACTTCATTACATTTGTGCACTGGGATATGCAACTTGCTCGTAATACAACCAACTCCTGTATTTTATGACTAGTGACTACTACTCAAGGGAAGATATCAAGTGTCCAAGGAAACCTGAAAAATCCGTGTGAGTAGAAACTCCACGTTTAGATAACCTAAATTTCAGGCGCTGAAAATATTTGAAGAGTATAGTTTACGAAAAGCCTTCCATTATATGCGAGGAGACATTGCAGAGTTCAAATAATGTTCGGGTGTAACTTTAGACTCGCCAGAAAATCTCTTCCGGGATCATTTTCATTAAAATTCTTCTCTTGATCGGGGTCTCCCGTTTGGCCGTAGGTATTTTCACATTTGAAATGTTTTCAGAGTGATAGGAGTGAGTGTCAGGTGGAAATGGGAATTTCATTAAATGGTTCGAGGAATGTGATGTTCTATTGAAATATATTTTCAAATGTTCATATAGGAATATCGCTTATCCATAACACCAATGAAGTGAAATAAACCTAACCTTGGAATAGGAAGAGTATATTTATTTATTGATACACTGTTCTACAGGTTACACCCAACTACAAAACGGTAATATAAGTTAAAAATACAGTACAATACAAAATAACAAATTAACGAAGTAATAATACATACCGAGATTAACTAAAGTAATAGGATTTAATCGCAGAGATTGAACAGTAAAAAATATCAATCTGACAACTTGCACAATTACAATTGACACACATGTTATGCAGCGGTGAGTATTTCAAGATTTCTGTTGGTGGTGTTGGTAAATAAAACGTGTTGTCTACTCTAGACGATCGTCTAGGTACATTGAAATTGAGTTTTTGCAGAATATGTGGGTCAATAATTAGGTTGTTGATAAGTTTGAACAGGAAAATTGTGGAGTGACAATCACGACGGCAGCTTAGGCTGTTCATAGCGTGTCTAGCCAACAATGCATCATGGGGAAAGCCAATTGGTGGATATATGTTGTCCGTTTTATGGGAGAGAAGTTTGAGGAAGCGACGCTGAACCGATTCAACCTTCTCTATATATAACTGATGATGTGGGTTCCAGAATATAGATGCGAATTCTAATTTTGATCTGACGAAGGCATAGTATAAGGTTTCCGATGTAGATGGGTCGGAGAAATCTTTAGAGATACGCGCAATGAATCCATACATTCTGTTTGCAGCAGATAGAGTGGCTTCAATATGAGGGGCAAAAGATAATTTCGTGTCGAAAATAACACCAAGATCGGTGTATGTGACAGGGGTGTTGGAGGGGTATGTCGTTGATTGAATATTAATATAAAAGTGGCTGATTTCTCAAAGTGAATGTCATTACATTACATTTACTTGCATAAAGAGGAAGCTTATTACGGAAGCACCATTGCTCAATGCGTTTCAGGTTAAGGGACAATTGAAGACAGTCTTCTATCCCATTAATCTCAGAAAATAATTTTAGGTCATCCGCGTATATTAAGCAGTTGAGGTCAATGACCTAAACTATGTCATTTATGAAAGCGTTGAAGAGGAGTGGACCAAGGTTGCTTCCTTGAGGTACATCTGAGGTAGCTGCATATTCAATAGATTTGAAGCCATTGAATATGACATACTGTCGCCTGTCAGTGAGGTATGACACGAAGAGTTCGATGAGGGTCTGAGAAAACCATACCTGTACAGTTTTGATAGTAGTATTCCATGATCAAGTTTGTCGAACGCTTTCGAGAAGTCCGTATAAATGACATCGGTTTGGAATCTCCTATCAGTAGTCTCTGCAATATATTGAGTGATGTTGAGAAGGTTGGTGATTGTCGAGCGACCTTTCATGAAACAATGTTGAAGTGATGAGATTTGATTGCTCAGATGAGGATACAACCTGCTGTACCGGAGGATTTCAAACACTTTAGGCGAAATTACATATTATTGATATGGCTCTGAAATTTTCAACATCAGACTTATCCCCTTTTTTATAAATTGGGCAAACTTTAGACAATTTTAATAGGTCTGGGATGGTACTAGTTTTGACGCAGATATTTATCAGGCTTGTCAGTGGATTAGCCAGAGCATGAGCGCAGTCTTTGACCATTAGTGCAGGGATGCTGTCGGGACCCGTAGTCATTTTTTATTTCAGCTGTTTCAAAGCTGCCAACACTTCATTTTCTTCGGAATAGGGAATGTTCAGGACTTGTGAATGCGGATCACTATCTCTAAATTCGGTTTGAGAACTAATAATGTATGATTGGGAGAAAAAATCAGCAAAGCTATTGGGAATATCCTGAGGAGTTTCAAAAGATTGTCCTTCGTAGGTCATTCTGTCAGATATGCCAGTTGATCCTTTTTTGTTGTTTATAAATGGCCAAAATTTTTTTCAGCAGATTTTACATATTTTTTGTACGAATTGTCAACGTCAGACTTGATCTTTGCCCTCAAGCGAGTGAATTCATCCCAGGCAGCAGGGTCCCCGCTATTTTTGAATGAACGCCAATACTTAGCCTTGAGGCGTATTAGACGGATAATTTCCCTGTCGAACCACGGCGGATATTCACGCTTGACGTTACCAGTTCGTAGGGGTACACATTGATCCAATGCATTATAAATTTTTCCGTAAAAGTAAGTGCAGGCATAATTTGATCTATCGAAAGCTTCAAGAAAGGTCCAGTTAATATTAGCTATAAGATCATACATCGGGGGAAAATCTGCTCTCCTGAAGTTGTACTCATTATTGTAAGAGGCGGCGAAGTTACTTTTCAGATTAAGAGCCATATTCGATTTACAATGAACATTCGAAGCGGGATGATGTTTGTCTTCGGGTACTAAGGAATCAGATGATCTCTCGACACTGCACTCAGCATTACTACCGTATAGTACAAAGTCGAGTATTCTCCCATGATCATTATGGATGCAGTTATACTGTGACAGATTACTGATTTCCAGAGAGTTCTTTAAAATATTGTTTGTTGCATTTAGTTGGTCACGAGTATTACATAACATGTGATAAATAGAGTTGTATGAAGGTAATTGAGGGAGGAACATAAATATTGATGACAAACAGTGAAGTTGAATTAGAAACTATCTTCACCATAACAATGTCTAGAGTGACTGGTTCATGAGGAATTGAAGGTGTTAAGTCAACCTGTGAGGAGCCGAACGAATCTAACACTGCAATATAAATTAGAACTATTGATAAAAGGTAAAAGGTTACAATAAACACAAATATATAGGAACAGATAGTAAATTCAGTTTTTTTCCAACACACTGTATGTAATCTCTGATTTTTATTATTTTAACAATCTAAAAACATAAGGAATCTATGATGTATGAACAAGTATCATTCCAAATCAACTGTATGAAAGTTTTATGATTATACAAGTCAAATGCTTATGTATGTTCAAAATATCTGAAACTCTATCAAATGAGTAAATAAAACAATATTGAAAAAAATATTTTTATCATTAGATGAAACTGCATGATATTTGTAAATCAAATTATTATTGCAATCCACAATAATCCTGGACCAGGATAGGATGAATTTTAAAATGTCTGTAATATGAACTTATTGATGTTTTATGCAGCGAAGATACTTTTTAGGGATTCCTGTAAACTTGACGAGTAAGTAACCTCACTTTTGATTTTATATTTTCAATTCAAAATCAAATAATTTCTATTTTAAAAAAATTTCAATGAGTACTTATTTTCAGGTAGCACTGATGATGACCTAACAGTCGAAAGCGCTCTGCTATGATTTTTTAAAATATTTTTTCTGCACGAAATACAATTTATTTTTTCGAATATATCGATACGTGCCTTTCACATTTCTTATCTTGTAAACACAAAGAAAAATGTTGAAGTTTCTATTAACCTTAATGAATCTTATCCCTGATAATTTTCTATCTCCTGGACCGATATCACACGCGTTGAAATTTTAGTTCATAAAGATAATTTTTTATAAGGTCTTATGTTTTCTTATTCTATCTCTTGGCATGTTTATTACTCAATGGATTTTTCCTTTAACATCATGTGGTAGCTATTTTCGTCTGCATTTTCGACTTCTTAGAATGGATTATTCGTTAACAAAACTTTTCATATTTGAGGTCGCCATTTCTTCATATAGAAATTTGTTTTATATATATATATATATATATATATATATATATATATATATATATATATATATATATATATATATATATTGGAAGGAATCTAATGGACATAGCCCTCAGAGAAAAGTGTTAACCATAGACACGTGTTTCGGGCTCTCGGCCCTCATCAGTACGGTGGAGAAGTGTAAGGATGAACAACACTTGTTAGAAAACGACAAATCACCGAAGTCAACAAACAGAAGCCAGCCGCACATTTGTGGTTTCGGTCAGCAGACCCTGCATTCCAAGGCAACAACCAACGTCACCACGGAGGCAGCTATAGCTACCTGCGTGACATCCGAGTCCAGGAATATAAATATGAAAGAGAGGAATATCGAGGGGACTGTTAAAAACAAAATGGAAGGAATTTGATGGTCGTAGCCCTCAGAGAAAAGTGTTAACCGTTGACACGTGTTTCGGACTCTCGGCCCTCATCAGTACGGTGGAGAAGTGCAAGGATGAACAACACTTGTTAGAAAACGACAAATCAACGGAGTCAACAAACAGAAGCCCCTCGATATTCCTCTCTTTCGTATATATATACCAGTATATTCTCGTGTTCCCTTCAAAAGCAATACTAGTTTCATCAAAAAACTTTTTTCAAAAATTTATGAACAAACGACTCAGAAATAATAATTGAAAGTTGATTCAAAATCAGTTGTTTGATGAATCTATGATCGAAACATTCAAAGCAAAACCAACTGAGTTTAGTTCAACAAAAGCATATGCGCCTAGCGACGGGGGTAATCCGAATCCTATAGTCATTAATTACAGGAATTTGATTTGTCAAAACTTTAATTAGAGAGTAGTAATTGGATCCGACCGTAACAGAGTAGTTTATATCTGAAAGTTTCGTTAATTGATCAATTTCCCGATTTCAAGTAGTTTTGATTTGATTTGCTACGGCAAAAGTCTCAGCCGCGTTGAAATATTGAATATCATGCAAAATATCTCAATCCGGTGTTACGGTGAAGGGACTAGGGATTGGGATTTCTTGACTGCGTATTCATGTGACACTCCAAGTGGGGTGCAGAGGGATATTTGGATTGATTCCAACCAACTAGAGCCTGTCTAGGCTTCTGGATTTCATAATAAGTATCACACTTCATAGGCCAGTAGAGATACACATGATTTTCCCAAAATTTGATAATAATTACAAAAGTTTTAGAACTTCAGTATAGTAGAGCGTACGTTCAAATGATGATTAGTCTGATTTTGCAACCCTTTTTTCTGAACGGAAGATGTTGAAAATCAGGATTTAATGAATTTTCACATTATTAGTGCGAAAAAATTTGCAAAAGTTCTGCAAACTTCCTCCGATAAATTTGGAACCATTCAAACAAAACAGAAATGTTTTTTTATTGGAAAAAATTGTTGTTAATCCCAATTTTTTGATGAAAATTCCAAAAGTTCTGCAAACTCGAAAAAATAGGGGAGAGACGGTGAAGATGGCGCATCTAAGAAAATACCTCAATATTTCAGGCTGTTAGATGGAAAAAGGAATGAAAATACAATGCATGTATGAAATAAACAATTGTTTACGATAATGTCTGGTTGTTTTTGTTGTTTGAGTAATCTGACACATTTTCCTCCATAGAGGAAAAGATGGCGCATCATGGAGGATAAGATGACGCGAAAAATGAAAGATCACCATGCAAAACACACTTATAATGAAATATATTATCAAACATTGAACATGAGATTAAACAGGACAAAAATCGCAGATGTAGTTATCCGGCCTTTCAGTACCTGTGCAGGCTTTGTGGGACCAAATACCACAACATGTGCATCGGAACCAAACTTCATTGTCCTTTCCGAAGTCACCACATACTGAGCATGTTTCCCCTACATCACTTACATCGTCCAGTTCATCATCATCGCATAATTCATCATTATCGTAGCTCTCTTCATCACTGTCGCTTTCTGGAATGATCTCTCTGGTTCTCTTTTTGGTTTTCGTATTCTTCACTTTTATCTTTGGTGTTTTTTTTTGTTTGCCCTTCATTTTATTTTTGGTTTTCATTTTATTTTCTTTGGTTTCTGAAGAGATTCTCAAATTTGTCTTAGCTGCGTTAGCCTTCTCCAATTTTATTCTTTTTTTTCGATCCTTTTCATCTAACACTTCTTTGAATGGTGTGCTTGTCAAAATTTCAGAATGTTGCTTCGGACGTGGACTTTTCTTTGTTTTTCCTCTTGGAACTGGTACTGGAGAAATTAACACAATGGGAACATGTTTCATGGTTTGAATATTAGATATATTCGACAATACTCTTTTTGTTGGCGTTGTTTGCACTCGAGATTGTCTGCTTGTTAATCGTTGTGGTGACTGTGCCCTCGGAGTCTGTTCAATTTGTCTGCTAGTTGATGGTTGTGGTGACTGTGCCCTCGGGGTCTGTTCGATTTGTCTGCTTGTTGATGGTTGTGGTGACTGTGCCCTCGGGGTCTGTTCGATTTGTCTGCTTGTTGATGGTTGCGATGACTGTACCTTCGATTGTGCAATATTCGTTAAAGAAGGCAATGATATTGAAGTTTCATTAAAGTTTTCTGCTGGGGCAAAGTCAGAATCAGAAAATTTGGTGGGGTCTATTGGAAAAATACCACACGATTTGAATCCCGAAACTCCTTTGTCTGTATTAGCATCTTTCTCATATGCTAATTTAAAAATTTTAGCCAAGTCATAAGGAGTCACTTTGTTCTCGAAATCAGAATTGTATATTTTCGATTTAAAAATAAATGACACTGTTGACTGAATGAATTTTTAAATGGGCCAAAAAAAGTTACGTCCAATGGCTGCAATCGGTGAGATGTGTGTGGAGGAATTGAAACCATAATTATTCCCATCTTCCTGCAAAATTCGTATATTTCAGTAGAAATATGACTACTATGGTTGTCCAGAATAAGCAAAACTGGATTTTCCAGACTGCTCAAGACTTTTGCTTGAAAATGTTTAATCCACATAAGAAAGATATCTTCGTTGCTCCATCCACTCTCTGAGCAGGTATAAATCGCACCGGATGGTCCATTTTTTCCTAATAATGGACTCATTCGTTTTCTAGCGAATACGAATAATGGTGGTATAAAACAGCCAGTTGCACTCATGCACACAATAACTGTTGTATTTTTTCCACGTTCCCAAGATGTTACAATACCAAATTGCTTGATTCCTTTTGGTCCAAGTCTTTTTTGATGTTCATTGGGAACTGTGGATATTCCCGTTTCATCAACATAAAAAATTCGGTCAGGTAAAAAGTGGTATTTTTCTTGCATTTTTAACAAATTAATAAAAAATGTATCGACCTCACTTTTATTGAAAGCAGTGATTCTATTAATACTAGTAGCCTCTGCTTTGCGTAATGAAATATCAGGATTTCTTTTCATAAAACGTTGAAACCAGTCTTTACCCGCCATTTGTTTTTCTACATCAAATGTGTTTCGTATATTATTTTTTTCAGCATATTTGAATGCAATTTTTCTCAATTCCATAGGCATTAGACCGAAAAATAATTTAGCCAGCGTGATCACATGATGGGCAATTTCTTTTTCCTGAATGGGTGAAAACACAGGAGCTCTTCCCAAAGACTGAGATTTTGATTCGGTTTGTTTATTTTTGATTTTCAATTTCCGCCTCAAAGTTGCTTCTGGTATTTCGAACGTTCGAGAAACTTCTCGAATTTTTCGATTATTTGCAACTATTTCGTGTAAAGCGGCATTCACTTTCTCTAAGGAATAATTTCCTCTTTGGGTTTTTCTGTTGTATTTGACCGGCATCTGTAAAATACATTTCCATGTAGAATCTCGTACAAACACAAATTATCGGGTAAGATGACGCACATTGCGGCATCTTACCCGATACAACCCGACAATATAAAAATTATTATGAATGTCATTCATCACTGATATATGTTTACGTACACACTTACGAGACATAGAAAATTAATTACCTATCAGCACCATGTGGAATTAGAATAAAAATAATAAAACTGAATGGCTTACCTTTCAAGATTAGATCAGAGCTGCGCAATAACGTAAAAACTTCGAACACGTTTCGTTTACAAACTAATACTAACCGGCACGGCGGATGACTCCTATTCGCTATAGACATGCAGCAGCTCATTACAGATTACACTTCACATCAACTAGATCCCTCTATCGTTTCAATTAGGTAATAGTTAGCTGCGTCATCTTCGACTCCGCGTCATCTTCACCGTCTCTCCCCTAACCAAAATAATGTTCTTGAGAAGAGTTTTAATTTGCAACCTCATACGTCCAACGAAAATTATAATTTTTCATGAAATTGTTTTTTTTTATTACAATAAATATCGGAATTATTACAAAAGTTTCGAATAAAGGTTGCAAGTGAATGTCCTGACGTGCAATGTTTTCACTAATTTGTACTCTACCAAAAAAAGCAAAAGTTCTGCTAATCGGGCAAACAACTCATTTTACCAATTGGTGGCAGTATGATAATTTGCAAACTATGTTACAATGCGGAACATTAGGAATTGAAAAAATACTTTTTTTTATTGGTGCCCCTTTTTACCCATTTAAAGCACGCCTCAGCGTGTTTAAATCGAACTTTAAAAAACGCGCGTTTTTCAAAGGTAACCATGACAACATCAACAAATCGAGAAACGTGAAGTCTGAATGACAAATTTTTGATTATTGATCTGACAGGAGTACCTTGTAACGTCAAAATATTACTCACAATTCGTTCATTTATATGTGCTCCTCCATCCATTTGATGAACTTCTCATATTCTTTTTTATATATATCACTGGATTTTCGCGGTATTAACCGCGATTCTGCCTCACTATTCAAAAAATCGATATTAGAATAATTCATTTTTGAGCTCTGGTGACAACAAATATTGATCTTTGGTAACAAATTGCAAATGAATGTTTTTCTCATTTCCATGACAACGAAAGGTATACTGATGTCACATCACGAATTCAACCTTCTTGCATTATAAGTTCTTATTTCTATTATTTGTAGTAATAATACCAGTATATATGATTTCAAAGTGCACCAATAAAAAAAAATAACGTAAAGTATTCGTGGATAACTGGTCTTAAAAACACTTGCTCTATATCGAGCACTCCGGCTGCGCCGTCGTGCTCGAAAAATTGCGCGTGTTTTAAAGCCCTTTTTATCCACTTATACTTTAATATACTATTTTTCTGCAACACCTGTGTTATCTGAATAAAATATATTTTTATATACCCAATAAATGACATGCATTGTGTTACCAAGTTACCTATCGACCAAGAAGAAGCTCGGTAGATGAAATCATTCAATGTCGAAAGCTAGCGTTTTCGAATGAATTCTTAACATCATATTACATTGATTTGTTGAAAATATAAACAGGATGTTCATAAAATCAGATGTGGAATCATCTGCGACTGAAAGATAAACCTTAGTCACTATCTTCCATCGTCAAGATAACCTCTTGTGGGGTATTCATTTTAATCGTGGATTTTTCAATTCACAGAAAAATCTTCCTATCAATATTTAATTGAGAATGTTTCCCTTTTCAACATGAATACCCCACAAGAGGTTATCTTGACGATGGAAGATAGTGACTAAGGTTTATCTTTCAGTCGCAGATGATTCCACATCTGATTTTATGAACATCCTGTTTATATTTCAACAAATCAATCTATCATACCCCATGACAGGTTTTAATGTCAGAAATACACTAATTTCAAAGTGCCTCTCCAAAAGAAATGATTCTAACTTTTTCCATCTTTGCAAAGTGAGATTGCTTCTTGAAAATGTGTTTCCCATTTCTTCCGGTCTTCCTGATGATCGTGGAAGCGTGAAATAGATTTTCGTCGACAAAAATGTATTGAAGACCTAGTGAATGCGATGTCTCTCCTGCGTCAATGTTACGAATGATTTCTGGTGAGTACTCTCTTTTGGAAAACATTCTTCTTTGCCTCATTCATCTTTATGAGTTCTTAATCAAGACTGGAATAGAAAATCAAATAACTATCTGAATAAAAATGCAAATTTTCAATTTCAGATTTTTTCTTTTGAGTTAGGGCCTTTTCAGAATATCTATCAGATGTAGTTCAATGTCCAGCGTGGCTTTAGCCGGGGAAGTAGTTGTTTTCTGTTAGACATTCACAAAAAATAACTTTATTTTAATCGTGGATTTTTCAATTCACAGAAAAATCTTTCTATCAATATTTAATTGAGAATGTTTCCCTTTTCAAAATCATATTACAATTGGGAATTTGCATGAAAAAATCCTCTCAGTACGTTTGATGGAGGATCGAGAATCTCTCGACACATTTTCATAATTTTCTTGATTCATTCAAAAATGGAAGAAATATTGAGATTTAAAAAACACTCTGACGTCATACAGTTGTACATTAGTACAATTAACATACAACTGTGTTTTTTCCCTCTTTATTTTGATTTTTTTTATAAATCAAGAAAATTATTCTTACTTGTCGATTACATTTCAGTCCTCCATTCGGATTCAATGGAATTTTTTCATTCGAAACAACAATTGGAGTAAGAAAGTCGAGTGGAAAGGTACATTATGAATTTATTCAATTCAAGAAATACGTACCTGTAAAAACTGAATTTGAGATGTAATATCAATCTTAGAAATTTTTATTTTTCAGCGATGTTTCTGTTTGATGATGAAAATCATGTACTTGCGAGATTTACAATAGATAACGATTCGATATCCTTCCATAGAGCATCGATTATTCATCGTAAAATCTCTTCCATTGCTATAAAGTCATATTGTGACAAGTGAAAATTTTAAATAAAGAATGATTTTTCGATTAATGTTCATTCGAATTTGTTATCTGTAATTTGTGTTTTGCTTGTAAATCTTTGCGCCAATTAGATTTATTAGGTTTTCAAAATCAGTGCTAGACATTCTCACAAAATTATGGAATGTCTAATAGAAAACAACTACTTCCCCGCTAAAGCCACGCTGGACATTGAACTACATCTGATAGATATTCTAAAAGGACCCTAACTCTGAAGAAAAAATCTAAAATTGAAAATTTGCATTTTTATTCAGATAGTTATTTGATTTTTAACCGACGAAACCAAAAAGGAGGAGGTTCTCTATTCGACCCATATATTTTATGTTTTTCCATCATATTTTTTTATGTATGATCACGCATAACTTTTTACTGAGGCGTCCGATTCCGATAATTCGGATAGGATAGGGTGTACTTCGACTTTGGTCCCATTTGAATATAAATGATGAAATCCACCCCTAAGGGTAGCGAAATGAAGGATATTGATCACTCACCCTCTAAATTCTGGTCCGTTAACCGATTCTATCAGGCATAACTTTGTACTGGGTTCTTCGATTTGGATGATTCTTTTTTTAATAGATAGGGTATACCTTATATTTGGATTTCAAAAGGAATTAACCACCCTTACGGGTGGAAAAATGGGGGATAATTGATTTTTCACTAGTGAACATTAGCACACACATACGTAGTTGACAATGACAGATCGCTACTGACATTATTCTTGTTCCGTCAAAATCAGTATATTTTATGAGAGGATGGAATGATATACAAAGTAATGAAATGAACTAACCAGAACAACGAAAATAATTTATATTACAACAAATAGTAAAAGTAGATAATTATATTATTTAACTGGTAATAGTTGAAGTAAGGTGGGTAAGTATGTATTTTGAAAGTAATCAAAAAACAAGTAGGTAGTAATTGGTAGATTTTAGCCACAAAAAATTGAAAAATAAAAACTTTTTAACAAGAAATTGAACCGTCGAAATACGGAACTGAAAAGTAAAAAATAAAAACTTTTTAACAAAAAATTAAACCGACGAAAACATCAACTGAAAAGCAAAAAATAAAATAAACCTTAGTCTAAATGATAATTGAGCTCCTGAACTAATGTAAGTAACTGATTTTGAGTCGGCGCCAAACAAACTAGCAATTGAATTAGGTGAAGCGTAAAATGATGAATGATGGCAGCGAGATGCACGGCTGCGTTTTGAAGACTTCTTTCATAGATAATGATTTTCGATAATTGTTTGTTTGGCGCCGACTCAAAATCAGTTACTTACATTAGTTTAGGAGCTCAATTATCATTTAGACTAAGAAGGTTTATTTTATTTTTTGCTTTTTAGTTGATTTTTTCGTCGGTTTAATTTTTTGTTAAAAAGTTTTTATCTATTCCAGTCTCAGTTAGGAACTCATATAGATGAATGAGGCAAAGAAGAATGTTTTTCAAATGAAGTACTCACCTGAATTTGTTTGTAACATTGTTGCATTTGAAAAGGTCGAGTTATTTCCCATTGTAATTTGTCATTTTCTAAAAATCGTTGTAGGCGATCAGTTCGTCTGATCTCAAAAGATGCGCTATAGCCTAAGGAAGAGATTTGATTGAGTTATCTTGAATGGTTCTGAAGTTATGAATTTTTCTGTGGGTCTAATTTGACACATAAGTCAAAAACTATTGCAGATAAGCCTAAGAAACCCAGATGCGTTTTATCGACAATTTAGTGGCGAATCCAAAAATGGGAGATTGCTGTTAAAATTAAATAATAGTTTGAAAAAACTAAAAAACACGCTTTTATAGAAAACCAGACTGAAAAAATAGAAAATAAGAAAAAAATGTATTTTATTTAAAAAAAAAAAGCGTGAGGTGCATGGTATCGCCTCAGTGTGTAATGTACTATATAATTATTAATACCATGCTTCCACGCTTTTTTTAAAATAAATTAAATTATTTTCTTATTTTCTATTTTTTTAGTCTGGTTTTCTATAAAAGCGTGTTTTTTAGTTTTTTCAAACTATTATTTATTTCCTACTTTTTAGTGTGGTTTATTTATAAAAACTATTATTTTTATGATTTTTTTGCGAATAAAAAAAAGGAATAATCTTATCAAATTAGGTAATCCTAATCTCCGACCCCAAAAACCCCCACATACCAATTTTGAATAGAATCAGACCATAATCACGAAACTCGGCCGCCATCTTGAATTTTTCGATTTTCACGAAAGAATCATAATATTCGACCCCGAAAACCCCCACATACCAATTTTGAATAGAATCAGACCATAATCACAAAACTCGGCCGCCATTTTGAACCCCATCTTGAATTTTCAATTTTAAAAGAATCATAATATTCGACCCAAAAACCCCCACAAACCAATTTTGAATGAATCAGACCATAATCACAAAATCGGCCGCCATTTTGACCGCCATTTGAATTTTTCAATTTTACAAGAACTTTCGACCACGAAAACCCCCAGATACCAAATTTTGAATCGAATCAGACCATAATCACAAAACTCGGCCGCCATTTTGAAACCGCCATCTTGAATTTTTCAATTTTTGATAGAAGAATCATAATTTTCGACCACGAAAACCCTCAGATACCAAATTTGAAGCGAATCGTACCATAATCACAAAACTCGGCCGCCATTTTGGAACCACCATCTTGAATTTTCAATTTTCACAAGAGAATCATAATATACGACCACAAAAACTTCCACATACCAATTTTGAATAGAATCATACCATAATCACAAAACTCGTACGCCATATTGGAGCCGCCATTTTGTTTTTTCATCACACAAAAATTTCTCAATGCATTGTCACCGGAATTATGTACACCTGCCAAATTTGAAATCATTCGAACATCTGGAAGTGGGTCAAAATCGCGCCCAAAGGAGTCGGTTACAAACAAACAAACAAACATACAAGTGAAGCTAATATAAAGCGTGTAAAAAAAGAACTGTGTTGTGTATCTTATTTTAGAACATCCTGTATATATCTAAAAATATTTTCAGAATGTGCCTATCGTTTGAAAAAACCAAGTCGATTAGGTGGATAGAAAAAAAGTTGACCATCTTATTGACAACTAGAAAAAAACAACAAAGTTGTTCAGTAATTCAGAATTTCAAGCCATTCTTATGTATTCCAGAAAACCGCATAATAGTGTTATCCCAAGGCTATAAACGTCAGTTTATTCATACACTGCTCCATAAAGTGATTTATTTCCGTACCCCAAGTTCATTGCAGAGAAAATACGAATAAAAATCCGAGAACATAACAAAAACCAATGTGAAATCAAACATCAGTGTTCGTGAATCCGTAGATCTCGTTGTTATAGTTCATCTGGTGTGGAATATAACACATTAGTGAGTGGTGAATCGGTTACTAGAAACATTCGGACACATTGGAATAGTTTCGAATGGAAATTCCGCTGATTCAATGTTTCGAATGGATTTTGATAAATGCATTGTACACGATGGGGCAGTTTGTGTGTAAAAGCTTCCTTCCGATATCCAATTCCTTTGCTGCCCTAGATACTGCGACGAAATTCTGTTGGAGTGTTCGAAAATAAAATGTATCTGTATAACTATGAACGACTTCAGTTTTGTACAATTTTGAAGTGTTGAGTGGCCTCAACAAAGGTATACACCCCAATCATCTTATTCGTGTTTAAACTGCTGAAATTTGGGCTTTTTTCATCTTATTTAACAATTCCGTTAGTCCATGAACCTTTTACTTCGAAGAAATTTTGATGTACTACCTACGTAGAATATATTGCTGTTTTTTTAACATTCAATATTAGGGTTGTCGATAACCATATACTTTTGTCTTTTTGGGTTTTTGATGGACATATAGAAATAATTAGGTTGTCTCTATTCACGAATTGCATGTTTTTTATCTCCTAGTACTCGTAGGAACCAAAAATACAACGTTCGGAATTGTAAAAGTTGTATCTGAAGCATAAATGATAGGTAGATTCAACAGAAATAATTTCACTTTTCAACCAAATGGAAAGAAATTTAGCATACAATTAATTTGTGTCAATACTGAGCTGGGAGATAGGCCAAATCGGTCTGATAGTTTGATAAAAACTTTTTAAGAAAAAATTAAACCGACGAAATACGGAACTGAACATAAAATAAACCTTCTTAGTCTTAGTAACTAAGCTCCTAAACTAATGTAAGTAACTAATTTTGAGTCGGCGCCAAACAAACAAGCAAATGAATTAGGTAAGGCGTAAAATGATGGCATCGAGTTGCGCGGTGACATTCTGATAATTTTTTTGAAGTAATTTAATGATGTTCGTTGATTGTTTGTTTGGCGCCGACTCAAAATTAGTTACTTACATTAGTTTAGGAGCTTAGTTACTGAGACTAAGAAGGTTTATTTTATTTTTTACTTTTCAGTTCCGTATTTCGTCGGTTTAATTTTTTGTTAAAAGTTTTTATTACCATTATATAATCATTATCTACTATATTAAATTATTACTTTTACTATTTGTTGTAATATAAATTATTTTTGTTGTTCTGGTTAGTTTATTTCATTACTTTGTATATCATTCCATCCTCTCATAGAATATAATGGTTTTGACGGATGTGGAACAGAAATAATGTCAGTAACGATCTGTCATTGTCAACTACGTATGTGTGTGCCAATGTTCATAAGTGAAAAATCAACTATCCCCTAATTTTCTACCCGTAAGGGTATATAATTTCATTCGAAATCTAAATATAAGATATACCCTATCTATTAAAAGAAGAATCATCCAAATCGAAGAACCCAGTACCTGATAGAATCGGTTAACGGACCAGAATTCAGAGTGTGAGTGATCAATATCCTTCATGTTGCTACCCTTAGAGGTGGATTTCATATTTTAAATTCGAATGGAACCACCTTCGGAGTACACCCTATCCACAGAAAAAATAATTATCGGAATCGGACGCCTCGGTAGAAAGTTATGCGTGATCATACATAAAAAAAAATGATGGAAAAAAAATATACGGGTCGATTAGAGAACCTCCTTCTTTTTGGTTTCGTCAGTTGAAAAAGGTAGCTGTTTACAATTTACTCATATTATTTCAATCTTGACGGTTAAAATTCTTGTTACTCCCTCCACATAATGGCACAAACCACCAAGGCTAACTATGACAAGATATATATTTCTGAAATTGGGATATGATTTCCTACATTCTGGTATCAAAAGCTAGTAGATCGGATGACTTTCACTGTCCTTATGCAATTTTTTCAGAAATAAAAAAAATGTTGAGTTTATTTATTGAAAAACCGTTCTGAATCGATTGGTGCTGAAAAATACTCTAACTCGTTTCGTTATCGAGATACGTCCTACTTTCCACTTTGAAGCCCTGCAAATTCTTGAAATATTGGTTACTCCCTCCACACGATGGCGTAATTCTGGTCCTGATTTTTTGACATATTTACTGCCGTAGGCACAAACCACCAAGGCTAACTATGGCAAGGTATACATTTCTGAAATTGAGTTATGATTTCCTACATTCTGGTATCAACACCTAGTAGATCGGATGACTTTCATTGTCCGTCAGATTTAAAGGTATACCCCTTATGCGATTTTTTCAGAAATAAAAAAATGTTGAGTTTATTTTTTGAAAATCTGAACATATACTAAAATGACCTTTCTGTTGTATTCACACTTTTTTCACATAACCTCAAAATTTATGTGAAAGATTCAAATAACCAAGTTTTTGTTTTTTTATTTTTATCTTCTACAACAATTTTTTTTTTCACGAAATTTGGTGAAAACCTCCTTTTTTATGTTCCAAAAACACTGTAATTTTTTTGATTTAAAATATTTATTTTTTCACCTTATTTTGACTTAATATCGAAAAAGCACCCTAATTTTCAATCGAAAATTCTCCCGTCAAAATATCAACTTTTTAAAAAAAGTCGGTGGGCTTTTTGTTCGTTGAAATCTCTTCTTTCCGATGGTATAAAAAAAAGTACATTACTATAACAGAAAATGCAAAGAAACGAAAAAAACTCGAATCCGAATTTAATAAGACATCTACAATATTTTGAGAAAGTTGTAGAATCTTCTTTAAATTATATGCGTAGATGCCTATTTATTGCTATTTTAAGATAACTTATATACCTGAGTGACCTACGGAAAATTTTAGCCCATCAAAAGGTATTTCATAGAGAAGTGGGGAAGGGGCTAGGAGGGTCTGGGCCTTACTACCTGTTATTTCTTTGCATTTTCTGAGAACATTTACGACAGTAATGTATATTTTTTTTACACTATCAGAAAGTAGAGATTTCAACGAACAAAAAGCCCACCGACTTTTTAAAAAAACCTGATATTTTGACGGGAGAATTTCTGATTGAAAATTAGGGTGCTTTTTCGATATTAAGTCAAAATAAGTTGGAAAAATAAATATTTTAAATAAAAAAAATTACAGTGTGTTTGGGACATGAAAAAGCAAGTTTTCACCAAATTTCGTGGAATTTTTTTTTTGTAAAAAGTAAAAATAAAAAACCAAAAACTTGGTTATTTGAATTTTTCACATACATTTTAAGATTATGTGAAAAAAGTGGGGGAACCAAAGTTGTAGATTTTTTTATTACCTACAGCTTTGCCATTTAACTTTTTTCCATAGGATCTGCAGTTTTGCCGGAAATCGAGATAAACCGTTTTTACCCTAAAAACCCACCCCCTTCCACTTCCCGACCTCAGATTGCCCGTAAATTATTTTTCCTTTCATTTTTGTTATATTCTCTTCCTTTTCCAATGAGTTTCATTCTACTATAATTTTTTTTTGGTTTCAAAAATTATCGACCCTGGTCTATTTCTTAAATTTACTTCTATTATTTCCATTTTTACGGTTAAAATTCTTGGTTACTCCCTCCACATGATGGTCAGTTTCCATACCAATATAATCTAGTCAACGCGTATATTTTTTTATTTTTATCAAAGTATGACCTCGCATAACTTTTTGCAGAGTAAAATTGGTCCCATTTGAATAAAAAAAATCTACCCTTAAGGGTAGAAAAATAGATTACCTTTGAACTGATTCTGTTGAAATTTGGCACACATATGTAGTTCTGATGACACTACAACA
This sequence comes from Gonioctena quinquepunctata, assembly GCA_018342105.1. NCBI lineage: Eukaryota > Metazoa > Arthropoda > Insecta > Coleoptera > Chrysomelidae > Gonioctena > Gonioctena quinquepunctata. The sequence continues at coordinate 589,737 of JAFIRS010000164.1, forward strand.
TAATGGAGGCCTGGAGTCCGATTTTTGACTTCACTCGCTATTTAACGAATTCGCTATCTATCTATCAACGGTTCGATAAGGAATGCTTTATTATTTCCGTATTTTTGACAGCCTTCGTTGTGCTGTTACCGATCCGTTTTCAATAGCGAATGGGTGACTTGGCAACGTCGATATATTCGTTAACTTCCTGTTCGGCAGTAAAAAATATTTTTGTGTATCATATACACAGAATACATAAACAGTGTTCTGTGATTATACAGTGCGAGTTTCTAACTTGGAATAAATTCAGTAACGCAAAGACAGTTGTTTTGTTAGAAATATGCCCGGACAGGTCGATTTTTATTTTGAATTGTGCTCGTTCTTATGTAAGGTAATGTTATACAGCGTGTCTCAAATTTGAGATATGACGTCATCGACTATTTTTTTAAATAACAATACTAATTTTTTTATTACTATTCTTGAAAGGTATAGTAAGTTACACATGCGTACCAAATATAAAATTTTTATTCTTTGTCGTATGACAGATATTTAACAAACATCAACTAATTCGAAAATGAGATTCACCTGATCTATCTGATATCAACTCAAATATGTTTCTCCAATGAATGCTCAAAATGTTGTCCATTAACTAACTGACAATATCCTAAACGGAATTTTAACTCGTTTTGAACATTTCTAATTACTTGGGCGGAAATTTGTCTACACTCCTGTCGTATTCGTTCTTGTAACTGCTCAATGTTTTTCGGTTTGGTGTTACAAACCTTGCTTCTCAAGTAATCCCATAAGAAAAAGTCCATAGATGTTGAATCTGGAGACCTAGGAGGCCATTCAACAGCTCCTCTTCTACCAATCCACCTGCCTGGAAATACATCATCCGGATCAGGAAAGTCGAAAACTAGTTCTTCCCGCAAGAATTCTAAATATCTATCTCCATTGAGATTCCTCTGGAAGAAAATTGATCCTATTACTCGATTACCAACAATCCCTGTCCAAACATTTACTTCTGCTGTATATTCAGTGTGGCCTTCCCTCATCCAGTGTGGGTTGTTGTCTGCCCAATAACGACAATTTTGACGATTTACCTCACGATTTAACGTAAACGTTGATTCGTCAGAAAAGAGGACGTTTTCTATGTTTACAACATTTCTGTCTAGTAGATCGATCATTTCTTCGCAGAATTGGATTCCTCTATCCGGATCATCTTCAGTGAGTTCCTGGAGGATTGTCAATTTATAAGGATGAAATTTATGGGTTCTCAGAATTTTCATCATTGAAGACTGGCTAATTTAAAGTTCCCTAGCTATCTGCCTAGTGGGAACATGATGATTTTTTTTCAACAGAGAGGAGTACATTCATTTCGACATCTTCATTGAGGGCACTCTGACGATGATTCTTTGTTCTTCTCAAATGCTCATTTTCCCGGAACTGTTCTTCAATCTTGCTTATGGTACTCTGCGATATGGGTGGTAAATCAGGATACTTCTCTCTGAATAAATGAATAACTTCATTTTGTGTTCTTGTTCTATCTCCGTAGCCAATCATCATTAAAATTTCAATCTTGCGGGTTTCAGTTAAATACGGCATTTTGTTAGATTTTTCAACAAACGTCGTTTCTCACAAAACGACAAACTAATAACCTTGGTAACGATGCTACTCTCCTCACCTGTTTTTATTCAACTTTATTGTTTAACTTCAACCCAGTTTGACATAAAATTACAACCATACCTCTTGACATAAATCAGGGACGGACCAAAGGCAAATTATGGGGGGGGGGGGAAATATGGATTTTCTCCCAACTTCATAACTAAACAACTAAAAAAAAGGTCACACCCCAGTTTTTGTGAAAGACACCTTGTTTATGTAGTGTTCAATTCGTCCATAGAGTCCCTTTGTCAAATCCCAACTTGTGATGACCGATCTCAGCAACTATTGGGGGCGCCGCCTCCTCAAGTGCCTGAATTATTTCATTCTGTCAGATTCCTTCATTTCTCGCATTAGTTGATGTTTGTTACATATCTGTCAAACGACAAGGAATGAAAATTTGATATTTGGTACGCATGTGTAACTTACTATACCCTTCAATAAAAGTCTTGAAAAAATTAGGATTGCCATTAAAAAAAAATGTCGATGACGTCATATCTCAAATTTGAGACACGCTGTATAACGTTTTTTTACATAAAAACGAGCGCAATTCAAAATAAAAATCGACCCGTCCGGGCATATTTCTAACAAAACAACTCTCTTTGAGTTACTGAATTTATTCCAAGTTAGAAACTCGCATTGTATATTTTGGATTATTATAACTGAAATTTTACCGATTGTAATGAATGATCATCCGAAAATTGTAGAAAAACAAGGAAAGTTTCAATAGAATTCATTAAAATTAAGCCTCAGTTAAATAGCGGCAGATTTTCACAAATTTTTACTCAAAAAGACGCTGAGACACTATGGGAAGAAATTGCAAATAATTTAAATATTATCAGTGGTGCAATCAAATCATGGCAGAGGTGGAGAAGTTCAGCAAGTCATCAATCAATATCAATAATAATGTAATATCTAGAACTTGACTGGTATTGTTCCCTTAAATCATCCTAAAATTGTCATGAGAGTTAGTGGAGTGGGCCTACAGGGGAAACCACGGTATCAAAAACGCGCCGAGTACACTACCTCACAGGTGGCGTGGAAATGTGTGCATATCATGTATGATGTGACTCTTAGAATCGTGATATCTCAGGAATGGTAACTCTTAGGAAAAAAATCATCGTGGTCATTTTTGTAGACAATTTTAGGATCTACAACTTTAATCTGAGGTTTTTTTCTGATAAAACTCACCGTTTTCGAGACAAATCCAAAAAACCTCAAATTTTGACCGTTGACCACGAATAACTTTTGTAGCACACATAGGATCGATGGGGATTTTTGAAAATTTATTTGTAATGGTTAACCACAGCTCTCCACCAATATTTGGCTCCCCGGGAATTTTTGTTATTTTAAATGTCTCTATTGACCGGACTATTTGCCATGAGGCACTGTTGAAGGGATTCTTATCATTTAATGTTATGGCCGCACAGAGCCTTCTATGTGATGCCGTGTATGCGGCTGCTTAGTACTTCTTTTATGGCATCTACTTTCTGGCGGCCTTCCCTGAAGCCAAACTGCTTCTCTGACAGACCGTCGGTGCGCTTATAAGTATAAGATGTTCGTACAATTGTATACTTATAAGGTTGGAGGAAGAGCTACAGCGCACCGACGGTCTGTCAGAGAAGCAGTTTGGCTTCAGGGAAGGCCGCCAGACAGTAGATGTCATAAAAGAAGTACTAGAAATAGCCAGAGAAGCAGCAGCATACACGGCATCATACATATGAGGCTCTGGGCGGCCATAACAATAGATGTTGAGAATGCCTTCAACAGTGCCTCATGGCAAATAATTCTAGACGAGTTGAGGAAAAGAGGTATGGAGGAGAACCTGATAGGCATCATAGCCTCCTCTATGTCGGAAAGAACGATTATTCTGGAAGCAGAGGACACATCGAAGACCATAGAAACAAGTAGTGGCGTTCCACAGGGATCAGTACTAGGACCAACCCTGTGAAACATCATGTACGATGGACTACTAAGAATGGAACAACCGGAGGGTATAAGGTCGATCGGATTTGCTGATGATGTCATAATGTTGGTGACGGCCAGAAGTGAAGAGACCCTAATGAATATAGCAAACACGGGTCTGCAAAGGGTGTCAATTTGGATGGATAGGCACCAACTGCAGTTAGCTCCACAGAAAACTGAGGCTCTCCTCCTCATAACGAGAAGAAAAATAGGAGCGATAATTTTCAATGTTCAAGGAAAAAGAGGTCAAACCTTGCAGGGCTATGATCCATCTATCTATATATCTTAGTTATTGAGACTAAAAAGGTTTATCTTTTTTTCGCTTTTCAGTTTCTTTCAGTTTAATTTTTTGTTAAAAAGTTTTTATAGGTATATATTTTATGGAAAAATGTGTTACTTGTAACTGGGTTATCACGTGATTAAATAAATAAATACGAGCTTAACCCATCAGGAATCATAAAGTGTATATCGGAATGAAACACTCATGTATTTTTATATCGTGTATATATTTTAGATCATCATGAATCACTGCACCAAAGAAAATAGGTGGGATTAAACTGTAATTATCTTGAAATGGCGCTGCCGAATTGAATACGTCCCTATTACAACTCATTACCCACTTCTACTTCAAACTTCCGAAGTAACGTGGAGCCATTTCATTTATCGACGTTCCTTGAGGATCATGAATTTCAATCAGATTGAAAATTATTCAATAAGGAATGGGATGTGTCTGCCGCGCATATTCCTCGAAGTTATGTTTATTGAAGTGCAGTTAGATACTACTCGTCGATCCATTTGCAAGGATGGTTGATCATGATTCTCTCCATTGACTTTCCATGAGTTTCCTGGTTGAGACTCACAGGACGTTGATGATTCGCCAAAAATTTTTTTCCATTTCGACCACCAGAGTAGAATCATTGGGTGAGCGAGCTGGCTGAGTTGCCCGACTAGCATATATATTAAAGAAAAAAGCCAAGTGAAGTGGAATAAAATAAGAAATAAAGTGCACAAAGTCGTCTTGACAAAAGATTCAATATAAATTGAAACAAAATTGGTAGACCACAGGCGAAAAACAACTACTTTCCTAGCAAATACCACGCAGAACGTTGAATGATATTCACCTGAAAATCCATGCAAACTTCCATATAAATGGGAATTGATTGCAAATGTTTCTTTCTGATAAGCTCTCAGCCACTCCTACTGAGAAGGAATCTTTTATTTAGAATCCTTTCAGGTAGGAGAAATGTATGGAGTGTTTCTTTCTGTCACTAGGTACCGACGGTTAAAAGTTATCTTTTCCGGCGTACCTAAAGATATTATAGTCTCGCTTCGGTCAGAGCTCTATGGATCTCTGGCTGGTGACTACTTCGTAATGATGAGGGCCAAAAAGCCTGAAACCGGTATGCAGATTAATAGGCGGACCCGACATAAATCAAACATAATCGAGCTTATCAGAAAGAAACAATTGCAATCAATTTCCATTTATATGGAAGCTTATGGATTTTCAGGTGATTATCATCCAACGTTCTGCGTGGTATTTGCTAGGAAAGTAGTTGTTTTTCGCCTGTGGTCTACCAATTTTGTTTCAATTTATATTGAATCTTTTGTGAAGATCACTTTGTGCACTTTTTAAATACATCAAGTTAGGTGTAGTTGTGTAGTTTTTCATTGTTGAATAGTGATCCATACAAGGTCACTATGGAGTTAGGAAAATACATCTAACTCCATACTTAAATTGGGCTTCGTTCTTTTTATTTTCGTATTCATTATAATATACGGCACATTGATAACCATTTTCTTTTTTGTAGCAAGTTTAACAGAGAAAAGTCTTCTGAGACATGCCTTTTTGCGTTGCATTCAAGTGGATCGATATGGCGGTGTCGCGAAAAAGATGGTGTGCATGTTGCTCTTGATGCCCTAATCTTTTTCGAGCTGTTGCTTCCAACGACAATGGAGTGACGCCAATTTTTCAGAATATGAGCATGAGAGGAAGTCGATAAATCAAGCATGACCTCAATCTTTCCTCTTGCCTCAAGTAGCTTTGATATCGTCAGATGTTCCGAGGACCTTCTCACAGTTTGTACCTTATCGTGCAAACCTAACTTCGTTTCGAAATGCTCATTCGAGAGTGTTGCGGTTATAGTCCAGTCATCTCAGTAAGTTCACCTCGGAATTTGAGATACCCGGCTGAATATTTGTATAAAATTGTATTTTGACATTCTGAAAGTTGTCTCAAAACCTATATATGGTGGGGTGTACGCGTCTATTAAAATTTGAGGTCAAAGGTCATGAAAATCGATTTTTTGCATATTTTTTGCAAATATCTCATTTCCTATAAGTTTTTCGCTATTTGTTTTTATTATCAATATTGTAGAGAATTGAATTCCTTACAACTTTTGCCCCAAAATATTTTTTATACGTTGAATCGTTTTCGAGATAGATGGCGGAGAGCGCTTGGTTAGAGCATAATGTAAGGTCAACCGGTATGGTCCCGGTCAAAACACGATATATAAATTTCATTATTTATTGATAAATAAATAATTAATAATAATTTTCATTTGTTATCAAATATTACATTATATTCAATCATCTTTTCACTTTCGTATCTATTTTTAATTAAGTATTAATTTATTTAATAACACTCACCTGCCCGTGTAGTTATAGAATTGTTAAGGAAAATACTTAAATTATATTTCAATTCTGATGTAATTTATATCAATAACTCCTTACATAATTGAAAAAAAAGAAAGAAAGAAATTCTTAATTTATGATTTTATTAAAAATACCATTCTATTCTAACAAAAATAAAATATCTTGGGATCATCCTAGACAGTCATCTCGAATGGGACTTACATATAGATTATATTTTACGGAAATTGCGCTTTGTGTTGTACAAGTATCGGCAACTCATAAATATCCTAGATCTACAGCAAAAAAAAATTATCTATCACAGCCTAGTGGAGAGTCACATTACGTATAGTATCGTAGGATGGGGAGGGGTGGCAAAAACGTACCTTCATCCCCTTGAAATCATTCAAAAGCGATTCCTAAAACTCGTGCTAAATAAAGAATGGAGATATCCAAGCGACCTTCTTTACAAAGAATCGCAAATCCTTGATGTTAGACAATTGTTCTACAAAAATGTAAATATTCATCAACACCTGAATGAAAACAAGCTGATCGTACCAACCCATGACTATAATACTAGGCAAAAAAATCAATTTCTCCACCCAATTGTATCCAAGACAATAGGGCAAAAGAGTTTCAACTATCTAGACCCCAAAATTTTCAATACTCTACCTCCCACTATTCAAATTGAAAAATCTACCAGGTCATTCAAAAAGAAAGTGATTGATCATATAAAATATGTCTCACGAGCGAACATACATGAATTGTTTGACTGAAATAAAATTCGAATAGTTTTCCAATGTATATGTGATCTGATGTAGTAGTACCTGTAATATTACAATGTACTTTTTTTGTTCTTGTTTATTTTGAACACTATGGTATAACGATATTTTAATATGAATATGTTTATTTTTAACTTAAATAGTTGTACTATTTTAACATCTTATTCTGAAGATCTCAACCTCGTGTATTGACATCAAATTCTATCTAATTTGCAATCTATATGTTATATAATATAGAAATAGTTTTTAAAATTAGTTTGAGTATGTATTATACCCATTATCCTCACAAACAGGTGTAAACCTCTGTGAGATCTTTCTGTTGTTGTTTATTTTAAACATATATTCGATGTACTTACTTGGTACTTATTTTTTTTTTGTTGCAAAATAAACTTCTATTCTATTCTATTGTGAATAGAATAAAAATTACATAAACTGCAACTTATTATAATTTTAATTATCTTCTTCTTCTTCATCGTCATCTCCCAACCGCTGTGGTGTTTCGGAGTCTTCTTCTATATCATCTTCGGCGACATTCTTCTCCAGGTCTTCCATGATTTTGGGTCGAAGGTTCTGTCTTCATTTACATCGCTCTGACATGGTGAAGAATTGAGACAAGCTTGCCCATTACACTGGCCACAAGCTAAAGAGCACTCCAACCCCGATTTCCTGCATCCACAACGCGAACCACAACCACTCTTGCAGTTGCAGAAGATTGTGTTGAGCAATTCCCCTGGAGCAGGTTCCAGGAATCCGTTACGCATTGTCCAACCCCACTCCTGGGGTTCCAAATCATGCCCCAACCAAGTTTGAACTTGATAATAAACACGATTGAAATGTTGGTGAGCTGCTGCACTTGTTGGTGGAATATTTGTTAACTGCACAGGTTTATTCAGTTTCGTAGACTTGACGTATTGTGCATAACGAAAATGATCAATACTGTCCACAGATTTTGGAGCATTATAGACTGCCAACATGATTTGAATTCCAGTCTCAAATAATCTTTGAACCGGACAGTTTTCTTCTTCAAATGCTGCTGCAAGTTGCTCCAAATTCGGCAGTTTCTCAAATGCTTTTAGAAACGTTTTTTTTCCTTTTTTTAAAAGCGCAGAAGTCGTATCACAGCCACTTAATGCGTGCAGAAACGAAATATGTTTCTTCGAACGAGGATATTTATCAAAACTTTTGGAAGAGTATATGTTTGTTTTTACATTTCCTTTGCCGACTTTTTTAAAGAAAATTTTTTGTTGATGTTGTCCAGGTATAATTCCCATTAACGTTATAAAAGAATTTAAGAGTTTACGGAGTTTAAAGAATATGTACTCCATTATTGTCTACTTAAATTATAATCAGTGGAAATGAGATTATAATTAAAATGTAAAGTTTGTCCCTTAATCATTTTATAATTTTAGGAATCGGTATTATTGAATAGACAGATTCAATTGATGGAAAAAATTATTAAATATAATGTAATAGTTGATAACAAATGAAAATTATTATTGATTATTCATTTATCAATGATAAATAAACTTTATGTAGCGTGTTTTGACCGGGACTATACCGGTTGACCTTACATTATGCTCTAACAGCGCGCTCTCCGCCCTCTATCTCGAAAACGATACAACGTATAAACAATTTTTGAAACAAAAGTTGTAGGGAATTTAATTCTCTACAATATTGATGATGAATACAAATAGTAAAAAACACATAGGAAATGAGATATTTGCAAAAAATTGGCAAAAAATCGATTTTTGTGAACTTTGACCTCAAATTTTAACAGACGCGTACACCATACCATATGTAGGTTTTGAGACAACTTTCAGAATGCCAAAATACAAGTTTATACAAATATTCAGCTGGGTATCTCAAATTCCGAGATTCTTACCTAATTTTGACTAAGATGACTGGACTATTATTTTCTCATACTGGAGACTTCTAGTAGACCGATCCAACTCTCATCGCACCACCAGCCTCACCTGCTTTCTCCTGAAAACAATGAATATAAAAAGCGAACTTTTTCACAAAAAAATCAGTTAGCCTATCAAGCTGGCAAATAACATATAGTGGAGTAAAAATAGCTTAAAATTATGCATTATTTCGTAAACCTAGAGGATGCCATGGATTTTCCTAAAACCTCTGATATTACTCAGAAATGTTATGAAGTTATAAACTTATATTTATGCGCTGATTGTTTATTAATTGTTTAAACAATGAGAAACAATTTTTTTGCTAAATTTGAATTAACTCAATGAATTTCAAAGCAATTTATCCCAAATTGATGCTGAGAACCAGTGTATTCGCCATATCTTTGAATTTGAATATTTTACTAGTAGCCACTGAAGAGTTCCACTATTCAGCTCCTGGCCCCATGATCAGATCAGCTCCAAGATACCAATTTATAGTATTGTCATCCAAACTACATATACATACCAAGATTCTTCTCGATACGACATTTAGAAGTAGGTTAAAATTGACTTCCAAGATTTGATTATATTGTTAGTTACAAGTGAAGCTAATAAAGGTTAAAAATAGTCCCATATTTTTTGACACATGATTTGTCAACTTGATTGATAGCAATTTCAGAATCAATAAATTATTTCTGGAAATTTACTTTTTTGACTTGTCGCGTCTTCGTTTTTTTCTCAATTACAATTGGGATAAATGAAGTAAAGGCTGCCATACTTTTGCAGATTTTATGGCAGTCTCTCGATCACTCTCAAACATGTTGATTTCCATTATTACCAAGATTCAATAGAAGGCATATTATTGGAAACGAACAGAACTGTTACGTTTCCCGTGGAAAACATCGTCGAAAGCTAATAAGAGAGCGTTAAAAATATGTCCCATATTTTTTTATACATGATTCGTCAACTTGATTGATAGCAATTTCAGAATCAATAAATTATTTTTTGAAATTTACTTTTTTGACTTGTCGCGTCTTCGTTTTTTTCAATTAAAATTGGGATAAATGAAGTAAAGGCTGCCATACTTTTGCAGATTTTATGGCAGTCTCTCTATCACTCTCAAACATGTTGATTTCCATTATTACCACGATTCAATAGAAGGCATTTTATTGAAAACGAACAGAACTGTTACGTTTCCCGTGGAAAACATCGTCGAAAGCTAATAAAAGAGCGTTAAAAATATGTCCCATATTTTTTGACACATGATTCGTCAACTTGATTGATAGCAATTTCAGAATCAATAAATTATTTCTGGAAATTTACTTCTTTGACTTGTCGCGTCTTCGTTTTCTTCTCAATTACAATTGGGATAAATGAAGTAAAGGCTGCCATACTTTTGCAGATTTTATGGCAGTCTCTCGATCACTCTCAAACATGTTGATTTCCATTATTACCAAGATTCAATAGAAGGCATATTATTGCAAACGAACAGAACTGTTACGTTTCCCGTGGAAAACATCGTCGAAAGCTAATAAAAGAGCGTTGAAAATATGTCCCATATTTTTTGACACATGATTCGTCAACTTGATTGATAGCAATTTCAGAATCAATAAATTATTTCTGGACATTTACTTTTTTAACTTGTCGCGTCTTCGTTTTTTTTCAATTACAATTGGGATAAATGAAGTAAAAGATGCCATGCTTTTGCAGATTTTATGGCAGTCTCTCGATCACTCTCAACCATGTTGATTTCCATCATTACCAAGATTCAATAGAAGGCATATTATTGGAAACTAACATAACTGTTACGTTTCCCGTGGAAAACATCGTCGAAAGCTAATGAAAGAGCGTTAAAATATGTCCCATATTTTTTGACACATGATTTGTCAACTTGATTGATAGCAATTTCAGAATCAATAAATTATTTCTGGAAATTTACTTTTTTGACTTGTCGCGTCTTCGATTTTTTCTCAATTACAATTGGGATAAATGAAGCCATACTGCCATACTTTTGCAGTTTTATGGCAGTCTCTCGATCACTCTCAAACATGTGATTTCCATTATTACCAAGATTCAATAGAAGGCATATTATTGGAAACGAACAGAACTGTTACGTTTCCCGTGGAAAACATCGTCGAAAGCTAATGAAAGAGCGTTAAAAATATGTCCCATATTTTTTGACACATGATTTGTCAACTTGATTGATAGCAATTTCAGAATCAATAAATTATTTCTGGAAATTTACTTTTTTGACTTGTCGCGTCTTCGATTTTTTCTCAATTACAATTGGGATAAATGAAGCCATACTGCCATACTTTTGCAGATTTTATGGCAGTCTCTCGATCACTCTCAAACATGTCGATTTCCATTATTACCAAGATTCAATAGAAGGCATATTATTGGAAACGAACAGAACTGTTACGTTTCATGTGGAAAACATCGTCGAAAGCTAATGAAAGAGCGTTAAAAATATGTCCCATATTTTTTGACACATGATTTGTCAACTTGATTGATAGCAATTTCAGAATCAATAAATTATTTCTGGAAATTTACTTTTTTACTTGTCGCGCTTCGTTTTTCTCAATTACAATTGGGATAAATGAAGCCATACTGCCATACTTTTGCAGATTTTATGGCAGTCTCTCGATCACTCTCAAACATGTCGATTTCCATTATTACCAAGATTCAATAGAAGGCATATTATTGGAAACGAACAGAACTGTTACGTTTCCCGTGGAAAACATCGTCGAAAGCTAATGAAAGAGCGTTAAAAATATGTCCCATATTTTTTGACACATGATTTGTCAACTTGATTGATAGCAATTTCAGAATCAATAAATTATTTCTGGAAATTTACTTTTTTGACTTGTCGCGTCTTCGTTATTTTCTCAATTACAATTGGGATAAATGAAGCCATACTGCCATACTTTTGCAGATTTTATGGCAGTCTCTCGATCACTCTCAAACATGTTGATTTCCATTATTACCACGATTCAATAGAAGGCATATTATTGGAAACGAACAGAACTGTTACGTTTCCCGTGGAAAACATCGTCGAAAGCTAATAAAAGAGCGTTAAAAATACGTCCCATATTTTTTGACACATGATTTGTCAACTTGATTGATAGCAATTTCAGAATCAATAAATTATTCCTGGAAATGTACTTTTTTGACTTGTCGCGTCTTCGTTTTTTTCTCAATTACAATTGGGATAAATGAAGCCATACTGCCATACTTTTGCAGATTTTATGGCAGTCTCTCGATCACTCTCAAACATGTTGATTTCCATTATTACCACGATTCAATAGAAGGCATATTATTGGAAACGAACAGAACTGTTACGTTTCCCGTAAAAAACATCGTCGAAAGCTAATGAAAGAGCGTTAAGAATATGTCCCATATTTTTTGACACATGATTTTCCAACTTGATTGATAGCAATTTCAGAATCAATACATTATTTCTGGAGATTTACTTTTTTGACTTGTCGCGTCTTCGTTTTTTTCTCAATTACAATTGGGATAAATAAAGTTAAGGCTGCCATACTTTTGCAGATTTTATGGCGGTCTCTCGATCACTCTCAAACATGTTGATTTCCATTATTACCAAGATTCAATAGAAGGCATATTATTGCAAACGAACAGAACTGTTACGTTTCCCGTGGAAAACATCGTCGAAAGCTAATAAGAGAGCGTTAAAAATATGTCCCATATTTTTTGACACATGATTCGTCAACTTGATTGATAGCAATTTCAGAATCAATAAATTATTTCTGGAAATTCACTTTTTTGACTGGTCGCGCCTTCGTTTTTTTTCAATTACAATTGGGATAAATGAAGTAAAAGATGCCATGCTTTTGCAGATTTTATGGCAGTCTCTCGATCACTCTCAACCATGTTGATTTCCATCATTACCAAGATTCAATAGAAGGCATATTATTGGAAACTAACATAACTGTTACGTTTCCCGTGGAAAACATCGTCGAAAGCTAATAAGAGAGCGTTAAAAATATGTCCCATATTTTTTGACACATGATTCGTCAACTTGATTGATAGCAATTTCAGAATCAATAAATTATTTCTGGAAATTCACTTTTTTGACTGGTCGCGCCTTCGTTTTTTTTTCAATTACAATTGGGATAAATGAAGTAAAAGATGCCATGCTTTTGCAGATTTTATGGCAGTCTCTCGATCACTCTCAACCATGTTGATTTCCATCATTACCAAGATTCAATAGAAGGCATATTATTGGAAACTAACATAACTGTTACGTTTCCCGTGGAAAACATCGTCGAAAGCTAATGAAAGAGCGTTAAAAATATGTCCCATATTTTTTGACACATGATTTGTCAACTTGATTGATAGCAATTTCAGAATCAATAAATTATTTCTGGAAATTTACTTTTTTGACTTGTCGCGTCTTCGATTTTTTCTCAATTACAATTGGGATAAATGAAGCCATACTGCCATACTTTTGCAGATTTTATGGCAGTCTGTCGATCACTCTCAAACATGCCGATTTCCATTATTACCAAGATTCAATAGAAGGCATATTATTGGAAACGAACAGAACTGTTACGTTTCCCGTGGAAAACATCGTCGAAAACAACGGTGGTATGAAACACACGATAAACTGGCTGAAGCGCTATCGCAGCCTCTTGTCTGGTTGCTTTCTCGCATTCAGACTACCGACCGCTTCAATTCCGTGACACTTCAGACTGTTTGCCTTTTGTTGCAAGCTTAATATAATGAACAATTCATCGCTCTAGAGAGATAGCAGGGTATCATTTCAATATTGAGCTGGAGCGGGAAATTCATGCTATGGTTCGAGTAAGTTGAGACGTAGTGTTCAATTCGTAAAGCGATCGGAACTACGTACAAGAGATCAGTTCATGATTGATAGAATTCCGTTGTTCTACTAGTCTATATCTAAATGAAGTATGTTTTCTCCATAGAGAAACTAAAAATAAAGAGTTGTCACACCTGCAGTGAAAGCTGGTACCACGTTTAGAGAGAGACAACAGTGGCGACATATCTCGCAACTGGTCGAACTAAGTTAGTACGGTTGGTAAAACAGACTTCTCTTCAGTTACCGATCTAGATAAGGCAGGTTTTTGAAACGTGTTACTTTTATATAATGATAATAATGAGATTTTATTCACCAAAATACATAAAATATCAATAGTAAACAAGAGCCAATAAAAGCGTGTGAATAAAGGAGAACCACAATGCTGACAGTTTCAGCTGTACATGGTGTGGTGGATTTCTATTCTATAGTGGGTTTATGATCATGAAGTATGGTGACTTGTGTGATCCAAAGAATATAAGTAACTGCTATGGAATATGATAAAATGAAAAATATACAAACCTATAAGGAGAAACAAGTATAAAAATAATCTTATATATAAATGGAAATTATAAAAAAGAATAAAAAACAAGCTTTTATTTATACAAATGCACTAAAAAGGAAAACATAATTTCTTTCATTGTTTGATCTAGGTTATTCTGTAACAGATTTAAGAGCTTGCCGCGCAAGATTACCTATTTTGTATCCACGGCAATCTTTCGAATCTGTTACCCACAGAATAACCTAGATCAAACAATGGAAGAAATATTTTTTCCTTTTTAGTGAATTTGTATAAATAAAAGCTTGTCTTAATATTTTTTTATAATTATTAGTTTCAACTTTTTAGTTCTGTTTTTTTATTAACGACTAATAAAAGCTTGTTTTTATTTTTTTGTTTATTAATTTTTAATTTTTTAGTATTTATGATGTTGAATAACTAGTTAAGTATTTTCTATCTAATTCATTTTTGAATCAGAATCTCCGGCTCCAAAAACCCCTAGATACCAATTTTTAATAGAATCGGATCATAACCACAAACATGTTCCGCCATATTGGAGCTGCCTTTTGTTTATTTCCTAACAAAAATTTCATAATTCATTGCCACCGGAATTATGTACACCTGCCAAATTTCAAATCGATCAAATGATTAGAAGTGGGTTGAACTTGATTTGCAGGATTTGATTACAGACAGGCAGACAGACAGATACTGGGACAGGTGAAATTAAATAAAAGCTTGTAAAAAGAGAGGGTAAAACTAAGTACACGTAAGTATATATTATTGTAATGCTATTATTGCTAATAATTTGATTTCTATTATTTTCAATTGTATTTTCTTTTTATTTGATAACTAGTCATCATAATAAAATATTTGCCATTTGTTATGATAAGTTTGATGCATTAATTTATTTTAATTTGAAAATTTTGAAAAGAAATACCTATCATAACAGTTATAAAATATCCGGCCATGTTGCTTACTCTTTTTCAAATACTCTTTTACCTGTATTCTTTTACTTTATCCCAGCTCAGTCGGTACTCCCTCTCAAAACTGGAATCAGTGGTGCCATCTAGTTGCTTTGCTTGAAGTCAATGTTCAAAATACAGTTTTATAAAAATTCCAGGTTGTAATGTGATCAACAGATGAGTAATGAATGTAGAAAATAGTCAAATAATTATTCTTTCATTAAATCAAAAAACTTAAATATACCTATCCTGCGAAAATTAACTTATGAGTAGTATTTTTGTCAAAACAGTGATATGTGAGAAGTGAAGTACTTTGCTAATATGCAAATCAAATGACCTTTAAAAATAATAATTGTAGGTTATATTAAATTATACGAACGATTTCTGTATTCGATCTGATAAATAATTCCTTATCAGGAGCACTGCTTCATCAGAAAAGCCCAAAAAAGCATGTCGTGGTCAAGAATTTCGAAAGCCTTACTGTAGTCCAAAAGTATCAAGCAAGTTATGTAACCGTCATCGGTACCCTAAAGAGATCATCAGTAGTGGACAATAAGGCTGTGGTGGTGCTGTGTTGACTTCTGAATCCAGATTGCACTGAGGTAATTATATCACGTTCGTTCACGAAACAATTTATCTGATCTTTCAAAATCATTTCAACCACTTTTGAAAGGCAAGATAGAATAGTGATAGGTCTGAGGTCGGGGTAATTTGAGGGTGGAGTAAACTCCCCTAAAGGTATTATTTCACCGTTTTCCCAGGAATTGGGAAAGTGTCCCGTACTTGAAATGGTATTTTCAAGAAAAGTAATGTGATTAAGTGAGAAAGAACCGATAAAGCGGATCATTCGAAGGGAGATGTTATCGGAGCCAATAGCGTTGCTTCTAAGATAGTTGTCGTGCTACAAACAGTGTGAAAAATTAGGCTCGATTGTAGCGCAACGCAATACATGTTCAAACGCTGAATTAGAGGGATATTTTTTAAGGGAACTGTACACTCAGAAACGCAACTAGCATGCGTGATACAGCAAATAAGCCATGACTGGACTGTTGGCAACGTCGCAATGCAACGATCGCTCGAATTTAGTTGTTCAAGATACAGTGCAGTTTGCTCTAAAAACATTGGCGAGATATTGTTATTGAATATAAGAAAAACATTGAATTTGGAACCAGGTAGTCATACAGCTACATATGCTCAAAGTTACGATTCTGATGAGAAAAAAGGAAGACTGATGCTAACATCAAGAGAAAAAAGTTGCGCAGAGAATGAAAGGAAAGTTAGAAGGTGTAACATATCAACCAAACCTTGGAATTGACGAATCAAGAGCATCATCACTATTATGAAAAAACATCGAATTAATATCAATAAATTATTCCATAGTTTATTTTGATTAGAAACATCTGGATTGTGCATAACTGATGACATTTTACAAATCGCCGCCAAATGTGAAAATAGAGAATGTAATATATATGTTAGCCCTACGAAGCAGATCAATCCTGTGGCGACAAAAATTACGGGGTTGAGTACAATTTGTGATCAATTATATTTGAACGATGTACAGTCGATTCACTGAATCTAGTAGATTGTTTGGTATTATTTAAATAATTTTAAATTTATCTACTTGCGCATAATGCGAGATTCGATGTGCCTAGATTACTGAGAGCTATCATTAATAATAAGTTATAGAAGATTTTACCATGATAGTAGGATTTGTGGATAGCTTAATTATTTTTGTAAAACGTTCCCAGATCGAAAAGGGCCAGGAATTTTCGAGCTATCAAAATTAGCCGAAGATTGAATACCAAACGAAACATCAGATTATTTCCACGAAGCGATGTATGATGTACAAATTTTGCAAAAAATAGTTTGTTTTATTGGTAAAGAGTCAGAATTATCGATAAACATGAAATCATATAAATAATGTATTTCAGAACGACCTGAGAACGAAAGAATATCTTGTAATTTACCTAATTTGAGTGCCTTAAAAATGTTATATCATGGGATTCATTGAAAAAAATTGCGCAACAAAATATAACATACGATTTTCTGAAACAAATGTATGAAGGATGAAGGAGAAGCTGTGATTGATAACCGAAAAATGGAGAATAAAAAACTTAGAGTTACTAAAAATAGCATTAATTAAAATCATTAATGATTTAAAAATGAATGTTTAGTCAATCATGTGATTATTCAGTATAATAGTTAGAAAAATTTATATTATTACATTCATTGTTGTTTATATTTTTTTGTAGATTTATACGTTATATGTTATTAGCCTGTTAGGAATCTGAATCATTTTTGTTTACGTTAAAAAATATTCGTATTATGTTATACGTACTTGTGTTGTACAAATGTATGAATAAAATGGAGTCTATGCACTGTTGTTTGCCGTTACTCGCTAAAACTATATTTTATTTCATATCTATTCCTATTGTAATATGTTTAAAATGCATCATTATATATTAACGCAATTATTCACAATTATTATTCATAAATATGTGCATTCCAAAACACAGTTCAATTCAAAACAGCCTATTTGAATCACGAGCGCTCACTTGAGGCGTTGCCACGATTCTCAGCCTTCCCTATCTTGCACTTCTCATACGCAATAATTTAGAAACTTCTTATGGCAATAATAAATAACTGTAGGGCTACGCGTGTTCAATTTTTTCTCTAAAATTTGTTACTTACCTTTCAATAATATACTAGTTTTTCAAAAAGATCTGAATGAAGGGTTTTAAGTTATGCCTTAAAATGTGGTGTCCGCGATAGCTCACTATAGGAATTACGTGTTAAACGTTGCCACTTTGAAGCCTTATATCTCGCTTTCGGTGTGATAAATGATTTCAAAAATTCAATATGATACAGGTAATGATGTTAACTAAAAGTGGTATGAATATAAACGAAATCTGATTGGAAGTGGATTTCACGACAACTACCTTGATGCATTGAATACAGTTTTGTACCGTTTGAGTAGAGATAGTGAACTGAAATGTTTTATTGTATTCTCGCGAATTTTGGTAACGGTCCAGAATTGAGACTTGATAGTGATATATGATCACTTAGCAGTTTTCCCGATGATTTATGTGAATGATACCGTATTCATCCCAAAAAACTTGACTACTCGTCCAAAAAAACAGTATTTTCCAGACTTGTCGATGCAATGAATAATACTTCGTGCCTTGTGACAGAACGGCATGGTGATATCACACATTTGATTTTCCAATCCAACCAAGGGTCCTCCTTACCCTGAACTCATTTGTTTTTGCAAAATGTTGATACTCTTATTCATTTTGGAAATAGTTTCTCATGTAAGAAACCCTGCATATGTCTGTTTCGTATGATGAACGTATTGTGAATCGAAACACCACGATACCTCTTTTTGTCAATTCAATCGGTATTCTTTTAATATATTCAGCATCTCATCAGTAAAATATTCCCATGTACTATTTCTCTCCCGCGTTCAATTCCCGAAAACACCCATTATACCCCGCCCTTGATTGTGACCCAGATGAACTTCGCGCATCTATCCCGGGATATATTTTTCAGGATCCCCGTCCTAAATTGCATCCCGTTACGCTCTAGAATCCACCCGAATAATAACCATTGATTGTTTCAAAACGGAATAAATTGTCCATCCAATAAAGTTGATGGGAAACTATGAATATGGATTTTCAGCTGTTCTTTTTTAAGTGTTCATCCAATCATCCAGATCATCCAATTATCGACAATCTGAAAGCACTAATAATTTCAACATACCAACTTTGTCCATCCCTAAAATAACTGAAGATGATGGGCTGAAGTCTTTAAAAAAATGTAAACCAAAAATGACAACGGGACCTGATGGTATTCCATCATTTCTCCTGAAAGACTGTGCTGTCAGCTTCGCTAAACCTTTATCCATCATTTTCAATCTAGCACTGACAACACTTTGTTTTCCGGATGTCTGGAAATATGGTAAAATACCTGATAGTAGGGTTCCACAAGTAATACACACTATACATAGCAGGAGCTTTGGATATGTCTTCCCAGGTTGATGTCATTTATACAGATTTTTCAAAGGCGTTCGACAGGCTTGACCATGGTGTACTTCTCAAAAAACTGAGTTCGGTTGGTTTGACTGACAACCTTACACTCTTTTTGGAGTCTTATCTAACCGAAAGACGTTCAAGAGTTCAATACCGCGGTTTTAAATCTGTCGAAATAATAGCCACCTCTGGTGTTCCTCAGGGATCTGTATTAGGTCCCTTCCTATTCATTATTTTTATAAATGACATTTGCCTTGAGTTAGACTCTGAAATTCTACTATATGCAGATGATTGTGAATTGTTTCGTCAGATTTCCAATGTGAACGACTGCAGATACCTACAAAAAGATATCCAAAAATTGGATTTATGGTGTGAAGCGAACTCACTTTCTCTCAACATACAAAAATACAATTTTGTCTCCTTTAGTCGCAAAAAATCACCCACCGAATATCCTTATACAATAAATGGAAACATCTTGCAAAAATTGGCAGAATTCAAAGATCTGGGGGTCATCTTTGACGAAAAATTCACATTCACTCATCACGTAAATACAATTGTTTCAAATGGCTTCAAAATCCTCGGTTTCATCATTAGAAACTCCAAATGGTTTTCTGATATCAACACTTACTTACTCCTTTTCAATGCGCTTGTGAGATCAAGGTTTGAGTATTGCTGTGTCGTGTTGAATCCTTGTTACAACATACACGTCATAAATTTAGAGAATATTCTTGAAGTACATTAGTTTTAAGTGTGATGGATTCTATCCAAACCAAGGTATTCCGCATAAAGTGCTACTTTTGAGATTCCAGGTTCACTCTCTAGACAATCGTCGTAAATACCTAGGTATATTATTTTTGCTCAAGGTTATTTTCTCTATTATTAATTGTCCATACTTACTTTCACATATAAAGTTGCATGTTCCCAGGCTACCTGTACGTAATAGTAATACATTTTACCTCCCCTTTCCTCAAACAAATGTACTTACACGCTCTCCTATGTACAAAATATGCTTTGATTACTTGTCAATCCAGAATAACGTAGATATTTTCAACTCCAAGCCAACTGACATCAAAATAGCTATCTTGCAATCATAATGATTCTTACTGAACATATAATATAGTTTCATATTTGTTGTGATGTCTATGAACTTTTTTCTCACTGAGTTTTTTTCAGTTCATACACATCATTGCTCTTATTATTTACTTTTTATGGAATAAATTGTCTTATTTCATGTACATTAGGATTATCTCTGTATATGTCTGTACTTTAGGTTTAACTCTGTTTAACATTTCCTGAATGTATATTTCCCATTCTGTAATTGGCTTCGGCTGTTGAATGGTGTACCAAATAAATAAATAAATAAATAAATAATCGGATCTCATATCGGATGGCACTTCTGGGACAATTTTTCCAATCTAACGGCTATTTCCCTTCTTCGAAAAATAGAAACTTCTAATAAATTATAGATAAGGGTAAAGGAAAAAAGTGGTCTCAATCTGCGCCGAGGTCTCAATTTTCCTACTTTCCAGGTCTCGACCCTAATTATCTCTGAGGCCCTAATATGCCTATTCCTTCGAGAGAACTGAGGTTCCGAGGGTGGTTGTGCAGTAGAGCGAATCTGTGGGCGAGGCTTGGTTTGGTGGGGAGACGGGAGAAACCTCTACGTTTCCACATATTGGGTAGCCTGCGTCCATCATTGTGTTTATTGAGGCAATCTGGACTCTTTTCAATCTCAAGAGCTTCACGAATGTAGCTTCAGTAGATCCAAATCTATTGTTGCGAAATAAGAAATTTTGATGATTTTTTCGAAATAAAAGGAATCGAGGAGGCCGCTGTCGTAAAATTTGACACATCCATAAAGGATGATTGACAGGAAACATTGTGAAACTTTTGAGAAAAGGCTGCTTATAAATGCTCAAATAGGTCTTCCAGTAAATGAGCCCAGCACTCTAGGAAGCATTGCTCCATCACTTAAACGGAAGGCTTCCGCATGATCCTGTTTTCAATATCATCTGCAGTTGTTGGATGATCTCTGAAAACCGTTTCTGAAAGAAATAAATATACGCGGTGATTCTCCAAGGTGGCTAACCCCTATAACTTTTTTATTATTGAATATAGAAAAACGAAATTCATGCGTTGTGTATTATAGTTCAATTTACATTTCTTGACATATTTACTTGCTCTGTCGTACTTCCGGTTTGACCGAAAATAACCCCAAATTTCGATTTTTAAATGGGACATTTTATATATTTTTACTTATTTTGATCGAGAATGACATTCTGAATCCGAAAACACCTCACTTGTCAATATTTGACAAATAAAGTCATTTTTATTCCAATTTTTATTTTTCGATCTAGAATGCCATGGATCGTATGAATCGCTTCATTCTTGATCAAGTAACATGGGAAAAATATGACTTCACAGTCGTTTTAAGAATTATTTAAAAGTCGAAATGTGAATTTTTCCAGTTAATTTGATTTTTTCAAATGGAAAAGCGGTGGCTCGTCGGCTTTTTGTGAAAGATCATTTTCTCACGATTAATTTTTTGATACCACACTCTTTCTCTTTATTCTCACCATTTTTCTGAATAATTGCAAGAAGCGATCATACCTAATAACAAATAATACGCAAGTCCTGTTATTCTAGTTATCCGTGACAAACAATTGAAGCTGTTGCTAGGACTACCTAAACAAATAGGCTGATGAATATGCTGTCACTTTTAAAATAGTATATTATGCAATGCAATGCATTTTGCACGAGTATGAAATTTGCAGCACGAGCCTAAGGCAAGTGCTGCAATTCATACGAGTGCAAAATGGCCATTTTGTTGCGAGTTGCATACTATACTTTTTCTATGACAACATATCGTCTACGTTTATGCATGCATACATTGCAAAAACTTCGAAAGGAATAAACTGATGATATTTCATTACTCCGAATTCGCCGCTAATGGGCTTTCTATCTGAATTAAAATATAAATTGAAGAAATATGTAAATATTTTCTTTATTGCTATTTCTAATGGGTAAACAGAAATAGAAGCCTATAAATGTATGTATGTATCTAATTGAAGTTGAATGTGCAATTATTGAATATCATATTTGGAGAACTCGATTGCTGAATACTTAATTATTTTCAAAATTTGTCGACGTTGAAGTAGACGGCTTCTCGCGATTTCCCATTTCTAAATTCGTTGGTATGCCTGATGGTATGTTCTGTATTGCATTTGAAATTTTATTTGCTATGTCAAGCTTACTTTTCTTCGATTCATCAATATATCCCTCAGCGACTGTAGTAGATTTCCAGCCACCGTGGCGTTTTAACGTGGTTATGTCACCTCCAGCATCAACAAGAATTGTTGCGGAGGATCGGCGAAAGCAGTGCCCAGTATATAATTCGTAATTTGGCAATTTTCAATACTTGGCAATGTCTTTTCTCATAGCTCCAAACTGATTCAGACCTATTCTCTGAATGGTACACTTTCCTTTTTGATAATTAATGAAAAACCATAGACCATTAGCATTTTGAGGGCGAAGATTTTCGTATTTTTTATAAATTTCGTAGAATTTACCAGTTACAGTAAAATTTCGTACTATTTCGGTTTTACTGTCTGGTATTGTTACTAAAACAAGCTGAACCAAGATCATTGAAATGAGTAATTTTCATTTGATGTAATTCATGTCTTCTACATGCACCCATTACTCCCATAACTAATGCAACCTACAATGTAAATTAGTTTACTTAAACATATTTTTCATCAAATGGAAATATAAAACTTACTTTTGTTACCAAATATATTTCATCTGGAGCCTGTTCAATGAAATTATCGATGTCATTTGCTGTAAAGATCTTTGACTTTTTGGGTTTGTAGCCGTTAGACCGCCGCTTGAGGAATGCTTTCAGTTTCAAATATTTGGCAATATCTATATCATTATAGATACTAAGAGTCGTTCTCAGCATTGAGAAGTGTGACCACAAAGTGGAACTTTTAAATTTTTTGGCTAAGTCGCCAAAATAAGCCATTAAAACGTTCTCGGAAAACGATTTTGTCTTTTGATCTACCAAAAAAAGGTTATGAGCGCGTTGATACATACTCTTCGACGTTTCCGGTAATAAATTCAGTGTTGTTACCTTCGCTGCTTCTATTATGTTCGGAGGTGTCAAATCTAAGTCAATATCACTATCAGTTTCCATTTTAATTAATAGATTTTATAGAAAACAACTATGAAATTACTCGTTACCTACTAAAACTTTGACAGAAACGATCTGCTGACATTTCATTAATTTGTCGCTGGACGTCATAATTTGACAAGCCGTAGTCGTCGTGATTTTAGAGTGAACCTAGACCTAATACGGAATATTCCATTTCGCATTTGTTGCTTAGCAACTTGCCTAGCAACCGATGCAAAAATGAAATTCTGTACAAAATGTGCTTGTTTATGATTGAAGTTACGGTTATAAACTGAACATTCATCGAGGTTGTCGTAGAAAAAAATATTTAGAAAAATCGAATTAAACGGTTTTCTTCACATAAAGGATTTAGTATAAAATTGAACCAGAAAATGGTAGATCTCAGGTGAAAAACAACTACTTTCCTGGCAAATACCACGCAGAACGTTGAATGATATTCACCTGAAAATCATGATACTTCCATATATCATGGACATTGAATGCAATGTTTTCGATAAGTGATTATGTTAATTATGTCGTGTTCACCTAACAATCCGCATACCGGTTTCAGGCTTCTTGGCCCTCATCAGTACGGAGTAGTCAACCAGCCAAAGGTCCAAAGAACTCTGGCTGAAGTGAGACACAACGTAAACAAACCATCATCGAGCTTGTAACACCTATAGGTACGCCGGAAAAGATAAACTTTAACTGGCGGTACCTAGTGACAGAAAGATGATGAGGGCCAAGAAGCCTGAAACCGGTATGCGGATTGTTAGGTGAACACGACATAAATTAAACATAATCGAGCTTATCAGAAAGAAACATTTGCATTCAATGTCCATTGATATTATATGGAAGTAAGTATGCATGGATTTTCAGGTGAATATCATTCAACGTTCTGCGTGGTATTTGCCAGGAAAGTAGTTGTTTTTCACCTGAGATCTACCATTTTCTGGTTCAATTTTATATTAAATCCTTTATGTGAAGAAAACCGTTTAATTCGATTTTTCTATTCATTCCACTTCACATGGCACTTATCTTTCAAACAAATATTTGTTGTGTAGTTTATAATTTGATATGGAAAAATATACTAGAAACGAGAAAATTGCCATGCAATTGATGCAACTCGAATTTATGCTCAGAGATTCCCTAATCGTCGCCATCCCACTCGGCATTATTTTCCAAAACTGGAAAGGAAAATGCGAAATGAACCAAAAGGGTCAGTAACTTCATCGTCAGTGAAGGAAAAGAAGTAGACGTGTTGGCCTATGTTGAAGTGATTTGTACAGCGTCAATTCGCCAAATTGTTTCTAAGTGTAATATAAGTTATTCGTCCGTTTGGAGAGTTCTTCACAAATATAATTATCGATCATTCAAGTACCAACTACAGCAACATCCTTACGATAACAACCACAACCAAAGATTAACTTATTGCAACTGGTTTTTCACTAAATACAGAGAAGATGTACGTATTCCATTCAAAATTATTTATTCAGATGAAACTCGATTCACCAACTTGTGTCTGTTCAATCGGAATAATGAAAGGGACTGATCTCAAACAAATGTACATCTGATGCAAGAAGGAAATTTCCAAGAGCGATTTGGCTTCAATTGCTGGATGGGTATTATCGTAGGAAAACTTCTGAGGCCAATAATTTTTGACGAACAACTCACTACGGAAAGATATCTACAGTTCCTTAGAAATCAAATCCTGCGAGGTATATTCTTAAGTTGTTATATTTTTTCACAATGTATTATTTCTTTTTCATATTCCAGATCACCAGAGCTTACACCGCTAGATTTTTCTCTCTGGGAAACAATTAAAAATCGGGTGTATAACACAGCATCAGCTACTCGTGAAGAACTGGTGGCATTCCAGAACATCACTGCGGAACAGCTAATCAATGTAGTGCGCGCAACAATTGAAAAAGTTGAACTTTGCCGTGATCAAGGAGGAGGTCATTTTGAAAATTTAGAACCTCAATGGACTAATTTGCGACTTTTCAATCATTCTTAAAACGACGGTGAACTCATAAGCCTCAAAGTCGTATTTTTCCCATGTTACTTGATCAAGAATGAATCGATTTACACGATCCATGGCATTCTAGATCGAAAAATAAAAATTGGAATAAAAATGACTTTATCTGTCAAATATTGACATGTGAGGTGTTGTTGGATTTAGAATGTCCATTCAAAAATCGAAAGTTGGGGTCATTTCCAGTCAAACCGGAAGTACGGCAAAGCGAGTAAATATGTCAAAAAATGTGAATTGAATCATAATACATAACCCCCAAATATCGTCATTCCATCTTCAATAATCACCCGGTATGTTATGTTTGTAACTTGATGATCTTTTAATTCGGCGCACTTTTTATTGTAGCCCTGAAGAAGGCGAAAATTTTGCCGAAACGTTGGCAGTAAACAAGAAAAATATCAGATTCAATCCAAATTTCGTTTTTTTTTCAAGCCCTCTCATCATCTTGCATTCATAGAAATAGTGGAGCGAGATGCATAAAACTATGCGTTATTCCCATTTCTGTTATCGCGTAAATATTTTTAGGAATATTTGTAGAAAAAATCCTCGTGTGATCTGAACTACATTAAATCAGTTCCGATAAATTGCATTCCATGGATGATTTTTTCCAACTCGAAATGAATTTGTTCATATAGGAAATTTGCATAGAATGGAGGGAATTGGTTTACCGCTGAATACTACTGTCAGAGTTTCCGTAATTAACTCATCGGCACGTTTTCATTCTTTGCCTATGCTCCGGTAATTTACTTAATGGAAACATTCAGAAAGGTTCACTGCATATTCAACAAGCGTTCGGATATTCCAATAAAATTATGGAGGGTAATCATTTTTTGAAATTTTAGAGAAAGCATTTTGTCTGGAAATTTTACTGAGTGCGATTTGCGGTCTTATTATCTGATTTAACCAGGAAAGCGATTGTGGGCTAGAGAACAGACAAAAGCTCAACGTGTATCTCAATCTACCACCTGAGAGCACTGTAGATACAAACTTTTTCGTGACTTTATTGATTTTTACAGGCGTTAGAGAAGTGGGACCACCAGGATATTGAATTTGTGGATAAAGATAGAACTTTCATGAATTCTGTCAATTTCTTCTCAAACCCTTGAAAACTCACCCGGAAGGAGAATTATGTTCACATGTGTTGCATTTATCTTTATATATCCCTCCAGATAAACGGGTGTTGGAGTAAAATAGTTTCAAGCCTTTCGAGCCCCTATAGTTATCATAAAACCAGTATCATTGCGGTTTTGTGATCTGGGGTGTGATGTAAAACTATAATATCGAATAGCATATGCTGTCCATTTGATGACCAAAGAGATTCATCGTGGGTTCGTGGACGGCCACTACAAAAATGTAATACGGAAAATGTTACCAGAATGGAGTATTTGGAAGAATAAATAACCTGCATAAATCAAAATAGCCAATATCAAACTATTAAAAAGAAGTTCAAAGTACTGAGATTAATCCAAATGTCATAGAAATTTTTACCAGGGCTGGGGTATCCATATAATATATAATGTCCCACGTACAAAAATTGTATATACAAAACGATCATTAGATGGCCATGGGACTAGAATGAATGTTTTTTCTATTTTGCAAATTAGGTGAAAATAATTGTTTTTCGAAAAGTTTAAATACAAAAATTCCAATCGTGAATTTGAGTTGTACTTTCTATTTTGACGTATGGTACCTCGAAACAGAATACCTACTCAAATTCTAAACAAGTAAAAAAAATAAACAAACTGTAATTTTCATGCCTCTGCACGAGAAAATGCTAGATATGTTGAACGAAAATAAGTTATTCACTTTGTAAATCAAATGGATTTTGTGTCTACTCACACATATCCATGTGATATTTGTTTGTGCTCTTCCGGGAGAATATCACCTAACTCTGCAGTGGTTTCTGGATTTCATCTGCCTGTGAACGTGTCATAAATAGATTATATTGGGGCTTCCACAATGCAGTTCTTCCGGAAATTCGGGTGTAATGGTCTGGTTGCGTATAGTGGAATGAAAAACGCAATGAAATATAAAAAACCCGGAACCCAGTGTTACTTTTCATGCAAATTTTATGCACTGGATTCGTTGCAGAAAGTACAACATTCATATTTTAGAAGTGAAACGATATTACCAATTGATCACAAAGGACTAGTGAGGAATATAAAGCTTATATTGGTAAAACTGGAAAAAAATTCCATGATAATATCACTTCTTTTCGGTCTTCTAATAATTATCTCATTGCAGCAGAACCTACAGATTTAAGAATAATGTTTTTCTTTTCAACTTTCTCAGTGTTGGAGAATCTTCCGATTCGAAATCTTCTCAGTACAATTTAGACATATTCAAAAACAAATCGATATACGACATATTGGGAAATCACAAATCATGACAATTTTGTAATGCCTGGATCCAAGAAAAGGTCCCGTACCGGACGGTATCCCAACCTCTTCATAAACATTTTTCTTTGCCTCATTCATCCATTTGAGTTCTTAATCATTAATCAAGACTGGAATAGAAAATCAAATAATTATCTGAATAAAAATGCAAATTTTCACATTCAAATGTTTTCTTTCGATTTAGAGTCCTTTCTCAATATATATCAGATGTAGTTCAATGTCCAGTGTGGATTTAGCCGGGAAAGTAGTTGTTTTCTGTTAGATATCACAAAAAGAATCTCATTTTTATTGTGGACTTTTCAATTAACAGAAAAAAAAATCTAGTCAATTTTCGATTGAGAATGTTTCCGTTTTCAACATGAATATCCCACAAGAGGTTACTTTGAATGATGGAAAAACAATAGTTGGCTTCATCCCACCAAAATGGAAGATTGACCAAGTTATACCAGTGTTAAATTAAGATAAAAACTATGGTCCAATGACCTTACTGAATCACTTCAGTAGAATTATTGTGGCTACATTCACTGATATTGCCATTTTCAGAATTAGGAATCTTTTGTTTGTTGATTTGTGCACAACGATTTTTCTGAGGAAAAGGCACATATTGGGAGGCTACTTACTTTTTGTTCTTATTGTATAAATTATCCCTGTCCAGTCAGGTGCCCCGTGAAACTTTTTTACGGCACAGTTCTTGTACAATAAGATTATTCATATACAAGTTGAAAGGTACTGGCCCCGGAGCAGTATTTTGAGATACACCTGTCCAAATTCTATTTTACTGGAGGAAAGAAATCTAACATTTTTTGTTATATTTTTTCCGAAAACTTTACCAATACTCGATATTAATGCAATAGGGTGCTAATTTGTATGATCAGGTTTGTCTCCATTGTTAAAGAGAGGCTTGCTTTCTTGGCAATTTTCCGGAAATTACCCATCATTCTTATATTTGTTTATTATACAAGCTCGCGTTCTATTTTCTGATTAGTTGTTAATTAAGATTTTCCATTCACCAGCCAATCAGAAAACACTAGTAAAATTCAACAAACTTTCGTTCGTAGACAGCTTTGTGAACCGTGCATGCGAGAATCTTGCTCGGCAACAGTGTTCAGTTCACGTGCTCTGAATCACTACAATAGTCACGAAATTATTTTTAAAACAATATTCAATTGCGAATGTTTTTCTTTTTTCAATTTTCTTTGTGTAGTTTGTTTCTAACAAGTGACTGATTATGATCAGTGCATCAAAGCAGAGGATGAGGTCAACTAGTTCTGACTTCATCACCAGTTTGTATATAACAAGGTTAGTTGTTTTCTTCACTTTGAAATTGAATATCTATCTCAGGCAACCTGCAATGTGTACATTTACCACACAATCAGCTCAACATTCTACATTATCCAAATGCCGAGATATATATATATATATATATATAGAATTTGTAGTTTTATTTGCTGACTGAATACGAATTAAGTGACTGGTATTTGGGTTATGCAGCAGGTCAATAAGTGTACTCTTTTACACGGATTCCAAGCTACAACCACATTACATACGTTAACAATGTTGATTCCTGTGAGTTGTATACACAGTTTTGTTCATATAACTTTATATATGATTTTAACATCATCGCCGCATAACCTCACTTACACTGTGAGTTATGAATGTCTTGTTTTTCTCTATCATATATTCCTATGTGTCTTTCTATTTTGTAGCATCCCTGATGATGATAATAAATATTATCGAAAGCTTGGAATCCGTGTGAAAGAGTACACTTATTGGCCTGCTGCATAACCCAAATACCAATCACTTAATTAATATATATATATATATATATATATATATTGTTTTCGACTGGATGGTAGAGAGAGGATTGTATTTGGCAGGTTTCGCTCATTTATTCAAAGAAAATGCTCTTTTTTCTGTTTAAGAAGAAGAAACCTATATATATATATAAATA
The DNA here is from genome assembly GCA_018342105.1 of Gonioctena quinquepunctata. Taxonomy (NCBI): domain Eukaryota; kingdom Metazoa; phylum Arthropoda; class Insecta; order Coleoptera; family Chrysomelidae; genus Gonioctena; species Gonioctena quinquepunctata. The sequence continues at coordinate 619,536 of JAFIRS010000164.1, forward strand.
TATATATATATGTATATATATATAAATATATATATATATATATATATATATATATATGTATATAACACTTCTCTCTGAGGGCCATGTCCATTAAATTCCTTCTACTTTGTTTTCAACAGTCCCCTCACTAATACTCTCTTTCATATATATATATATATATATATATATATATATATATATATATATATATATATTTATATAGAGGTTTATAGTGCAGTCACATTCAGAAATGTTTTTCTGTTCGTTCGAGATTTATTATCTCTTCTTCAGGAACTCTGAATTAACAATGATTTGATCAGTGATGTTACAGAAATAAAATTGTTCGAACTTACGAAATGTGAGGTTATAAAATAGCTAAACAATGCAGTATAAAATCGAGGAAATTATTCATTCTTGTAGGGCTTATTGTAAAAAACATTGAATTAAGATTATCACATACATTCAGATAAAAAACTTGTTATAAAAATAATTAAAAAGGATGTTCTGCTCAGCAGATCATTAAAAACATAAACAATCATGTGAAGAACGTTGTCACTCTTCATACTGATGTGTGCAGTGACAGTGACTCTTGACATCTTACAGTAATGCCAATTGTTTTGGGAGGCACTGGGTCTATCGTCAGTTGTTGAGAGTTAGTGTTTTGTGAGTTTGGTGGTTGTTGGTTGTAGATTTGGTTGTTGGTTGAAGTAAATATGTGTATATAATGTTGAGTCCTTCTATGTCTTTTTTAGAGTTTACTGCCAGTAGTTGTTTGAGTATGTTGGTCATTTCTAGAAAAACTCTTTGTGTGTGTGACCAACATATTCAAACAACCACTGGCAGTAAACTCTAAAAAAGACATAGAAGGACTCAATATTATTTACACATATTTACTACAACCAACAACCAAATCTACAACCAACAACCACCAAACTCACAACACACTAACTCTCAACAACTGACGATAGACCCAGTGCCTCCCAAAACAATTGGCATTAGTGTAAGATGTCAAGAGTCACTGTCACTGCACACATCAGTATGAAGAGTGACAGACGTTCCTGTCACATGATTGTTTATGTTTTCAATGATCTGCTGAGTAGATCATCCTTTTTAATTATTTTTATAACAAGTTTTTTATCTGAATGTATGTGATAATCTTAATTCAATATTTTTTTAAATAAGCCGTACAAAAATGAATGATTTCCTCGATTTTATACTGTATTGTTTAGCTATTTTATAACCTCACATTTCGTAAGTACGAACAATTTTATTTCTGTAACATTACTAATCAATATCATTGTTAATTCAGAGTTCCTGAAGAAGAGATAATAAATCTCGAAAGCTTGAACAGAAAAAAGAGCATTTTCTTTGAATGAGTGACTGCGAAACCTGCCAAATACAATCCTCTATATATATATATATATATATATATATATATATATATATATATATATATATATATATATATATATTTTTCTTCGTAGATTTTCGCGGATATAATGTGTTGGGATAGTTTCTCGGGTTTCTCTCGACGTTCTGTCTTCTTGGTCCTCAGAAGGTCCGATTTCACGACATTTCGGCAAATTCTCATCTGCCATCTTCAGGTGATATCTAGAAACAGTTCACGAAACAGGGCAATGTGAATTTGCCGAAAGGTCGTGAAATCGGCCCTTTTGAGGACCAAGATAACAGAACGTGGACAGAAACCCGAAAAACTATCTTATATATATATATATATATATATATATATATATATATATATATATATATATATTTTTTATGTTTAGAAGTACGTTAAATGTTTAAAGAGTTAAAATTAGATTTGAAAATTAAAAGAAATTAATTTAAAAAAATATTCATATTCGGTAATTTGTGCTATGTTATTTTACAGTTTTTCTGAAGATTCAACCGTTTTTATGAAACCTTATATAATATTAATCGATACCTATGTTTGAAATAAACATGTTTTCAACATTACAAGCAATTGGCATAATTTAAAAAAAATTTGAAATCCAAATTTTGAGCACAAGCAGATAACAAAATATTAAAAGTTCGAACATTTGAAAATATAGAAAAGCAGAAACGTCAAAAGAATGATTTTTACATGTCTTGTATATAGTTTATAAGGTAGTTAGAAAAGTTTTGTAAATAAAAACTGTCAATTAAGTGAAAATAATAAAAAGTGCAGAAAAAGGTGCGGGAAATTCAAAAATTCGAGAAGGAAAACAATATAGGTTGGTATGAAGGGAGAAGAATCAACAAGCTGAGGGGATTGAAAATAAATAATTTTGGAAGAACCACGTTAAAAAATTACATTTGGAAAAATCAAACAATTTGGAATAGAAAATCAGTTATCAGCCAAGAGAACATGAGAAGAATATGAAGAACAATACCAGATAAAAAAAACTCCAAATGCAGAGTTAACATTACCTTTCTCCATTGGAGATTTACCAATGCGAGGAGAAGTCCCAGTCGACGAGAGCAGTTGCAGTTTCCAGGAAAGGGAGAGAATCCGAAACACTGAACATTTTGGTACAAGAAGTCTCAGGTATTTGTTGAAACCATAAAAGTTACCACAGTGCAATAAAAAACTAAACTTTTGAAGAATTTTCATATAACTTTCCACGAATTACTATAAAGAAACACGTAACCCACAAAACTAGGTTGATTTCACTTTTTTATCACACAATTTCACATTTGCTGTATATACTTGCTTTGAAGCACTAATTAGTTTATTTATCGCAGACTAGGTAGTAATAAACTTTTCCTGAATAAAGGAAATTATTATTTTTATGAAATTCTGCATTATTTTGAATGTTTGAGCGACAATGAATTGCTTTTTTCTGAAATTGACACCAAGAACCACTAGAGGGCTCCACAGTAGAACCAACTTCTGAGATTCCATAGGCGTACCGATTGAGTTAGCTGAGGTGAAGGAAATAAGGTAAAAGAAAGGAGGTAAAGTACATAGCCGAAGATATTAAATATTTATATGGGTATTTATTTATCAATACATATTAAATGAATCTTAAAAAAGGGAACCACTTTTGAAAATAGAAAAACAAAAGTAAAACAATATATATATATATATATATGTTATAGTGATATTCACTTAAATGGTTTTTTAAAAATAAACTTTATTTTATACTTGTTTTACAAAAATGATATGAAATTATATGTGACAACTAACGGAATAGAAGTGCCGAATAGAAGTGACGCTCTTCGGTTCTTGGGGTCCTCTTATAGATGCGGTGGTGCTGACTCAGAACTGCGCCTTGTTTACGGCTTCTGGAGCCCAGGTGGATGAATGCTGACTTGGCTTTGTCCTATTTGCTCTTGCAACAATGTTGCAACTGTGTTGTGGAATTACTGCGTAGAATGCCTGGATTTTGGATATAACAGCTCCCATCTTTTGAAAAAGTTGATGCTATTGGATGCAGCAACTTTTAGACTGAAGTTTTGCTTGGGCCGGAATTCAAGATTATTCTTTCTTCTTCCTCGACGTCTTCGCCGATGTGGATACTAGGTCTTCTTCTTGAAGGTAAGAACCTAGAAAGGGTTCTGAAGGGTTGACGTTGGCCTGGAGGTCTTGGGGGTTGATCATCTCCTCTTGGTGACAAAATTCCAATTTTCATGGGATAACGTTTTTTGCATTTACAAAAAATATATAAAATTATCAAACATATTATCAATATAATTATAAAATAGTAAACCAGGATATATGTTTCGTGATAAAAGGTTCATTAATAATTTTGTCAATATCTTCAGAATATTGATTTAATTTATGTTGAGCTATATTCAAATCATCAACATTTAATTTACTCAATTTTAATGGTTTCAAAATTGGCATATTGTGTTTTTCAGGCAAATGTTCACAGCATTCGAATGGAATTAAAATAGCATGACTATTATAAGTTACATTCTTTTCAATATTATTCATATGTTTTGAATGTACTCTGGTATTCCCAATAAAAGCATTACATTCTGGTTGAAGTTTCAAAATTGAATTCAATTGAATAATTTTAGTGAAAGGTTCAATGTTTGAACAGGTAATTGTTAAAGGTAAAGGATCTGATAAAGTTATTAACCAAATATTTGTGTCTAAATTGAACACATTATAATCTTTAGCAAAAAGTAAAGACATTTGACAGGTTCTTGGTAATTCAATAGAATGTCTGAAGAGTTGAGCCTCACATATAGCATCTTTGTCTATAGGGTAAGGTAAAATATCAGAACAAATTCTCATATTGATTCCTAAGGTTTACAATCATCTAAATTTTGCAATATAAAATATAACATAGAATCATCATCTCTCGCAATATATTTTGAATTGGTTGGTAAAAGATGTGAAAGTCCGGTCCTGTTATCAAGGATGGGGATTGGATATAATTGAAAGGATGTGTAAAATTTCAGGTTCCACTAGAGGAATTTTCAGAACAAAATCAACTCTGTTTTCTGTTTGAAAAGCTTCAAGTTCAATTAAATCTAGATATTGAGCAATAGACGAGGTTTTGCAGGAAGTGGTAAATTATTCTTTTAATGATTGCAATGTCTTGAAGAACATATTCCAAATCTCTAGGGTAATAATTGATGTATGAAGTATTTTAAGTCTTGAAAGTGATTGAATTCAAAATATCATTCAAATAGGATTCAATGTATAAATAACTTTCCATGAGAGTTTCACAAATCTCTAAAGCTCTTAGTTTCGCTTCAATGATTGCCATATCATCTGAAATCTGAAAAATTGATTTTTCAATCTCTTTAATATCCTTGTTAAATGTCTCTTCATCTATTTGTAATTTTTGTATAGTAGAATTAAAACTTCTAATTACTGAAGTGGTAACTGAAATTTGGTTTTTCAAAAGATTTTCCAATTGATATTCGTCTCTGGTTATTTTATTAATGCATTCATTAAAATATTCTCCGTCACTACTATCCAAATTACCAGAGGTACCAATACCGTTGATTAATCCTCTTTTAATCCTTTTATTTATTGATTTCGTATCAACGTATATTTCTTCTAATTTTAAATTTAAAGAATCAGCAATTTGCTTAGCAGGCTGATATGTGTTTTAACTCTGTATAAAATAGTTCATTCTTGGATTATCTGTTTCTAAAAATATCATTAGATTATTAAGTATCTTATGATTACGTTCTAATGCACTACTGATTAGGACGTATCTTTAAAGGCTAACAACGTCCACTTATCGTTTGATAGCTTCAAATAGGATCGTTCATGATAGTACACTCCAATAGTGTTGTTGATCGGGATAACTGCAAACTGGCTTAACGCTGCTGTCGCAAGTGATATCAAAGCGCAAAAATAGCATTTCGATCTGAAATGAATTATTCGAAATAAGGTTTCATTCTATCAAAATTAATTTTAGAGTGTTGATTTGTTTCAAGATTTTCAAGAAGGGCAGAATTTTGGAAAAGTTCCAAAATTTTATAAGGACCATTAAATTTATTTTGTAATTTGTTTCCTATTTGAGACTCTTTAACGTATACTTTGTCTCCAACTTTATAGTCTGGGGTTCATGTTTTATGTCTTTGTCATATCTTATTTTGGCTTTTCTTTACTTCGGTTGGTTTTCGCTCGCGCAATTTCATAATAATACGAGATTCTGTTATTTAAATCTCGAACGTATTTAGTGATTAAATCTTTTGATTATATAAGATTTCTGGGGTCGTGTAGAGGTGTGTCCGAAGATCAACTCATAAGGAGTAAATCCGTGTGTCTTATTTTTTCGTGATGTTATAACATATAACAGCATAGGGAGTACATTTAAAGGATGTTCATCGGGATTTTCTATTTGTTGAGATCTAATCATTTCCATTAGTGTAGCATGGAATCTTTCTAAGCTTCCATTACTCTGGGGATGATTTATGCTTGAAAAGTTAATTTGATGTCATATAAAGTACATAGGTCTTTCATGGTATGGTTATTGAATTCTTTTCCACTGTCACAATGTATTCGTAACGGGGTTCCATAATGTTGGAAATATAATAAAGAGTATTGACTACTGATTTAGCGGTTTTATCTTCCATTGATAAGCTTGTGTAAACTTTGTAAGTTCGTCTCTAATAGTCAAGGCATAATTTTTTGTTGGGATTTCTAAAAGATCGATGTTAATTCTTTCGAAAGGGTTTTCGGAGTTTCAGTAATGACTAAAGGGTTACTCAAATTTTGTCTACAGATTTTAGTTTTATGACATGTTTCACATTCTTTTATGTATTTTTCTACGTCTTTAGTAATACCAGTCCAGTTATATTTTTCTCTAATTCTTCGTAAAGTTTCATTAATACCACGGTGTAAATTTGCTTTACCATTGTGATATTGATCTAATATCAAAGGAATTTGATCTTGGTCTGGGGTTTGAACTACGTTCTGACAAATTTGAAATTTAATTTCATCCTTGTCTGCAAGAATGTATGAGAGCATTTCTTGAATGGGAAGATCTGAATTATTTTCGACATAATAATTTTGTGTTGGTTCGAAAACATGTTGATCTCTATATAGAGAGCTGAACATATATTCTATGGCATTATTAGGGTCGTATGGTATAGGGATTATAAAGTATTTCCTATTTTTGATCGTTTTGCTAGTTAAAACATTTATTTTATTATAACGAAAATCTGGTTCGTCTTCAAAAATATCTTCAAAAATGGTTTCATGTATGTCTGTCGTTTTGTTTCTCTGTGGAAATATTATTATATTTTTATGGCTTTTGTCCAAAAGTTGTTCATTTATAAATGAAAATTTGGAATACTCAATTAATGATTTTTCTTTAAAAAGTCTTGAAAAATTTGTTAATTCTTCTAAGGTTTTTTCTTTTCTTCATTTGTCATTAAAATTTTAATGATTAATTTTGATGCGAGATAAGGCGTCTGCATTTTTATTGATTTTGCCAGGTTTATAAATTATTTCATAGGAATATTCTTCGAGTTTTAGCCGCCATCGAGCTAATCGGCTACCAGGATCTTTTATGGAAAATAACCAAGTTAAAGGTCTGTGGTCAGTGATCAAGATGAATTTTCTACCAAATAAATAAGGTCTGAAGTGCTTTACTGCCCATACTATAGCTAGTAATTCACGTTCAATTGTTGAATATTTAGTTTCTGCGGGACATAGGGTTCTGGATGCATAAGCAATAGGAAGATCTTTGCCAATAGGTCCTTGAGAAAGAATGGATCCAATAGCAAAATTACTTGCGTCACACGTAAGAATAAATGGGTCATTAAAATTGGGATAAATCAGAATAGGACTTCGAACTAAAAAGTTTTTCAATGTTTCGAAAGCATCGACACATGTTGTGGTGAATTGGAAAGGTATATCTTTTTGTAATAATCGTGTTAAGGGTTTGGAAATTTTTGCGAAATTAGGTATAAATCTTCTATAGTATCCTGTCAATCCTAGAAATGATTTTATTTCTTTGGGACTAGTTGGTTGTGGAAAATTTTGAATACATTCAATTTTTTCTGGGTTTGGTTTTACTCCGTCTTTTGTTATTAAGTGTCCAAGATAAGCGACTTCTTTTCGTAAAAATTCGCATTTATCAGGTTGAATTTTTAAGTTAGCATTTTGTAGTCTTTTGAAAATATATATTTTTTCTTATATTTGCTGGTTATGAATAACTATTAATTCAGGGGGTCTGCCTGAAATGTGACCAATGATTTTCTTTCAGGAGGTCTACCTGATGTATGTCCGAAAGTTTTTATATCGGGTGGTCTACCTGATTTGTGATAAAAAATATGTATTTCAGGTGGTCTACCTGATTGATTCAAAAACATTGTTTTGGATTTATCAAAATTCTTTTTATGGTTTCTTTTCTGAATCTGGTGGGAAAGCAATTTTTAGTTTCGTGATTCAACTATTTTTGGAATATATTTTTTATTAGATCTTATTTCTAAAATTTTTATTTTTAGAAATTCACATTCTTCAGGTGCAAAAGAATTTGGAATTTTTATTTTTTTCTTTGAGTTTACCTCTTTGACAATTTTTGATTTTGGTTTGAAGTAGACTCGTGTTTTTTGTTCAGGAAAAATGTTTTCAATAATTTCAGGTATTTTAGAATTTTCGTTCGAATCGATTTTGATTGGGTTTTCCTTTTCGTGGGCTAACAGTATAGCCTCATTTTTCAAATCAATTTTTGCTTCGTATGGTTGTTCTGACCTTGAAACATCTCTAATTTCTTCAGGAAATTTTGGGCTCAATTTAAATATATTTTGTTCAATTTTGAGAAGAGGAAGTTCTTTAAAATTCGTTATTAATTTTTTATTTTTGATATCAACTACGCCATCGTAGTGTTCGAGAAAATCTGAACCTAGAAGTCCGTCGAATTCGATATCTAAATCGTGAATGTAAATTTTATGTAGGTCTGTATCATTAAAAGGAATCATGACAGATTCTTGTATCATGATTTTTTCATTAGAAATTCCTTGAATAGGTAAGTTTTCGGGAGAACGATATAAAGGGTAATGTGCAACTGTTTGGGGTTTAAAAATAGAAATTCCTGCTCCGGTATCTATAAGAATTTTGAATTTTCCTGTACTATCCAATATATAATATAAATTATTAGCGTTTACTGTATTTAAATGAATTTCTGAAGAGAGTTTTGGAATGAATTTTGGGATTGTGGTGTCATTAGATTGGTGCAATTGACTTTTTCCGTGTTTTTGTTTTCTATCTGGAGTAAATTTGTTTGGTCGACAAGGTTGTTTATTTCCTTCTCGTTCAGACAAATAGGAGGACTGTCTATAGCTAGGCGTGAATAAAATCCGATGTGTCAGGATCTTCATCAAAGTAATCATTATATGTTTCGAAAGAGTCGTCATAATGTTGTGATGAATTGCAATCATAAGATGCATAGTTACTGTTATCAAGTTCTAGAAACTGAGAGTCGTTTTGAAAGTAAAAGTCATTTGACTGATATTGAGGTTCATTGTAATCCTCATTGAAATGATGAGTTCTCTGATTCGAAGAGTATGATGGATAATTCGGATTTCTTTGAATTACAGAGGGTCTTACTTGGGTTTGATTCGAATTTATTAATCTGGGTTGGAATTGATTTTGTTGAAATGAATTCCTTTGGAATTGACTTTGCTGTGAGTTTGAAGTTGATTGCATTCGAGAGTTTGGGAATCGTTGTTGGAAATTTTGGAATCTCGGAAAATTTGAATTAGGATTCCTGTTGAAGTTTGGGTTTTGATTTGGATAAAATTGGGAATTTTGTGGATTTTGACTAGAATATGATGAAACGTTTGTATTTTGGTTTCTAAATTGATCATGTCTCGTCATGTTTGGTTGATTCATATTACTCATTTTTCTTGGTTGAAATGATGTTGAAGGACGATTTGATTGATTGAGTTTTGATTTTCAAAATATGATAATTGAAGTTCTCGTTTGATTCTAATTGATGCTTCTAGCATGTTAACTGGGTCGCTTGCACGAATTATCTGACCTAATTTGGATTCAAGACCAGTTAATAAAGTGTTAAGAACCATAGATTCAATTAAATTAGATTGAGCAGTTTTCTGCATTTGAATTAGATTTGATTTTTGGATGCAAGATAACATTTTTGCATGATGAGTTTGAAGTCTCGAAAAGAAAGCAAGGGCATTCTCTCCGGTATTTTGTCTAATTCTCTGTAAATCTTGGATTAATGAGGTGAGATCTCTTGAATCTCCAAAATGAGCATTAAGTAGAGTTTTTATTTCGCCATATGTTTCAGGATTTCGAGAGTTTATCAATTGGGCTGCTTTTGTTTCAATTTATTTCTAATGTGAATCGTTAGCAAACGTTTTTGTTGACCGACTGCCATTTGTTGGGCATGGTCGCAGGCATTTAAGAAAGTATTTAAAGAGATTGGATCTCCATCGTACTGAGGGACGATAGAAAAAATTTCAGATAATTTGTATGGTTCGAGTTCGGGATCATTTCCTACATCAGCATTATGATGTTCGCCATCGTCGGAAACAGACATTTTAATGGGGTCTTTTCAAAATGGGTGAAATTGTCAAAATAGGGTATAATAGGTCAAAATTGGGACAATTTGCTATTAACAAAACAGGACTTTTTCTGAGATTGAAATTGAAAAAGAATTGTAAATAGTTTCAATGAGTGAATTGAATAATTTAAAACTAGATGATTCGATGTCACTTACAGTTATTTACAGGTGAGATTTCTGAAGTTCTCTGCCAGGGGCTTCACTAGGTGTTCCTATCCACAAAGCTTCAGGGGGGTGGGGGATGAGTGCTGAGTTTCTCTGTCAGGGGCTTCACTAGGTGTTCCTAATCCACAGGGAAGTCTCAGGAGTGCTGGGATGATTTTCTTATTTGCTATTTTCTTGTTCTTCTTACTTGCTAATTTCTTGTTCTTTCGCTGGGTGTTCTTCTTTCGCTGGGTGACGGAAGATGAAATCCGGCTGGATGAGCGTTGCTACTTTGGGATGAGCCTCGTTCTGCGTGTTTCCTCAAAGCTCCAGAGACCGTCTTCTCGTCTTGCGTTGGGTTCTTCTCACAAGGGTTTGGAAACCTCCACTCTGGTATTTCAAGGTGTTGAAATCAGGGTGTTGAAAAATCCGCACGACTGCGCCAATTTGTTATAGTGATATTCACTTAAATGGTTTTTTAAAAATAAACTTTATTTTATACTTGTTTTACAAAAATGATATGAAATTATATGTGACAACTAACGGAATAGAAGTGCCGAATAGAAGTGACGCTCTTCGGTTCTTGGGGTCCTCTTATAGATGCGGTGGTGCTGACTCAGAACTGCGCCTTGTTTACGGCTTCTGGAGCCCAGGTGGATGAATGCTGACTTGGCTTTGTCCTATTTGCTCTTGCAACAATGTTGCAACTGCGTTGTGGAATTACTGCGTAGAATGCCTGGATTTTTGGATATAACATATATATATATATATTGTTATGATGTCTGGTTGTGGAAAGTAAATAAACAAATATAAAATAAAATAAAAAACATCATCATCATAACAATATATATATATATATATATATATATATATAATTATTTGTGATGCTTGTAATGAATTTTCGTTTGAAAATACCTGTTTATTCTATTCTGTCCCGTCCCGTCTGAAAAATCATGGCATTTCTTCTTAATTCTTCAATTTGTTTCTTCAATCGGAATGTGCTGCTTCGACAATTTTTCAGATAAAAATGATAAGCAGTTTCAAGCGATATATGCAATAAATATGCATTTTCAATTATATATGCAATACATCAATTTTTTCTGCTCATCCTTGCAGAAAATAAAATCACTTCCAATGGAATTTCCCTATAAATAAGCGCTCCATTTCTTGGATTCATACGATTTATTCCTATAAGATATTGATACTAAATTTAATGAACGTTTTGGTGCCCTTCATCGGTAATCACCCAGATTTATGTCCAATATTGCCACATTCACTGCTCGAACCAATATTGCCTATAATAATAAAAGTGACAAGTAATATCGAGTGATTGGATGCACCGCGTGAAATATCGGAATTTCCGTCTTCAGTCGGAATTATAACTGACGGAATATAATCAAATTATGGTTTCCAGATTCTGATTAACTTTTTCCCAATAAATAGGGTTTAGATTAACATTCCCAACCAACATTTTTGTTTCTGTTTACTTCTTTACGAAGAATGTGCTCTGAATACAGTCGGCAAATGTTTGCGCAATTTGGTAGCATTATTAAGTATATAGAAATTTTCCAATGAAAATTCCACACCAGTGATTTTTAACCAATCAAATTTGGTTTTTTCGACAGATCACCATGGCAACATATGTATTTTAGTGGATTTTTTTTCTCTTGGGTACCCAACAGCGAATTAAATCGGACATTTTTTGACGTTTTTATGACAGAATAATATTTTTTGACAATACTGGTTTTTCGTTCTTTATTTAATTTTGATACATTTCAATTATATAGTTGAAATGTTTTCTATATACTTCGGACACCTCCTTTCTTTTTAAAGGCGAAAAAGCTGGATTTTGAATTGAATGAATTGAATATCTAGGTCTAATAAAATATATATAATATTTAACCACTATTTTATTCACCATTTTTCCATTTAGCACTTTCAATTTTGAGTAGTTTAGAAGCAAATATTCCTGAACGATTCGAACCAAATTTTCTTCCTTTAAATAGAAACCACAATCTTCTAAGACATAGTACGATGATTCATCATTACATCAGACAATTTTATGCATATTTTACATACAGCATGATTTTCAAATCGATAAATTTTTAAAAGAAAAAAGTTTGCGTTTGCACAATATTCTTTTTACTACAAAACACGAGTTTTTGCTACGTTTTGTACTGTCAAAATACGATGATCACAGCCCCCTATGATGTTCGCTGATGCTCGTTATGAATGCTATGCAATAAAGCGCATATAGAAAATTAGTAAAAACGCAAAAAAGCAATTTTCTACCACTTGTAATTACTCAAAACTTATGATAAATTGAAAAATGAACTATGTTCAATCTTAAAATGTTATTTCCATGTAACTACAACATGTAGAAATCAACAATTTTTGGGCTAAAATCGCTGCCGAAACTGTGACGCAAATTAAATGTTATAATAATAATAATAATAATAATATTTATTCCTTAAAAATTACACATTGATTAACAAGAAATAGTCTTAAAATATATTATGAAAAAAAAATTGTCTTAAAATATATTATGAAAAAAAAAGATAATCGAGCTACTTATTCGGAAAGCTATGCCATACGAATAAACAAGGATATACCACTAAGGCTAAGCCAGCGCGTGGTCTAAAAAGTCTATGTCTATATAGGTAATACATTTCTGAGATATTGTTGAGTCAGATTCACAATTTGTTACTGTGATATAAATAGGGAAGAAAATAGAAACTTAGATAATAGAATAGAAACTCAGATGAACTGAATACTTAATAACTGATAACTCCTAGAAATAGCAATAATAACAGAGTTAAATATTTAATAATTTCTACTAATAAATTGAGAATTATTCAAATATTCGGTTCTATCACATTGTGGATATAGCTCCTTTCTGTTGAAAGGAGATGGTTCTTTGTTTTTTTTTGAATGAAAAAATGGATGTTGATTCCTTGATGTTCTTGGGAAGGCTGTTGAATATTTTTATACTCAGGTAAGTGTATCCTCTTTGACCAATTGTTTTGAATGAATATTCAGTGCGGAACATTTTTTCCTGTTTGGCCCTAGTGTTGTATCTGTGATTAATATGCCTCAAATGACTTTTATTTTTGAATGGGTCTACAGACATATGTAGGTAATATAATTGCCTGAGATCTAATGTTTTACTCTCAGAAAAAAGTAGGTTTGAAGAGTAAGTCCGATTTTTATTGAAACAAATTTTCAGATTTTTTTTTTGTAGTACGTTCAGAAATTTTAAGTGACTGCTGGCTATACCTCCCCAAGCTGAGATCCCATACGTCAATCTCGACTCGACTAGTGTATGATAAAGAGTTTTCATTTGAGAGGTATTCAATATATTTTTGAAATATAAGAACTTATAAAGGATACTCCTCAGGGTTCCTACCGTTTTCTTTGTGTGAATATTCCATCTCAAATGTTTGTCTATATATACACCTGAATATTTCACAAATTCAGAAGAATTCAATTGAATAACATTCTCGGAATTCTTTATGTCCAGGTGGTTAAAATCTGGAAGGTGGGAAGAGTATCAGGCGAATGTGAGGAACGATGTTTTTTCGTAATTGATTGTTAATTTTTTCTGATTGAAACAATCTATTATCATGCTCATATCACTCTCAACTTCACTTTTCAGCATACCCCATGATTCATTTTCATAAAATATTGCTGTATCATCTGCGAAGCTTATAATATCACCGGCGGTTTGTGAGGTGAGAATGCCATTCATATATATAATAAATATAGGGCCTAAAACTGTTCCCTGAGACACACCATATTGCACAGTTCTTTCTTCACTCAATACATTATCAATTTTCATGCGTTGCTTTCGGTTGGTTAAGTAGCTTTCAAAGAGTTTATTCACATTTCCTCTGAATCCAAGATCCTGCAAGTCCGTCAGAAGCTGTGAATGGTCAAAGGCCTTTGCAAGATCTAGGAAAACCACCAAAGGATGTTTCTTTTTATCCAAACTATTATATATTTTTGATGTCAGTGAGCAAATGGCATTATTTGTGGATTTTCCTTCTATAAATCCTAATTGTTTTTCAGATAGAAGTTTCTTTTGATTCAAATAATGTACCATTCTGGTTTTTAAGGTTTTTTCAAATAGTTTCGCAATATTGCTAATTAGAGTGATAGGCCGGTAGTTCAAGATTGCATCGTGATCACCACTTTTGTATAAAGGTTTAATAACGCCAGTTTTGAGCGCGTCTGGCATTATACCATCCTCGAAAATTTTATTGATTAAAAACGTGAGAGGTTCTGATATTTCATTCTTAATTTTTTTTAATAGCTCTGCCCGAATTCCGTCGAAACCAGGGGCCTTATGATCTTTCAAACTATCTATTGTACTAGTTAATTCATTTTTTGTTACAGGTGCTAGAAATATTGAAGATTCTACGCTAGTCACCTTTAATGGTGAGATTGAAGGGGTTCCAATTTTGTCTGCGAACTTCTTGCCTAACGAGGTGTAATGTTTATTAAATAGGTCTGCTATTTCTACACTATCAGTGACGGTTTTTCCTTCGTATTGTGATTAGTTTATATGATTGTGGTAGTTCTTTTACTATATTCCAAATTATTTTATTGTCACCTCTGCTGTTATCAATTTTATTTTTGTAATATTTGATTTTGGCACTTTTTATTAGTGTATTCACTATGTTTTGGTAATTAAAGTATTCATTTTTTACTACTTCGTTATTTTTATTCTTTTTGTACTCTTTGAATAGTTCATTCCTATGAATAATACTCTTGACTAAACCTTGTGTTATCCAGTTTTTCCTCTTTACTTCATTATGTTTTATGTTGTGTGATTTTGAGCAGATTTCGATGGCATTTTTCAAAAACGATACAATATAATCTGTACATGCATCAACATCTTGCAACGAATAAAAGTGAGCCCAATCATGATTTTCTGATTTATTTTTCAATTTTTCATAGTTGACTATAGCGACGGTATTATTTGTTTTTATAGGTATTTTTGGGTGTTTAAGCGGCAATTCCAGCAGGGTAGCGGAGTGGTCTGTACCTACCTTTATGAAAAAACCTTAAAATTATAATTTTCTAACCCTTGTAGTAGCTCTAAGTAACTATGAAATGAAAGAATATAATATTTTATGTCCTAAAATAGTGATTTTGTGCTACTACAATGAGTAGAAATCAACAATTCATAGGCTGAGAATCCATTGGTGACGAAACTAAACCTGTTCATGTACCTATATAAAAAACTAATATTTTTTTTTATTTTGTACCACTTGTAGTAGCCCAAAGTTGATAAAAATTGAAGAATATAATATGCTACATTGTAAAATGGTATTTCCATGCAACTACAATAAGTAGAAATCAACATCTTATAGGCTGAGAAGCCATTGCAGCCGAAACTGCAAATAACACTAAATCTATAAGTACCTAAAAAAATTGATGAAATAATAATTTTCTACTATTGTAGTTACCCAAAATTGATATAAAATATTAGAATATAATATGCTACGTTCTAAACTGGTAAATTAAGAATTTATGAGCTAAGAATCCATTGGTGCCCAAAGTGCATCTATTATAATATGTACCTACCTATAAAAAATTTAAGCGAAACCTTTTTTTTCACGTCGTGCCACTTGACAGATTCGGAACTTAAGTATATTTTAGGTTAAGGTTTTACCTAGCTGCCATGGCAACTAAACAATTAAGTCAATCAAAACATTATATGTTTTGCTAGTGTCTTGTCAAAGAAAAAAAAATGGCAATTCTTAAATTATTTAATTTTAATCACAATCTGGTGTGAAATTTTCTTACCGAATACTACACGAGGTTGAATTATTTCCGGAATTTTTTTCTCGCTCATGAATATTTTTAGAAAATTATCCCTCGTCTTCGACTCGGGATAATTTTTAAAATATTCATGAGTTCGAAAAAATTTCCTGAAATAATGTTACCTTTAATGTTATTACAAAAAATTCTATACCACGTGTTTTAACCAATCAGAAACTTCAATCTGACAATATCGCTATGACAACAGCAACATTTTTCGGAAATTTGTATTACCCCATCAACAGAAATTGAAGTTTGACAGCAAGTACATATGTACATATTTATTTCATGATTTGACAGTTACATTAATATTAATTCAATTAATAATTTTATATGATATCTAAGATTAGGCAGTACATTTTTTTATTTATTTAACACCCTTTTATTAGCTTCACTAGTAACTAACAATGTAATCAAATCTTACAAGTTATATTTGACCCGATTAGTGTGAAATTTGGCAGGTGTTCATAGTTCCCGTGACAATGCATTATTGAACTTTTATTAGAAAAAAAACAATATGGCGGCACAAGATGGCGGACGAGATTTCTGTTTATTGTCCGATTCAATTCAAAATTGGTATGTGGGGGTTTTCAGGGTCAGAGATTATGATTTTTTTTTCAAAATTCATTAAATCAAAATGGCGGCTCCAAGATATGTGGGGGTTTTCGGGGTCGGAGATTATGAATTTTTCGTCAAAATTCAGAAATTCAAGATGGCGGACGATCTCAGTGGTAATGGTCCGATTCTATTGCAAATTGACATTTGGAGCTTTTTGGGATCGGGGGGATTGTAAATGATTTGCCAAAATCCATAAATTCAAGATATCGGTCGAATTTTGTAATTATGGCTTTTATTAGCTTCACTTGTAACTAACAAAAAATGTAATCAAATCTTGGAAGTTAATTTTAGCCTTCTTCTAATTGTCGTATCGAAATGAAACTTGGTATGTATATGTAGTTTGGATGACAATACTATATTTGGTAACTTGGAGCTGATCTGCTGATGGAGCCAGGAGGTGGATCGTGGAACTCTTCAGTGGCTAAAAGGTCACAGACAAGACTCCTTGCAATACTGAAGCAATGAGGGAAATGTAAAGAATGCGTGCTCAAAGATTAAATTTCGATGCGCAAGATCGTGAGTGTAATAGAAGGGAACAATAAATACCCTATGATCCTACTCGCCAAGAATCACGTTGAGACTTGGTGTACCTTACTTGTAATTATATGTATATATTATACGTCGAGACTATTTGTGTGTAATATTTTTGTGAATATGTAAATATTATAACTTGATTATTATTCAATAAAGAAAATGCTATCTAAACCAACTCTGAATGTATTCTGTACCAGTAATGAGTTATTTCAAGACTAGAAAGTAAAAAATGAAAGATTTGTAGTTGACAAAAAATTGAAAACATACTTTTATCACGCACTAAAAATTATAAATAATTAAACTGACTTGTATTAGTTACGATTTAAGTACCTATGCATTTCACCCCTTATTTCAACTTTATTGTAGAGTAAACGCAAACATAATTTTTTTTAAACATTACGTGGTGGATGAGAGTTATCCTAGGTAGGTAGTTATTGGCCACGTTTATACCGTGTCTTGGTATGCAGACTAATGATTATATTCCTACCAAATTATGTTAGTCAGTGTGGTATAAACTGTGCACTTGGTCAAGTTACTAGCTTGGTTTGGTACCGGAATTTGTTGTGTTCCAGACTATAATACTAAGTTGACTAAGATGGTGTAAACAGTATCATAAATTTTACCAACCCTGACTGCAAATTTTGGTTTGAAAGATTGCTAAGCGTTCTGTTGTGGTTATCGCACTGCCTGAATGAACGGAATGTAAACAATAGCCATTAAAAATAGAGCGAGACAGAGTTAGTGAAAAATATGTTTTGTGATTCCTAACCTTAGTTTCCGCATCATTACCTCGGAAATTGTTTTATATATTTTTGTTAGTATTTTTTATATAAAATGTGTTGCTGCAGTTCAGAACCTCCTATAAAAAAGTCCAAAGATATATATTAATTGGGCAAATGAAGAAACCAGTGCGTTTCTCCAAATATTTTTGGACAAGAAAATTATATCAATTTTGGATGGCAAAAACTTTAAACACCTAGACATTTACGAGAGCCTTGAAGGAGACATGTTGAGTGGGGGCTTTACAAAAACTGCTGAACAAATGAAATTTAAAATGACTGAGCCGCTCACTGACATCCAGACATTATCATTGACAGATGACACAATTCCGAATTAGATAGCAGAGTTTCAAACCTTTCTCGTGGTTACATGACTAAATAAATACCAAACCAGAATCAAGTTGGTTAATTAATCATTTGACAAAACACGATGTAAATAAACGATTACTAAAACATTTGCATGCATTTTTTCATTACATCTTCTAAACCCTATAAGTAAATGAATATTCCCTTCTCATAATCTGTCAGTAGCGGCGGAAAACAATTTTCTGAAGGGTTGAACAAGGCTTGACTCTGAAAAAAGGAGGACCCTGTGAATTATTTGAGAAATGAATTATTTTGTATAGTGCGCACTGTTCGATGGACTATACCTGCCCCATTTGAACTGATTATTATCGAAAATGTCGAAGTAAACTTCAAAAACTCTTGAGAAAAATGTATTTTGATCACCTTATACCTCGAAAACCAAGCCGTTTGGGACATGTGTTTATATGAACTTTTCCTCCTGAAATATTCCAAAAAATCACCTTCCGAAGTTTGTCGATGTACTTAATTAACACCCTGTATATATATGTTGTTATGATAGGAAATGTTTATCAATATAAATAGAATAATAAAAAAAAAGTCAGATAATGAAACTGATACATCACATGAATAGCAGGTATTTATGTTATCGTGGTTTTATGCTATGTTTACTTTGCAGTTTTCTGTACCTTTAACTTTTCTTAAACCTTGCACCAGTCTCTAGTCAACGCAGAGATCTCAAAAGTATAGCATTGGAACTTTTTTTTAATTACATGCAAGTTGCCAACAATTTATTTCATTTGAACAACCTTAAAAGGAAAACACAAATCAAAATTTTTGAACAAATTCTAGATCACAACTAGACAATACTAAATTCACAACACCCTGTATTGGAAAAATCAAACTTGAAAGAAGATGACAGCTACATGTCAAATAAGTTTATTAATAGTGAGTTTATACAGCAAGTAAAATAAAATAAGAAATGAAATAAAGTAATTTAAAAAGTTAAAACTACACAACATTCATAACAAGTTTATACAGAAATAAAATGAGAATTCATATAAAATAAGAAGTAAAATAAAAGATGGTTAACTTTCATCTTTTATTTTACTTTGACTAGTTGTTAGGCACATGTACATACTGAATGATTTAGACAAATTGACGAAAGTTGATGATAGATGGACATGATATAATAGCTCTTCAGTCCTAGTGTATATGTTTTTGTTTTCATAACTGGAAAATGGTGTGTTCAGTGCCATTTTTTAAATTTAGTTTTTGGCCAATAATGACTTGAGATGACAAAAATTTCATAATATTGTTAGTTTTGTCAACAGTAGCTTATTTTTCATTTAATAAACAATAACAGGGACCAATTTTACAAGTATACATCATTGAAATTGAGATAACCTCAACATAAAATCCCAAATTTCAATAGGACTTTTCATTTAGATGATTTTTAAGGCGCCTGCGCGTGTTTTGAGACCCAAAGTCTGATTGGCTATTGGGAAAGTGAATAGCCATTGGTTATTTTTGAAATAACAATTTGAGATTGGCTTAGTTCAAAATTAGCGGTATTTTCACATTATGTCAATAGTCAACTTCATGTCAAATGCACCTGCATACATTGGCGTTCCTAACTTTCTTTGTAGGTTAAGTACTTATTACCTATTTTATACCGCCAAAAACCTTTCATTCGTAGATAAAATATTGTACACGAATATTTTCTAATAGTGAGTTTTCTTCTCCATGTAAATTCAAGTCGACTATCCATAGGAAAACTCGAAACTTTTTTATTTAAAAAAAAAAATCGCCTTCAATGCCGTTGGGTTTGACAGGTGAACAAAGTTAGTCATTTGTCACCTAAATGAAAAAGCCTATTGACAGCTTCTTACTTTTTACATTAATTTACTCAGCTCTATAAACACTCTGAAAATTATTATTTCTTATTTTACTTTATTTTATTTCTTATTTTATTTTACGTGCTGTATAAACTCACTTTAACAAAAGGTAGAATTTTGAAGGCAGAAAAATGTCATAGATGAATTTTAATCCACTTTGTATGTAGTAAATGAGATGTAGAAATAGTTAGTGAATATAAAAGACATGGCATAATATAGAATTAAAAATTGAGTAAAAAAAAGTGAGCAAAAACGTAAAATCTGTGGTGAAAAACAAAACAGTGAGGGTAACCAGAGAGGACAACAACGGAAGGAAAGGAGAGAAAAACATTTTTTTTTAAGAGCAGGCTGTACAAAAATTAATCAACAATTAAAGTGGGAAATATGAAAGCAAACACAATAACTCTGCGATAAGACATATCAACTAGATGTCCCAATCAAACAGCCATCCAGATATTGCCCAGAAACTTAAAACTTAGCTCCAGTAAACAGTAGTCATTGCCGAGGGATCTTTCCACCACTTTCAAAGCAGCTCGTAACAAGGAATTGCTGAATTCAACAACAGGAACAACGAACAGGACACAGAGAAGTCACCAACAATAAACCTCAAGGTACTTTTAATAAAACCAAACTAAAATATAGTGCACATTGGTTAGACACTCACTAAAAGTTTTCCAACAAATATTTTTACATACTATTATTAGCAAGTATTATCAATATCCATCATATAGTGGTACATAATCTATATTCACAATTTAAAGATTATTTAATTGCTTATAGCAAACCACTGTTTGTTTACATTTAAATTTGAATTGAAAAGCACCAGTAATAAGATATTTCGAGCAGGTTAGGTAAACATAAGTTTTCATTGAATAAAAAAGGAAATTATCTGACCGATTTCTGCTTTCATCTCTGTCTCTATGGTAAAATACTTCCTGTAATATTATTTGAACACTGACTTCAAAAAAAGCCCTACTGAATCCTGCTTCTGAGAGAAAAGGAACTCATGCGAACCATAGGCGTCCCGACTGAGCTGAGAAAGGTAAATAATACAGGTAAAAGAGTATTTGGAAAAAGGTAACATATCCGGACAATTCATGATTGTGTGATAACTATTTATTTTTCAAAAGTTTCTTAGCAAAAATCAAAAGTATCACACAAAATTACAAATATTTTTAAACAATTTGTTGTAATGAGTGGTTATCAAGAACAAAAATAATTGCTTATTTTATCAAAATAAAATAAAAGAAAAAAACAAAACCACACATCATAACAATATATATATATATATATAATATATCTTCAAATATGGAATTGAAACAGGAAGACGAGAAAGATTTACATCTCAATTTTCCTATTACAAACGACCTTTCTCATTTTCCGTTGTAAAAAGTTGAACTTCAAAAGGAAATCTCATGCGGAGAAGAGACAAAATAGATAAGTATTTCCCATTTCGCGGATATTGTTCAAAGCTTCTCTGTATTCACGCATCCCATTCGATCTTGCCGTATTTCATGATTATACTCGGTGAAAATATCAACGGAAGCCATTCCAAGAATCAACAAGTGAGACACATAAAGCTTGGGAACAAAGGCTAACGGAATATTTAAAATATGGAAAATGTCAAAGTTGAAACACATTAAATTCGAATGAAACTGGAATTCAGTTCGGGAAAGGAAGTCGTATAATATCATCAGTTTCGTGGGATGACTCCCCTTTCTGAGCAATATGTTCGGGCTTGATTACAAATTAAATGAACATAATGCCAACAGTATACCTGGGTTATCTTAAGTAAATGAAATGATTTTATTTCATCATGAATTCTCATTACGAGATATCGTTAATTTTTTGCAATATCTTCCTAATCCAGGGAAAAAAGTTTTTTGTTGGAATCTCAAACTCCATTCGAGAATTGATTTTGACAAAACACCACTTTGCAAGGGTGATGGAACTTTTGTTTGCCTCACGCTACAGACTCAAAAACTCATCCCAAGTTAGGTGATGAGGTCTTAGTAAGTCGGGGATAGATGGGCCAGGTTTTCTTAAAATAAATTTCGTTTAACGTGGAGCCATTTCTGAGCTTATAGCTTTGCCCCCTCAAAGTTTATATATTTATTGTGATTTGATTAAATATAAGAAAGGAATAAAAAGTTCAAAAAAATACTTATGTGGACAATCTATACCGAATATGCCAGGGATAGATGGACCACAGTGTTATTAAAACAATAATAGTAAATGGAGTATAATATTTATTATACATATAAAATATGACATAGTTACAAATAATAAGGCTTGAACCTCAATTAAAGTTGAAGTAAACACATTTTTGTCCATTAAAACGTTCACAATGATAACCCTGAGAAATAAAATAAATGAGGTTTACTTTATGTAATGCTTCTTCAAGCTTTGAGTTTATCTTTAAGCAACTCTTTTTTTCCACAATAGTCACATTTATTATCATTTCGAGTACATCCTTCATGGGACTATTTTGAACAAGATACACATTTAACCCAGTCCCTTTTCCGTATCATAATATTTTTCCCCACATCACTAAAACTATCAAATCCGTCATCAAAAATTTCATCAAGATCGATTTCTTCTGTGACAGGTTCTGAAGTTTTCCATTTTTTCTCCTTCATAGGTGGCTGTGTATTTCTTAAAGAATAATCTTTCTTTCCGAATTGTTTTTTATCCTTTCGTTTTTTTCATTTCATCATTTCCTCTTTTGTTTCTAAGACAAGTTATGTTTTCTGGCGAGCTCAAAAGAGTTGAAACCGTTTGCGTTCTCCTTTTAAATGTCTGTACTTTGTTTATGCATGGTATTGGGTCTATTTTATCCAATACTTTGGAAGGCGTAATCCCACTACATCCTGCAACTTATAGTAAAACATCTGTAGTATTGATTTCCGATCATGAGTTAGATTTAGCTTATGTTACAGGCATATTGTTTTGTCTTGTAGGCCCACTAGGTCGAGCAACTATTAGGGCATCATTTGTAGTGCTACTTCCAGAATGAAGAGAGTATCCAACACTAGGGTTAGGTTGTGTTGTTTCTGAGCATTCTGAGAAACAGGCGTATTCAGTAATTGCATTAGGATCCAATGGAATAATTCCACAGGACTCCGTTGCTTACACTTTCTGATTTTCCCCATCCGGAACTCAAAAGCTCACCAAACTGGAGTTGAGTGATTTCTCGTGAAGCATTATTAGTCATGTAGCAATTGAAGGCTGAGTAAAAGCGTGCTTCAAATGATTTGAAGAACGAACGGTCCATGGGCTTGTATGGGAAGATATGCTCATTAAAATGATGTCGTTTTTTTCAGCAAACTCCAGAATTTTAATGCAACTGGTGTGAGATGTATGGCCATCAAGAAGAAGAAGAAGAAGAAGGACTTCTCCTGGTTTCCTGGTCATGAAATGGGTTTCCACCCATTCAAAAAATATTACTTCATTAATATAAGCTGACTTTTCTGACATCTCAACTTGGGAACCAGGACAAAAATCCTGCTTTAGGTTTTCACCTTTCATAATGGCGAAGTGCCCTCCCCATTTCCACAAGCTAGAACAGACATTGTTTCACCCTTTTCTCCCGAAGTCACATAAGTAACATTCCGCAATAACTTTTCCTGGTTTATTGTTCATTTGCAAACTAGGCTCATCCATATTGAACATATTTCCGGGCTTGTCTATTAGTGTACGTTCTATAAGAACACTTTGTATTCAGTCTCTTGGCACTAGAAATAGAAACGCCTTCCGCCTGTCGAATTTGAAATTCAGGATTTCGAGAAAGGAAAGATGACAGTCAGCCAGCTCGCTTTGTTCCTCTATTGAAAGTATGCTTCAAGTGTTTCTGTCAGCTCAAAAACCATGGAACGTACTGCGTCCCTATCAGGTGTGAAACCACGTGACTGTAACATTTTAATGTGTAAAACATTCTTCTTATTCTGAATGCCCAAAGTAGTACACTTTCCCAGAGAACCCTTGGTTAGGACATAGATTTAAGTCCCCTTATTAGAGTAGTTCTCGGGATTCCAAAAGCACCAGCAGCTGCATTGACTCCCATATTTTTTTGTTCAACTGCTTGAACTGCTTTATTTGAATCTTTTTTGGACCATTCACCATGCCCTGATATCCCTGTTCTTACATACCTTGTTGGCATTTTCTGCAACAGGAAATGATTTCAGGGAAAAAACTAGTAAACGACTGATATTTCAAATGGTATAACGCGTGGTCCGTCGATCCCCAATATTCTACCTGATCCATCTATCCCGAGTTCCCCTAGTCCATCTATCTTATTTGTCCGTTGTAGATGGACCACCTTTGTAGTCTAGGTTAGGAGTATAACTAGAGACTCTACGAAGCATTTCTAGCGATAAAACAACAACATCGTTCAATCGAAATAATTTAACATGAAATATAAATTGAGCTTGAAAATGTTTTCACTTCAACAAAACAGAAAAATCACTTTTTCACAAAATCTATCTTATGACGACTAACAGCACATACTGCAACAACTACGGTTCAATTTTATATTGAATCCTTTATGTGAAGAAAACCGTTTAAATTCGATTTTTCTATTCATTCCACTTCACATGGCACTTATCTCTCACTATATGCTAGACGGGCTTGCCACTCCTACTGAGAAGGAATCTTTTATTTAGAAACCTATCGAGGTGGGAGATTTTCGGAGTGTTTCTTTCTGTCACTAGGTACCGCCAGTTAAAGTTTATCTTTTCCGGCGTACCTATAGGTGTTACAAGATCGATGATGGTTTGTTTACGTTGTGTCTCACTTCAGCCAGAGTTCTTTGGACCTTTGGCTGGTTGACTACTCCGTACTGATGAGGGCCAAGAAGCCTGAAACCGGTATGCGGATTGTTAGGTGAACACGACGTAAATTAAACATAATCGAGCTTATCAGAAAGAAACATTTGCATTCAATGTCCATTGATATTATATGGAAGTATGCATGGATTTTCAGGTGAATATCATTCAACGTTCTGCGTGGTATTTGCCAGGAAAGTAGTTGTTTTTCACCTGAGATCCACCTTTCTCTGGTTCAATTTTATATTGAATCCTTTATGTGAAGAAAACCGTTTAAATTCGATTTTTTAACTACGATATGGTCTGCCTATCCGTAGGTAAATTTTATAGGAATAATTCTCACCCTTACAATTTTTTCCAGGAAGAGCCAAGCACAATGCGGCGTCTAGCCCCAATCAGCAGCAGGTCCTCGTGACATGAACATGAACTCGACGCAGGTGGTGGAAAACACGTCTCTTATCAACATTGCGTCTCCGTCTCATGAGGCTACTTACACTATCACACAAGTTGTCCTAATCGGCACCGTAGGTGAGTCACATATATTAATTCAATCGACCAAGTTGGTTCAGTATCACGTTTCACTTAAATTCGCGTTGGAGTCATACAAGGTTCGGTACCAGGGCCTCATATCAACGATGATGTCTCTTCGAGCAGACGTTGGAACTTCGGGATAAATTTGAGCACAAATATGTCATAAAATCCTCAAGTAACAAGATGAATATCGGTGACATCATAGATTCAACAGAACCAACAAAGAATTCAAATCCTGGAAACCCCAGCGTTTTTCAATAGTATCGGATCAATAATCACAATACTTGTTCGCTCTGTGTTGATTTTTTACATAATATAAAACCGTACAAATGTATTGATTGACATTCAAATCATATCCACAGGCCACATTTCAAGTCATTTGGATAATTTTGGAATCGTAAAAATTTTTAAAACATTTCATTGAAACTGAACTTTCATAAATAATAAAACATCCTCGCATATCGTCACCCTTGATGCCCAATTATTGGTGGAAATTGAAGCAATTCCACGATGGGGAGAATGCTGAAGATTGTTTGAAGTCAAATACTATTATTGTTTTCATTTTTTTGTACGCTTTGAACTGTTTTTTCAAAGAAAAAATAGCTGAAATTTTGGAAAAACAGTTTTATGTCAGCCTTGCCAATGAAAATGAAAGAGTAATTGAATATTCTCAATATGAAATCTTCTGATATTCGAAAAAGAACTTGTACGAGGGTAGTCTGAAAAGTTTCCGACCTGAACATGTAAATGGCAGCACTTGTCAACTATGGCTGCGGAATCGGTTTGCACATTTTTTGAGAAGTATTCACCAGAATAACAGCCATTTTAGACGCGCATTTGTTTGGGTGTTTTTATGAAAATTGAAAAAATCGAGCTGTCATTAAATATTTGCTTTTGAAAGGCAATACGCCTACCCAAATCGAAGACAAATTGGACGCTGCGTAAGGGGATTCTGCACCATCATTAACAACCGCAAAATTTTGGGCAGCTGAATTTTAACGTGGCCGTACCAACTTGGGAGACGATGAATGAACTGCAACCACCATGACGCCAATTTCGTTTATGAAGCTTTCATTAACGATATTACTTATGCGATTAGCAAAACATGCTCCATGATCACAAAAAAGGCACACAGAAGTTCTCTGAATAACTGCTGGATGAACAATGACGTAATTAATATGGGAAACATTTATTTTGGCTCTCAATTCGACGATTCAAACTTATCAGAAAATTATAAAATATCTAAAAAAGTCTATAACCAAAAAATAAAAAATACGCTTCTAAAGAACGTTACATGCACAAAATTATAATGAACAACAGAAAACTATCTGGAACCTAGTTTAAGAAAAAACGGGAAAATTGCCCAAGTCACCTAACATAGAAATACTTGACAACGATGCCTTGATAAAACCTAGCAAAAAACTTGCGAATGCTTTCGGCAATCATTTTTCAAAAACAGCTATCGATGCCCGTTTTAATGATGTGGATTTCTCTGACTACACTACGATCTATGTATACCAAACGTTTGATTTCACTCCCGTATCTGATAAAATCGTCCTGGATGTTATTAGATCTCTCAAGAACACAAACGCTTTAGCTGCAAATTGTATCTCCACTAGTTGATAAAAACAGTGGGTGTATACATAGCCAAACCTTCATCTCATATCATCAACCAATCAGTATGTATGGGTACGTTTCTCGATTCTCTCAAAATTGGTAAAATTATTTCTATACACAAAAATGACGATTCACAAATATTCATAATTATAGACAGATTATGGTCCCATCAGTAATCAGTAAAATCATTGAAACATGTGTTTACCATCAAATGCTGGGTTTTCTAATACAATTTGATATCGTCTGTGATCAGCAACATGGTTTTTTCTCAGGTAGATCGACTAAGAGTGCTTCAAATTCGTTTTTGAAATATTTGTATTATGGCACATCATGGTTTTCTCTCTAACATTGATAAACCAACCAGGGTGACAGAAACATCCTCGACTTTGATTGATCATATCTCTATGAAAACGTCAAATGAAAGTGCCAAAAGAAAATTTTGTTTTAACCCTTCTGTATTCACCATAAACCTGACTGATCATTATATGTTATTATCTATCGAGCTCCCCAGTCAAAAACATTAATATAGAAATGAACAGGAAAAAAAGCACCTATATCAACTACTCCAAATTCGAAAAATATATCTCAAAAAAAAATGGGAAATGGTTAAAAGCCGAAACCAAAGAGTAAAAATTTAAAAAAAAAAAACCATAAATGCCACAGGGTCTACTTCACTCTATCAGACACAGAGATCTACATAAATTATTTGAACCAACTTCTTAAAAAAACTAAAATGAATATTACATATATGAATAAAATCAAACAGGCACAGAAAAAACAAAATCTAGCAACAAATTAATGAAATAACAAACAAAAAAACCCACTCTAGTAACAGCACCCCCATACGACATAACTGATGAAGAGGGGAACAAAATTGCAAATGACCTAAGTGAAGCTAATTATTTCAATACATTTTTTGCTAGAATTGGCCTGAACATGGCAAACACGATAGATAGAAAAACTACTCCCATCCCCGATCAGCAAGTTAATATTTTTTCCACCCAGTGACACGCAATGAACTAATTACCCTGATTTCTAGTCTAAAAAACAGTACTTCTGCTGGTTCTGATAGAGTGCCCGTTTATTTAATGAAAAAATGTCATCAATACTACTTTCTTGATCCCTTATGTCATATATTCAACCAATGTTTTGTAAATGGCATGATTCCAAACAATGTCAAAGAAGCTATTACAACACCAATTTTCAAATCTGGAAACAAAAAACTGGCCACAAATTATAGGCCAATATCGGTAACAAATAACTTTGCGAAACTTTTTGAAAAATGCATAGAAAATAGACTCGTACATTTTCTGGAAAAACATCAAGTCCTATCACCATGTCAATATGGCGGCAACACTTCGAACAGCAGCTCTGGCCTTGGTATACTCTGTCGCAGAATATTGCTGTCCTGTTTGGATCGACAGTGTGGACACCACAAAAGTAGATGTGCAACTAAACCAAACAATGAGACTGATTACTGGAACTATACGGCCAACACCAACGCGCTGGCTCCCAGTGCTCAGTAGTATCACACCACCGGATATCCGACGAACTGCGGCTCTCATCAGAGAATATAGGAAAATCATGCCTAGCACGACAATATCATCGGCTCAAATCAAGACATCCAGTCATCCGATCAGCCTTAGAATCGAATGAAAACTTTCATGCGACTAATAAGTGGATTACCATATGGGCAGAAACTGCAGGAGACCACTACATTCAACTAGATGACCCAACGCAGTGTTTCAACGGATCTGACCTGCCACGCCGACTATGGTCAAAGCTCAACCGAGTTAGAACAGGTTGCAGGAAATGTGCTGATTCCTTACACAAATGGGGCAGGCAGAATCCCCACAATGTGATTGTGGATCTCCGCGGCAAACTAACCGCCACATCATATCAGAATGTCCTAACCGTTCCTACGATTATGACCTTGAAGATTTTATGAAAGTCACACCAGAGGCAATTGAATGGCTACGCAATTTGGATGTAGATATATAGTTCGTCATAATAATTATGTTTGTCCTTATATATTTAAAGTTTCTCTGTTTATATTTAAAAAATTTCTGTTTATACGTATTGTGTATTTTATATTCTTTCTATCGTGTACATTGCACTGTAACCCCATACGCTGAATAAATAAAGTCAAAAACGAAAAAAAAATGCTTTTTAATGTTGATAACAAATTTAGCAATGACAGTTGGGAGTAGTAAACATAACAGGATATAACTTCTTTCGTATGATGGCACAGTCGGTTTCCTGGTAGTATTTTTGTCAGAGCAGAAAATTTCTTTATTGATTGGCCTATAATAGTAAGGTGCATTACGGTCATAAATTTGGAAATTAAAATGTTTTTTGGAATCTGACTTTTGACAATATTATCGCATATCTTACAATGAACGATACTATGGGGCATTCGCACTATGCCAGAAGGATTTTTGTTTCTCAAAAAAGAATCATCAGATTCATTTTCGGTCTTGGAAGAAGAGACCCATATAGGGCATCCTTATATCCTAACTCTACCAAGAATTTACATGCATAAATGCATACTATTTGTTGGCAACCACCTGGAAATGTTCGAAAAATATTCACAAATTCACAATTATCCTACAAGGCAGGGAGACTTTATCAGGGTACCCAAACATAAAATATCTCTATTCGAGAATATCCCAATTTTCACCAAGACATTGGCCATCAGAAAACACTAGTAAAATGTAACAAACTTTCGTTCGTAGACAGAATTGTAAACCATGCATGCGAAAATCTTTCTGGCAACAGTGTACAGTTCACATGTTCTGAATCACTACAATGGTCTCGAAATTATTTTTAAAACAATGTTCAATTTCGAATGTTTTTCTCTTTTCAATACTGTTTGTGTTGTTTATTTCTTAGAAGTGTCTGTGATAATTATGATTTGTGCCTCAAAGCAGAGTATGAAGTCAACTTGTTCTGATCACCAGTTTGGAAATAACAAGGTTAGTTGTTTTCTTCACTTTGAAATTGAATATCTATCTCAGATCCGCGGACTCAACACCATCACCTACTCAACATCAATGACGTCCACCATCACCTACAGACGAAAAAACCGGATATTCTGGCTCTAACAGAAACACAAGTAAACTCGTCCACCAACAGGATCCATATGCTTTGTCCTGGTTACGAACTCCATTCTCGATTCAGGTTCAAAGGTGAAGTCTGCCTTTACGCTAAGGCTAACCTTTCATGCCAGCGTGAAGAGAGTTTGGAACCGAAATACTTTGATGTGATGTGGTTCAAGCTATCTGATACCAAACTGACTAAGTTCCTCTGCTGCCTTCACCTATCACCTAATGAACCTTCATATAACGACCTCTTTGAGTTTTTATCACTCAAACTGGACTACATTCAGGAGAACCATCCAACAGCTGAAACCATAATCATGGGAGACTTTAATGTAATGTACATAACGCTGCCTGGCTCAAATTCTCTAACAAAACAGATGATGCGGGTCGTCAAGCCGAGGCCTTCGCCATCACTCATGGTCTAGAACAACGGGTCGAGCTACCAACCCGCATCCCTGATGTCAACAACCAGATCTTTTCCTGCCAATACACTAGATCTTTTCCTCACCACCAATCCTGACCCGTATAGAATAGAAGTTTGTGCCCCACTTGGAAACTCTGATCACACCCTCATCTCCACAACATGCTCTTTCCATTTACCATCGAGCTGCACAATACCACCCCGTCTCATGTGGCATTACAATTCGGCCGACTGGGAAGGTCTTCGTATGTTTTTCTCAGCGTTTCCATGGAAGAGAGTTTGTTTCTCTTCAGTAGATCCAACACGATGTGCTGAGAAAATTTCTGAAATCATCATGTTGGGGATGCAAACCTACATACCGAATACCGAAAGAAGAACATCATCCGATAAGACCTGGTTTAACAGAAACTGCTCTAGAGCTGTGGCTTCCAAACAGGCAGCATACCATCGATGGCTTTCGCCAACGTACTATCAGAAAGATTTTGCTGGGTCTCAACACCAACAAAGCCTGTGGATCTGATGGAATCCCGCCGATTGTTCTCAAGAAATGTGCCCCCGAACTAACACCTGTTCTTTGCAAGTTGTTCAACCACTCTTACAATTTGGGGGTATTTCCGTCCAATTGGAAAATTGCAAGAGTACAGCCAGTCCCTAAAAAAGGCAAAAAGGCCCTACCTAGCAACTACAGACCTATTGCACTGCTATCTATTATTTCAAAGGTCATGGAAAAAGCCATCAACATCGAGCTCATGAAATATCTGGAAGACTCAGGAATTGTCAACGATAGGCAATATGGCTTCCGCCATCAGAGATCAACTGGTGACCTGCTCGCTTACGTCTCACATATATGGCAGCTATCTATTGAAAAGTATGGAGAAACTTTAGCTGTGGCATTAGATATCTCCAAGGCGTTCGATCGAGTTTGGCACCAGGGACTCCTCGCCAAGCTTCCGTCTTATGGCTTGCCCCCTCAGCTGTGTTCTCTGCTTGCTGGTTTTCTCTCAAACAGGTCTCTCCATGTAGTGGTCGATGGAGCTTCATCTGACACTCTACTCATAAATGCTGGTGTTCCGCAAGGATCTATTCTCGCACCAACACTATTTCTACTTCACATCAACGACCTGTTGAAAGCAACTTCATGTCCAGTACACAGCTTTGCCGATGATAGTACCCTCCATACCGCTTTCTCTTCCAGGGCCCCTATATCAGCCCGTGAAACCAGAAATGAACGAGGAAGAAATGTTAATAATATAAATATTGACTTAGCAACAATTCTCGAGTGGGGATCCAATAACTTGGTAGAATTCAATGCAAACAAAACACAAGCATGTCTTTTCTCTAGAAAAGCCGATCTCACTGTGCCTAACATAACTTTGTCAGGAGTAACCATACCACTGAAGTCATCCATATCGATGCTTGGTATTACTATCAGCAATAACCTTTCCTGGGAAAATCACGTGAGGTCCATCGCCAAAAGTGCATCCCAAAAACTTGGTTTTTTGTTTCGTGCCAAGAGCTATTTCACCCCCACTCAGCTGCTTATGATCTATAAGGCATAGATTCGACCTGTCCTGGAATACTGTTCCCATATTTGGAGCGCGGCACCTAAACATATCCTGAGGCTATTGGATTCTGTCCAAAAAAGGGCAATTCGTCTCGTCGGTGATGCCTCGCTTACAAACTCGCTCACTTGTCTGGAACACCGTAGAAAAGTTGGCGATTTGTCTCTATTTTATAGATATTTTCATGGGCGATGCTCTTCTGAAATATCAACAATCGTTCCTGCTTTGGCAGTCTCTTCGAGACTAACCCGTCAAGTTCAGTCATCACACCCCTTCGTGGTCACTTTGGAGACCTGCAGAACATCACTTTCCAAAGACTCGTTCATCCAACGAACAGCGAGGCTTTGGAACTCATTGCCTAGGGAGGTGTTCCCCGAGGCATACAACCTCCAGAAATTTAAGAAGAACACCAACTCCTACCTTCTTTCCCTTGGTTCCCACGATGTTCTCTGAACATTACAGGATATCCCTCTTCGTGGGAACCAGAACATAAAAAAAAGACAGCCTGAAATGTGTACATTCACCACACAAACCAGTTCAACATTCTACATTATTCAAATGTTGAGTTAAATATTTATTGCAGTCGGTATAGTGAAGTTTTCTTCTGAGAAAGTCACCTGAAATTAGGCAGGTCACCTAAAATGTCGAATTTTACAAAGAACAAAATATGTTTCCAAATTTTTTTTTCAGATTTTTAACTACTGTAATTTGTTATAAAATGGCAATATACACTTGTCATTCACGGGTATGCAAGAAGTTAGATTACACCCTGTATATTTCAATTTTACATTTTTGAATCATAAATAAAATGATAAATGAATAAATACATTTATTGAATCCTTTTTGATCATAAAAAAATGATATAGGATACGTCAGACAACAAGTAGTTTACAAATATTCTGTGCATACAGATGCATAAAAATATAACAGTTCCACGAAGTAAATATATAAATACACCATGTGATTGATTGAAATGATACATAGAAATACATAGGAATATAACAGCACCACCAAATGAATATACAAATACCCATCATTGATTGTAATACTCATCAGTATTATAGAAACAACCGTTAATCAAGAATTCTTTGAGTTTCATTTTGATATTATTTTCCCTGTTTAGGTTTTTTATATATATAGGTAAGTGATTATAAAATTTTGCCCCCTTATAGGATGGACAGTTTTCATACAGACAAGTTGAGTGTTTCTGAGGCCTAATTAATTCACCGTGCCTGGTAGGATATGCACGAGAGTCACAATTTCGATTGTAACTATGTATTTGTTCTTTAAAAAGTAGAATACATTTGTAAATATAAATGCAGGGTACGCACATGACTTTATTTCCAATAAAGTGTTGCCTACAAGATTCTCTGTATTCTATCCTATATATTAGCCTCCTCACCCTCTTCTGCGAGACAAATATTTTGTTAATTTTTGTGGAGCAGCCCCAAACGGCAATATTATAAGAAATATGGGAATATACAATAGCAAAGTAAACATTTAAAAGTTGGGCTTTATTGAAATTATATTTCAATTGTCTGATTGCATAGTACCCACCGTTAACATTTTTGCTGACATGATTAATACCTGACTCCCAGGTCATGTTACCATCGATGTAAGTACTCAGGAATTTGGTGTTATCTGATGATTTAATTATTTCATCGCCCACTCTAACCTGAAAGTTATAATTTTTTTTATTTTACTTGGAATAAAACTGCATCAGAACAGTCTTTCTTTCATTCACTACTAAAGAATTTCTACAACACCAGTTTTTGCACTCGTAACTCAAGGTATTCAGTTTTTCTTCGAGTTCCTCTGGATTATCAGCATTCGCTGCGATCGTTGTATCGTCTGCATACAGAACTACATGATCTATGCTAATGTGATTGGGCATATCATTAATGAACAGAAGACAAATTAGAGGACCCAATATAGAACCCTGCGGTACCCCAAAATCAATGTTGTACTGCTGCGACTGACAATTGTCAATTTTAACATACATCTTCCTTAGAGTCAGGTATGATCTTAGACATGAGAGAAAGTTACCCCTGAAGCCAAGTGATTCAAGTTTTTTGCATATGATATCTGGGTCGATAATGTCGAATGCTTTTGATAAGAAAAGTGCAGCGACATATTTTCCTTCGTCAAGTGAGTCATAGATACACTTGAAAAAGTTGTAAAATGCACCTTCCGTTGACCTACCTGGGCAAAAACCATGTTGTTGTTTAGATATTATATCGAATTGATCTAGGAACGCCAGCATTTTCACATAGACATATCTTCCGATTATCTTACCTAGCACTGTTGGGACTGTTACGGGCATATAATTTTCGATAGATGTTGAGTCACCTTTTTAAAAAATCGGTGTTACCGATCCAATTTTCAGTTTGTCTGGGCACTCACCAGTTTCAATTGAAAGATTCATCAAAAATGCTAATGATTCGCAGATTGAATCTTAAATATTCTTTATTATTATTGTTGATATGCAGTCTACTCCCACAGAGTTTGTGTTTTTGAGGTTAGACATGATTTCCAGTACATCACTAGGATGAACTGGAGTAAAATAAAAAGTATGATCTACATGCATAGTGGTGTAGTCATTGAACGATGTTGACTCAAAGTTTGCATTTATTGTGCTTTTCGCTATGGTAGAGAAGTATGAACCAAATGCGTTTTGAATTTTGTTTTGATCATTTACAAGATTGTCGTCTAGTAACAATGGCCGATCTATATTTTGTATTCCTCTTCCAGTTTTATTTTTGACTATGTTCCAGATTTTTTTTTGCTTCTGATATTGGCTCATGTTTTCAAGAGCACCCTGATTGAATGCATACTTTGCTTCATGTATTTCTTTCCTATAGAGTTTTTTGAGGACATCATAATATTTTTTGTATTCTAAGTCATCTACATTTCTTGATATCCAAAAAAGATTTTTCAAAGTGTTTCCCATAAGAATGATATCTTCAGAAACCCACAGTTTTTTTACCGAGCTGTGCTTTGTGATTAACCGTTTTTTGTACAGCTGTGCAAGTCAATTCTATCCAATATGTAAGGATTTGCAGGAACATTTCGTAGGCATATTGGATATTACGGACACCCTCATAGACATGTCGGATGAATAAAAATCATCAGCAGATATAAAACCGATAATTATATTTTCAAATAGTGTAAAGCTTCGATAATATCGAAATACACCGACGTGTTCGATCGTTCAAATCTCTGCCTGCGTAAATATTTCACAGGCACGTTCCGTTGATAGAAACATTTTAACGGGGATTGATGATTTGATATTCGTCGGGATATATTCCATGTCTGTGAATAATAGAGTGGAGGCAAAATTCTTCGCCGACGATATTTATAGAATCTCCGGATATTTGGGAGGAATTTGTTGTGATTTCTGGGTATGCGGTGAAGATTGTTTCCGTTTCAAAATCAATAGGAATTGTTTAATATGACTCCCATTTCAAGTTTACCATTGAATATGTGAGAGGTTGACGGTCATATCGGCATATGATTTGTAAGTTGTTATATATTTTAGGTGAAGATCGAAAGCCTCACAATCAGTTGTTGCTGATTTGATGAATTATATTGAAAAGGGAAACATTCTCAATTGAATATTGATAGAAAGATTTTTCTGTGAATTGAAAAATCCACGATTAAAATGAAGTTATTTTTTGTGAATGTCTAACAGAAAACAACTACTTCCCCGGCTAAAGCCACGCTGGACATTGAACTACATCTGATAGATATTCTGGAAAGGCCCTAACTCAAAAGAAAAAATCTGAAATTGAAAATTTGCATTTTCATTCAGATAGTTATTTGATTTTCTATTCCAGTCTTAATTAAGAACTCATAAACATGAATGAGGCAAAGAAGAATGTTTTCCAAAAGAGAGTACTCACCAGAAATCATTCGTAACATTGACGCAGGAGAGACATCGCATTCACTAGGTCCTCAATACATTTTTGTCGACGAAAATCTATTTCACGCTTCCACGATCATCAGGAAGACCGGAAGAAATGGGAAACACATTTTCAAGAAGCAATCTCACTTTGCAAAGATTTTTGTCGAAAAAGTTTTTCTGCTTAAACTGAAAATGATATAAACAGGATGTTCATAATATAAGATGTGGAATATCTACGACCTTTTTTTGGAGAGCACTTTGAAATTAGTGTTTTCTGACATTAAAACCTGTCATGGGGTATGATAGATTGATTTGTTGAAAATATAAACAGGATGTTCATAAAATCAGATGTGGTATCATCTGCGACTGAAAGATAAACTTTAGTCACTATCTTCCATCGTCAAGATAACCTCTTGTGGGGTATTCATGTTGAAAAGGGAAACATTCTCAATTGAATATTGATAGAAAGATTTTTCTGTGAATTGAAAAATCCACGATTAAAATGAAGTTATTTTTTGTGAATGTCCAACAGAAAACAACTACTTCCCCGGCTAAAGCCACGCTGGACATTGAACTACATCTGATAGATATTCTGAAAAGGCCCTAACTCAAAAGAAAAAATCTGAAATTGAAAATTTGCATTTTCATTCAGAGGTTATCTTGACGATGGAAGATAGTGACTAAGGTTTATCTTTCAGTCGCAGATGATTCCACATCTGATTTTATGAACATCCTGTTTATATTTTCAACAAATCAATGAATTATATATTTTCAAAACTGCAGAAAATATCAAATTCAACCGAGCGATTGAGTGAGACTGTGGGGATAAGAGAGATAATATGTTTATCGTTAGAGATATCTCTTGTTAACAAACAATATAATATAAAAATAAAATATTCCATTTAAAAAATATGTATAGCATATTTTTGAAGTTCGGATTTTTTTTCCAACTCGGGTACGATAAGAGATAGAGCAATTCTGCGAAGCGAACTGCAATCGATTCAGAATGGCCGAATTAGTCTAGAAACGGAAATTTTTCCTAAATATCTTTGAAAAACCAAAGTGGTCGTATCGATCTACAGTTCAAACCAAAATATGGAAAATCCGACAGATTCACAGTGAATCCTGAAAAATCGAGATAACGGCGAGAGAAATCATAGATAGCGCACCGATCGACTTTGACATATGTCAAATGAAAAAACCATCGGAGCGCAATCTGAAAATAACTTTTCTATACGGAAATAACTCCGCTGAATCCAAAAAAGTGACCATTTCGTAGATAGGACATGAAATGAAAAAGCCTCGGAAAAAGCTATTACTCTTTTTTCCGCCAACGCACCGACGCACACAGGTGAGAATGACCAAAAATCTGGCCAAAATCATTTTTTCTGAAGATATCTCAATTGAACAATAACTTGATGCACTATTGATAGGGCGAGTAAAATTTGACTTTGAGCACTTTATCTAGTTATAATAATAATAATAAGTTTATTTACCAAGTGTTATTAGTACAGAGTTAACACTAGAATTGTTGAAATGTAAATAAACGTGGAATTCCCACTAAAACTGGAGTTGCGCGTGGGTTACCTGTGTGTTTTCAAACAAAGTCGTTTTCTTGACAGATCGTCATATAGAGTCTTTCGAGAACTATTTGCTGTGTGTGTAAAATTTGCTGCAGGGTTGAAAGTATTCTATTTATCCTGGATTCCGTTCGAAAAGGTTAGAATCATGTTTATTTGCATAAAAACATTACTTTTAATCTATCCAGTCGAAGATAACACGATTTCAAAGTTAGTATGACAAAAAATATATTCCATCTACTATCTTTGGAATGAGAGAACCATATCAATCAAGATCAAACGTCATATTTGGTATCATATGAAAGCTCATTTCAAAAGCTTCGAATTGGTATTAAATTCAGCTGCGCCTACCTGCGCTTTTCAGAAAAAAATCTGTTAGGTCTATTTGACTCGTGATAAGTGTATACGCGCCAAGCGCTAACTGGAAAAAAATCCCCATAATTTGGAAAGAAATTCTGTTTTTCTTCAATTTGAATGTGAGAACTCATTGTTGGGTTATCGATTGTCTTCTTGCCCCCCCCCCCCATGACGAGATTTACCCCGTGGGGGTGGGACAAAAATCAATATCTTTGATATTTTACAAATTCCGTGGCTTATTTCAAAATTTACACCAAAAATAATTCTAAACAAAATCAATTTCCCTGGGTTTTCTAAAAAATCAGGTCCCTTCTTTCTTAGTATCTAAAATCCATCTGAAATAGAGCCGAGATTCGCGACCTCAATTGATCTATTTATTAAAGTAGGTACATTTTATATTTTCATGACAAGATAGGTCACTATAGTATACTGGTAATTAAATTTAGGACTCCGTTATATCGAGTCTATGTTATTGTACAGGGTGTGCCGTCAGAAATTGTCCAATATCCTAAAATAATCTGCTTCCAGTTCTGTCTCTTTCGAACATCTTGAATCCACATAAATATTCATTATTGCATCACTGCATAATTAATATTTTTCAATATTTTCACAAAATGAAACATTTGGTACGTCAAAATGTTTCATTTTGTGAAAATATTGAAAAATATTAATTATGCAGTGTCTGTTAAATAGTTCGTCAAGTCGAACATATTGAATTTTTATTTTTTTTTTAATTTTTTTTTTCCAGTTGTGTACCTATAGAGGAAAAAAATCCTATTGCATTTTTTCACCACTCTTTTGCCGAGCCAGAAGATTACGAAAAATATTTCCAGGCATTATAAGTAATTAGCTTTAATTTTGTATTATTGTTCTATAATTGACAATTGTAGACTTGAAATTACGTAAAAAGCACTTTTTCCCATTATCTACCTCCCAAAAATCTTTTCATTGCGGTAGGGAAGATTTCAGAATGTTCCATCGACAATCAATCGAATTGCAGAAAAAATATTCAGTCAGAATGTAAAAATATTAGAGGTCTCGTAGTAATAACAGTTTTTTTTCCACATATAAAAATCTCAATTAGTCGACGAGAACTTGTTACTTTTTATAAAAATGGCGCATCAGATGAGTCAATATGTGAATACCTGGTTTCAAAAATTCGTGAGGCCACAAATTATAAGGACGAACTACCAGACATCAAACCAAAGTTGTCAAAATGTATACATCAATATAAAAAAAAGTGGCAAACTGCCTCAAGAAAAGATGAGCGTTTTCAAAGTAAAAATAAAAATTGGCTTGACACTTCAATGTACTTTTCTGTTCAAAAACATTGTC
Organism: Gonioctena quinquepunctata; assembly: GCA_018342105.1. NCBI lineage: Eukaryota > Metazoa > Arthropoda > Insecta > Coleoptera > Chrysomelidae > Gonioctena > Gonioctena quinquepunctata. The sequence continues at coordinate 658,855 of JAFIRS010000164.1, forward strand.
AAAAGTTGGAGAAGCCGCCATTTTGAATTTTCATATTTTGATGATGAATTCATTATTTGCGTCCCCAAAAATCCATACAAGTCGATTTTGGGTTGATTATGATTATTAATAACGAAGTTCATCCGCCATATTGGCGAATCCATTTCGAATTTTCGACTTTGAAAACCAAATACTCATTTTTGAGTCAAATAGGATTATAAATGTAAAAATTCGCCGACCCTCTTGGAGCGGCCATATTGAATTTATGAGTTTTGACACAAAATTCATAATCTCCGACCCCCGAAACCCATACATACTTATTTTCGATAGAATCGGGACTTAATCACAAAACTCGTTTGCCATCTTGAATTCATGGATTTTGACCCCTACACACCAATTTTGGATAGAATCGGAACATAATCACAGAATTGGTCCACGCACCATCTTGGAGCCGCCATTTTATTTTTTCCTCTAATAAAATTTTCATAAGACATTATCACCAAAATTATATGCACCTGCCAAATTTCAAGTCAATCGGACGATTAGAAATGTATCAAAATTCACTTACAAATTTTGAACCGGAGAGACGAAGCAAGTTAAATAAAAGCTTGTGAAAAGCGTGTTAATACTATAAACGTGGCAATATGTGATCATTCAGTACCTTTCATGCAATTAATTAATTGATAAGTGTTATTCTACGTGTAAACTATCAACAAAAATAATATTTCGCCTTTATATAATTTTGGCCAGCTATTCCTTCATTTTCACCTGTGTGCGACGTTTCGAGATTTTGCGACATCATAGCTCTCTTAGCTGCGGTCCGATCGACGAGATGGTAATTTTTTTTTGTTCAGCGGACCTTTTTACGTCAGAAAAAAATAAATTCGGGGAAGTTCCTTCCTCATTTCGTTTTTAGATCGTCAACATCCATAGGGACGTCATCGACAATGCGTTCTATCATGCTGCTACCGTGCAGACTTTACTTCGAAAAATCGTAAATGAATTAGGAACGCAGATATCGCTGCGAAATTCCATATCCACGTAGAAAAGAGAATTTCCTTCTGAATGGCGGGAAGCACGATTGCATCCCAGTAACAGAAAAATGTTTTTTCCTGCTCCAAAGTGAAAAAAGTTATTTTTGCTGAGGCACCGGTGCAGACTTCTGTTGGGGAAATCGCAAAAAGATCAGGGACAGAGCAATCGGTGTGAAATTCTGGAAACTAATGCAAAAAACTATGAGGAAAACGATTTTCATTTTTTTTTCGAAAAAAAAAATCATTTCCGGTTTTTTTCCGGAAGTTCGGATTTTTTTTTTCTAATTCGGAAAGGTGAAAGGTAGAGCAACTCTGCGAACTCCAATCGATATTCAGAATGGCCGGATTAGTCTAGAAGCGGAATTTCGTTCCGATACGGAAACAAAATTTCAAAAGTCAAATTTTCGAACAACGCCTAGACCCCCAAATATCTTCGAAAACCAAAGTGGTCGTATCGATCTCCGGTTTGAACTAAAATGTGGGAAATGCCGCGTAGATTCCGAAAATATGGCGTATCTCAATCCGACAGATTCACCGTAAATCCTTGACATATACTTCAGTATTACGAAAAATATTTGACAATTTGTTATAAAATGATAAGAGGTAGATTGTAGGGGGTCGATATGGCTCTTCAGCCTGTTCGTGCCTCGACCTATGAGGTCTTCTGTACATTACCCTTCATATATTCAAGACCCGGGCACAGTTTATAGCTAAAGAAGCAGTTAGCTCACTTGGCCCAAATGCATGTTCCAAGGTAACGTCCACTCCAGGGAAAGAATTCAGGATGCGCAGAAGACTGTACGCGATTATCGCTCTTCGAAGTATACGAAAAATGTCAGTATTAGTAACACAGTAACACGCGGTATGCGCGAGGGATAAAAATCAGAGTTGCGCAGTGTACAAACGGGAACATAAAGATCAAAGTGCCGACGCCAAGTGAGCGAACCGTTTCTTTAGCTATAAACTGTGACCCGGGATTCCAAGACTCCTTGCGAAGCGTATCAGTTTCCTGGGAGCTGAGTTCCTAATGTCTGAGGGCGTTTGTGAAACCCTTTCGAGGAACTTAAGCCTTCTGCAAAACAGCGCTTGGCAGTCGCAAAGCAGGTGTTCTGCAGTTTTAGCAAAGTTCTCGCAATAACGGCACAGTTCATTGTCTGATCTATCTCTTTTTTTTTTGAGGTTATACCTCAGAGGACAATGTCCGGTGAGCAGTCCCATTACCAGTATCAGGAAAGACGAGCTCTTTCACAATATTTCTCAGCGCAAAACAGCCGGTGGCTAATTTTTCATTGAGGTACCTGATATGTTCATAAAATTTGGGATCTTTATTTTGATGGACTTCTAGGAATTTTGATGTGGTGCAATTGTCTATAATGTTTACTCCTAGAGAAAGATAAAAAAGGTGCATTTGAATGCTATCACATTGATATTCTTCATCTTGAGTGTTGAGAGGTTTGAGATACCCCAATCTTTCATTTTATTCATATCTTTAAACATTCTGGTGTGAAACTTGTCTTTGTCATGGCATAATAATGTGGTATCGTCTGCAAAGAGAGTGAATCTTTCTGTGATGTGAGTCAAATCATTCATGTACAGGAGAAACACGACAGGACCTGAAACAGAACTTTGGGGTACACCTCATTTCATATCACTTGTATTCGACTCCGAAGACATCTTTATAAATTGCTTCCTTTCAGAAAGATATGATTTGAACCATGCCTGGCTGTTATCCCCAAGGCAGTATCTGACAAACATTCGTAACAGAATCTCATGAATGGTAAGCTTTAGAAAAGTCGCATAGAACAGTTACTGTAGTTTCTGCTCTAACCAACTGCAGGAATGAAGATATGGCATCAGATGTATTTTTGTATTTTGGATGCCATAGTGATGCATACTGAGTATATTGTTGTTATCCAAAAATTTCATAGTTCTCCGTTCAACCAGTTTTTCAATTATTTCCGCTAGTGTTGGAATGATACAGAGTGGGCAATTGAAAACGAAACAGCGGCTCTGTAGGTCGGCAGAACCGAATTATATAGAAACGCTCGGACACGTCAACTACATTTTCGAGAGAGACATCGTTCGCGATGAAATTCACTCGAAATACATTCCATCCCTCGGAGCTTGACCGCCACCCCTAAATTTTTAAATGGCAACATATGGCAAGTGATACCTTATCTGAAAGGTATTTTCCTTCTCGATATCAAACAACAAAAATTAATTAATTCTATCGATTTGTTTTCGAGATATAGGAAGTTGAAGTTGGGAAATCACTTTTTAATCACTCAATCAATAAAAACAATATCCGATGAAGCAACTGTCGCAATAATTATTATTGTCAATTAACTAAATGTTCAAACTGTCTACCACCTATTTCCATACAATAGTACAAGTTCTGTTCAAAACGAGACCTCACATTTCGTAGCATTTCCGGCGTTATTCGACGGCATTCTTCAATAATGCTCCTTCATGACCCCACAGGAAAAAGTCGAGTGGGGTTAAATCTGGAGATCTGACTGGCCACTTTATAGAGCCTCTTCAAAGCAACTTCTCTTCAAAGCAACTTCTCTTCAAAGCAACTGTTCAAAAATAATTATCATTGTTAACGAATTTAATGATCTAACTGTTTACCGACAAATAACATGCAATTCCGTTTTAAATTTTTATTTCATCCCCATTCACTTGATCGAGTTTTTTTCAAGATTCTTAGGAATCGATAAAAAGACGTAATCTTGAATTCGACTCAAATGCGAGTACAACAAAAACATGTGTGCGATCATTTTTTTCGCCAAATTCATAATTGTGGACGTCTATCAGTGTCAAACTGATCTTTGATTGAACGACATCAGAGTGAATTACTTGACTAAAGCTGCTGAATATCTTTCCCCAATAATGGTGTATACGATCGCGGAAAAAGTTGAAATAATAACAATTTTTTTTAAGAATGATGAGTGCTGTAACCGTACAGCTAATTTGTTCAATGAAACGCATCCAGATAAACTTGTTTCTAAATAATACGTTCTAGGATTAGTTCAAAAATTTCGTCAAACTGGATCAGTAGCCAACAAGAAACGAGACCCAGAACGTGAAGTATCACTTTAAGGACATGCAGACCCAACATTGAGCACAAGGAAATTGGCTAGTGTTACCAATATCAGTAGAACCAGTATCCGCCGAATCCTGAAACATCATAAATTCCACCACTACAAAATACATTCGGTACACCAATTGAATGAAGATGATTTTGATAGGCGACAGGAATTTTGTGAAATTATGACTACGAGAATAGATGCTGATCAGAATTTCCTTTTCATCATCTGCTTTTCTGATGAGCCTACATTCTTTTTTAATTCGACTGTGAATCGTCATAATTGTCGTTATTGGTCAGATGCCAATCCACATGTTTTCCACGAAGTCCATACTCAAACTCCCCAAGAACTCAATGTCTGGGCCGGTATTTTTGGGGACCGTTTGATTGGACCAGTATTTCTCGACGGTAACCTGACAGGAGAAACCTATTTGGAATTATTGATTGAATTTGTTTATCCACAATTAGTGGAGATAATTGAAAATGACGATCGTTACCATGAAAACCACTTGATATTTCAACAAGACGGGGCACCTCCACATCATGCACAGCCTGTTGGGACGTTTTTCGATAGAATGTTTCCTGGAAGTTGGATTGGAAGAAGATGCTCTATAGAGTGGCCAGCCAGACATCCAGATTTAATCCCACTCGACTTTTTCCTGTGGGGCCACTTGAAAAATAAAATCTTTGCAACCGAACCAGAATCTCTGAAAGATTCACGAAGGAGAATTATTGAAGGATGCCGTCGAATAACGCCGGAAATGCTACGAAATGTGAGGTCTCGTTTTGAACAGAACTTGTAATATTGTATGGAAATGGGTAGTAGACAGTTTGAACATTCAGTTCATTGACAATAATAATTATTGCGACAATTGCTTTATCAGATATTATTTTTATTGATTGAGTGAATAAAAAGTGATTTCCCATCTTCAAGTTCGTATATCTCGAAAACGAATCGATAGAATTAATTTATTTTTGTTGTTCGATATTTAGGAGGAAAATACCTTTCGAATGAGGTATCACTTGCATATGTTGCCATTTAAAAATTTAGGGGTGGCGGTCACAGCTCCGAGGGATGGAACGTATTTCGGGTGAATTTCATCGCGAACGATGTCTCCCTCGAAAATGTAGTTGATGTGTCCGAGCGTTTTTATATAATTCGGTTCTGCCGACCTACAGAGCCGCTGTTTCGTTTTCAATGGCCCACTCTGTATATTGGTCTGAAATTGGCTGGATTTTCTTTGTTGCCATCTTTGTGAATTGGTATCACTATCGTCAGAGTAATTCCACTCGTTTTGCAGAATTCAATATTTGTCTTCCTTGAATGTCGTTCCAACATTGCTTCAGGCAATGGATCTCCTTGGGCGTTGATAAAGATGAATTCTCATGTTACATGAAACGTTCATTCTCATCAATTGAGAGGAAGAATAATTAGTTAGAAAGTTTGTCGGGGTTTGCAGCATGTTCGCTATAAGTTTTCCTGTCCACTTCAGATGAAACAACGCTGTATTCTAATCAAGGAGCACGAAATTAGTTTTCCTCCTGAAATAACCGCGTTATTTCTCATTATAATCAAAAACGGGATTTGATACAAATACAGCTTCCATGGGATGTAATCCAAAATCCCAATAATAATAATGAATAACAAAGCACTTGTTTCGCATACTTAGGGAGTAAAAAAAATATATGATCAAATATACATAAATAAATTGTTGAAATGTTCATGAAAATGCATTATTATAATACCATATAACGTAACATGGGTGTTACTGAAACCTGTTGAAATTACTTTGTATATTGTACTTTTGACTTTGACAAGGGAGTTGACAAAAAGAGATTTTGAAATATACTTGTCAGTGAGTCATCAGAAATAAAGTTTATATATTTTCCATAAAAAGCGTAATTCATTGACAAAGTTGTGGTCCTTCTAGTCGCATAGTTCCAGCACTAGGTGTGTACAGTCAGAATTTGCACAGAGTTAACATGTCTTCACAAAAATTGGTGCTTCGAGATATACCAGGGTTGGAGGCAAAATTGAAAACTGCTGCTGATAAGAATTTACTAAACAATATTCATTTTGCATTATATGGAGAAGAAGCTAAAGGAAGATCCGCAAGAAGACATATTTCATCGTTTTCTGGATTTGAATTTTGCGAAAACTCAGCAGAATATGATCAACACTGTGAATTATTGAGTAAATCACTCAGCATCTTCAGTTTACAACAATTGTGTGATTTCTTCGAATTCAAATACCCGGAAAATACCAGTGCGAGTAATTTAACGAATGTATTCCTAAAATACTTCATGGTAAGGTTTCAAAATGTTTCAAATGATGAGGCAGAAAGAAAAGTATATCCATGTCAGTAAAAGTGGAAAACGAAATCTCATATTAGTCATTCTCGGAAAAACACCAACTGAGATCGAAAATAGTAGAAAAACAGAATGAAATAGATTTACTACAAGAGAATTTTTATTCAAATCAAGAAGAAATCGTCGATCTAGAATGTGAAATTGAAGAGATGAAAATTACAGCGAAACCTATCGAAGAAATTGAAGCAAAACAAAGGGAACTCGACAGGAAACAGAAGCTTCTCAAGATAGGTGAAGCACGTTTGAAAAATAAAGAGAATTCATTATCGAAATATCAAGAATTCCTAGAAGAAGAAGTTGTGTCGAGTTTGGAAGAATGTTCTTCTGAAGAAGAGGTTAGAAGTAGAAAGTCAGTACAATCCAGTTCACAGTATGTTCGAGAGTGGACAAATGAAGTAAATGATTACTCGAAGCAAATAATGAAAAGGATTGGCGCAAAAAATGAGATAGAGGGCCTAACAAAATCAATCAACAATATGCTATCACGTCAAACAATAGGCAACCAGTTGATGACTTTCGATGGTTTATCGTACTTAAAGTGGCCCATTTTTTATTCTCAATACAAGTTGTCCAATGAAACCTGTTCATTTTCACCAAAAGAGAACGTTTTAAGATTGAACAAATGTCTGACAAGCGAAGCAAGAAAATCAGTCGAAATGCTTCTCATAACCGCTCAGAAACCAGATGAAATTTTAGACATTCTGCATAAGAAGTATGGTCGGCCCGAAAGGATAATGGAAGAGTTGTTATCGGAAGCCTGTAAACTGCCTGTTGTTGATAGCTCAGAATCTTTCATGGATTTTAGCAATACTATAAGAAACGTGGCAGCAGTGGTAGAAGGGGAGGTTGAACAAATGTTCGATCAAAGACAACTTTTGGCAAATTTTGTTTTCAGATTGCCACCCCATTTACTCACTCAATGGGGAAGTTACCTCATTGAGAGGAAAATCCCATCTAGAAAAGAGTCATTGAGAGATTTTTCGGATTGGATACAACAAATGTCCGAAGTCATTTCCAGAATCACTTTTGTCTCCAATGCAGTCAATGTGAGTCTTCCTAATAAAAATGCATCCCAAAGTATGAGCAATGTTGGGAATCAACAAACAAATAATACAACAGGGACCACCGGTAAACGATGCAAAATTTGCAATCAGAATCAACATCCTTTAGAAAATTGTAGTCATTTCCAAAAGGCGCAAGTGAAAGAACGTTGGAAAATTGTTCAAAAATGTAATGCTTGCTATTGTTGTCTACGCCAACATCAAGGAAAATGTAAGAAGAGAAAAGTATGTGGGGTTAACAATTGTGATCGTTTTCACAATAATTTACTACACAAAAATGCCGAATATCCGACAACGCCTGAAGTTACAACTCACGTAACGCATAAAAACAGCAATACTTTGTTGAAAATATTACCTATTAAACTGAAAGGTCCAAATGGTATTATGGAAATAGTGGCTCTTCTAGACGAAGGAAGTACAACAACACTGCTTGATTCCACTGTGTCAAAACAGTTGGGTTTGATGGGTCCAATATCACCATTGTGTTGCAAATGGACAGGCGATATATTTCGGTATGAAAATAATTCTCAGATAGTACAAGCAGAGATTGCAGGAAGAAATGGAACCGTATTTCATGAGTTGAAAAATGTCAGGACCGTGGATCATTTAGATCTACCACAGCAGGAGTATGACCTGGCTAGCTTGATACAAATGTTTCCTTTCGTACAACAAGCCTTCTCTCCATCCCAAGTCATTGAGAAACCTTCATTGCTGATTGGTCAAAGCAATGCTCATCTTATCGTCTCCAGACAGGTCATTCAGCCCACTCCGAATGCTCCAATTTTATCCAAAACTCAAATAGGGTGGACCGTCCATGGAACAATAGGATATCCAGACAGAAATGAGGAGAAAATTGAAGTCTCCTTTGTTTGCTGCGAAGAGTCAGATGAAAAGCTACATGAGTTGGTGAAGAGCTATATGACAGTGGAAAATTTTGGAGTAGCAATCACAAAAATGGACAGAAGAAAGACCAAAGAGGAAGAAAAGGCGATATCGATAGCAGAAAATTCTATTCAGCGATATGGGAATCAATATCAAGTAAGATTGCCGTGGAAAGAAAATGACCTTGTTTTACCGGACTCATTTCCAATGGCGAACCAGAGGCTGAAATGTCTCGAGAAACGCTTGTCTCGAAATGAAAAACTTACGATATCATATCGAGACGAAATTCGAAAGCTGCTGGATAAAAAGTATGCAGTCCCAGTAACCGCAAAACAGCTTGAAAATGCAAAGAATACATGGTTTTTACCCCATTTTGCAGTTCTGAACCCCAATAAACCGGGAAAAGTTCGAGTTGTATTTGATGCAGCCGCAAGAACAAATGGTTTATCACTGAATGATTGCCTCTTACCTGGACCTGATTGGCTGACGTCCCTTTTCGGTATTCTCTTGACATTCCGACTACATAAAATAGCTTTCGCAGGTGACATTCGGGAGATGTTCAATAGAATTCGAATTTCAGATGAAGATAATTTTTCACAGTGTTTCTTATGGCGTGATCTTGACCCCAGTAGATCTCCATATGTCTACAGGATGACTGCTATGTTATTTGGTACGACTTCTTCACCATTTCTGGCACAATTTGTGAAAAACTACAATGCAAATCAACATAGCGAGTGTGATGGAAGAGCCAGTCTGAAGTAATTATTAATCATCACTATGTAGATGATTATTTGGATGGAACTGAAACCGAGGAAGAAGCTGTAAAACTCATTAAAGATGTTATTTACGTTCATAGCAAGGCGGGTTTCGAAATAAGGAATTTCATCTCGAATTCTCTTGTGGTTCTGGAACAACTTCCGGAGAATTTACTAACCAATCAAATCCAATCGGAGGTAGCCAGGCGAGCTAATGAAGAAAAGGTTCTGGGTATGCTATGGAATTCAGAGAAAGATTGTTTTACTTTCAATCTGAAATTTCACAAAATTTCTAAGGAAATAATGAATGGCACACAAATTCCCTCTAAAAGACAAGTTTTGAAAATGGCAATGTCAGTTTACGATCCTATTGGGCTATTATCACCGATCACCATAAAAGTAAGAATATTGCTACAAGAGATATGGCGCTTGGGCATTGGCTGGGATGATTTCATAACACACAATATTTTCAAGAAATGGACTATTTGGCTGCGGGAGCTGAAATCCGCTATGAACATAGAAATTCCAAGATGTTACTCACTGGAGCTGAAGAGGAGCAGAAGAATGGAAATTCACACATTTTCAGACGCTAGTGAACTTGCCTATTCTACAGCAGTTTATTTGAGACTGGAATTTAGTAGCTATATCGATGTCATTCTCATTGCTTCTAAGGCACGTGTGGCACCCCTGAAAACACTAACGATACCCAAATTAGAACTGCTAGCTGCAGTATTGGGAGTGAGATTATGCTGCGAAGTAATCAAACATTTGAAACTGAACATTTCTGCTAGATATTTCTGGTCCGATTCACGAACAGTTATACAATGGCTCAAAAGTGAGAAGAAACTACAAACGTATGTAGCTGCCGAGTTGGTGAGATTTTAGAGAGCAGTGACATTAACGAATGGAATTGGTTGCCTACGACAGATAATGTTGCAGATGATTGTACACGAGACACTCCAAACGAAACATTGAATATTGAAAGCCGTTGGTTCAAAGGTCCAAAATTTCTTTATGGAAGGAAACAAAGTTGGCCAAAGATTCCACAGCCTCTCAATGAAATAATGGATAGTTCCGATGAAGTACAAGTGAACTTGATTACCGAAGTTTTGTCACAGGCCTTACCAGAAATAAAATCCCACTACACTTGGGTTGAATTGCTCCGCATAACAGCACGAATTAAACGTTTTATCACAAACACAAGAGGTTTGATGATTAACAATATACCCCATACATTCTTAACTTGCGAAGAACTGGAATGGAGCCAAAGGCAATGGTGGAAACTTGTTCAAGCATCTTGTTTTTCCGTGGATTTGTCAAATTTGACGAAGAAAATTCCAAATAAAAATGGTCGATTACACAACATGTCTCTCGTTCTTGATGATAACCATATTATGAGAGTGTCTGGCAGAATCATAAATATGGAAGAAATCACTGTGATTGAAAAGGAACCTATAATTCTAGATGGGAATCATCCTTATACACATAAAATGATTTTGCATGTTCACAAAAATAATGCTCATCAAGGAACTGAAACCGTAATCAACGAGATCAAGAGGAAATTTTGGATACCACACATCAGAACAATTGTCAAAAAAGTAATTCGAGAATGTGCTTATTGTAGGCCTATGAAAGCAAACCCACCACAACCAAAAATGGGTTTATTACCCCCAGAAAAGCTTTTGAAATGTGAAAAACCGTTTTCCGCCACTGGTATTGATTTTTTTGGCCCATTTCTGGTTAAAATAGGTCGAAGAACCGAAAAACGTTATGGAGTCCTTTTCACTTGCCTGACAATGAGGGCAATACACGTCGAAATCGCTCACTCCTTGAGCACGGACATCAGACGATTTTTAGCTAGGAGAGGACCCGTAAATGTTTTTTGGTCAGATAACGGCAGCAATCTGAGAGGAGCATGTCGCGAACTCTTAGAGGCTTTGGATGAATTTCAGATAAAAACTGTGATAGATGATATGGCAAATAGAGGAATAAATTGGAAATTCCTACCACCCCTCAGTCCGAACATGGGAGGTAGCTGGGAACGTCTCATAGGCAGTTTCAAACTTTGTTCTGCGAAGCAGAGTATATTATAAATAGTAGACCTCTCACTCATGTTTCCACAGATCCACAGGACCCGGTTAGTATTTGCCCGAACGATCTTCTCATCGGCAAATCAGTCACCATAACAACACCAGGAGTATTTGACAAAAAAGATCTTCTATCTAAAAAATATTGGAGGATTTCTCAATACTTAGCAGACATGTTTTGGAAACGTTGGCTACGTGAATACCTTCCAAATTTGATAAATCGCAGTAAATGGAATGAAGATAAACCAAATCTAGAAGAAGGAGAACTAGTCATCATAAATGAAAAGGATTTTCCGAGAGGAGTTTGGCGAATGGATAGAGTGAAAAAAGTATATATGGGCCCAGACGGAATTGTTAGAGTTGCTGATGTTCAGACAGCACATGGGATTTACAAGCGACCTGTTAGAAAACTCCACCGGCTCAATATTCGTGCTAATCAGGAAGTTAGCACCGAGGGGGAGAATGTTACTGAAACCTGTTGAAATTACTTTGTATATTGTACTTTTGACTTTGACAAGGGAGTTGACAAAAAGAGATTTTGAAATATACTTGTCAGTGAGTCATCAGAAATAAAGTTTATATATTTTCCATAAAAAGCGTAATTCATTGACAATGGGATCGAAATGCAGTAATGAAACAAATTAAAAGTAAGTATGAAAAAAATATACAAACTATATGAGACATATATAACTGTGAAAATTGCAAACCTATACAATAATGGTAAAAATAAATGAAAATGAGATTAAAATCACACATAAAAAAATACTCTAGTGTTGCACTTGTTTCGTATAAAATCAATGAAAGATTGGGACTTGAATGATACAGAATATAATTAAGATGTAGTTCAGATAAAATTGGATAGGTACAATAAGGATTGAAGTAATATAAATAAAATACAGTTATGACAAACAGAAAATATGAAAAATATAATGAGCGTGATGATATACATTTATAAAAATTTATCCGAAAATAGAATAACAGACAAAAATCACGGATAGACAGACAAACATAACATTGGAATAACTTTTAGTATTGAATTATAAGAATATAAAAACTTTTTAACAAAAAATCAAACCTACGAAATACGGAACTGAAAAGTAAAAAATAAAATAAACCTTCTCAGTCTCAATAACTAAGCTCCTAAACTAATGTAAGTAACTAATTTTGAGTCGGCGCCAAACAAACAAGCAAAAGAATTAGGTAAGTCGTAAAATGATGGCATCGAGTTGGGCGGTGACATTCTGATAATTTTTTTGAAGTAATTTAATGACCTTCGTTGATTGTTTGGCGCCGACTCAAAATTAGTTACTTACATTAGTTTAGGAGCTCAGTTATTGAGACAAAGAAGGTTTATTTTATTTTTTACTTTTCAGTTCCGTATTTCGTCGGTTTAATTTTTTGTTAAAAAGCTTTTATTTTTAAATTTTTTGTGGCTGAAATCTACTTATTACTAACTGCTTGTTTTTTGATTACTTCCAAAATACTTACTTACCCACCTTACTTCAACTATAACCAGTTAAATAATATGATTACCTACTTTTACTATTTGTTGTAATATACATTATTTTTGTTGTTCTGGTTGGTTCATTTCATTACTTTGTATATCATTCCATCCTCTCATAGAATATATTGATTGTGATAATGACACTAGCGATCTGTCATTGTCAACTACATATGTGTGCCACTGTTCACAAGTGAAAAATCAATTATCCCCTATTTTTCTAAGGGTGGATAATTCCATTCGAATACCCTTTATTTTCCTACCCTTAGGAGTCCATTCCAATAAAAAAAGAATCATCCAAATCGAAGATCCCAGTACAAAGTTATGCTGATAGAACGGTTAACGACCAAATTCAGGGTCAAATGGGACCAACTTCGAAGTACACCCTATCCACTGAAAAATTATCGGAATTGGATGTCTCAGTGAAAAGTTATGCGTGATCATACATAAAAAAATAAAATAAAAAAAATTAAATATACGCGTCGACTAGAGAACCTCCTCCTTTTTGGTTTCGTCGGTTAAAAACAAGAATTCATGCCCAAAAAAGCATATAATCATCTGAACACACGTTATATAGAAATATAAAAGAAACAAAAATATCTTCCACGTATTACCACTCAACGATAACATCCGACTTGTATTCGCATAGATATCCTACCGCTCATGTATCAAGGGTAACATCATAAGTGCAAGGGCTCAATTTTGTTTTGAAATTTTCGAGAAAGCATTTTGTCTGAAAATTTTACCGAGTGCGATTTGCGGTCTTACCATCTGATTAAACCACGAAAACGAAGCTTGAGTGGTTTAACCTTTGACACTAAGGCCGCAAATTGCACGAGTTGGATTTCCTATAGGCAAAATGCTTGAGGGAAAATTTAAGTGCGATAAAATCCTCTAGCAATATTTCCCGAATTACATTGAAAACTGGATAAAATTACCAGAATTCATGTTATATTATAATTTTCAATGGAAAAAGTTATTTTCCAATTCTTTTCCATCCAAAATCGAAGGAATCGTGCCCGAATAATTATCATTTCCAAATGCTTCGTTTTACAAATTCTTTCATTCACAATGATCATTTACTGGTCTCGAACTGAAATATATAAAAAAAATCACTATCAGATCAAATATGTTTGTATCTGGAACCGGTTAAAAATAAGGTTCCTTGGTATGGGACCGAACCCGAGCCTCCCGCGTGATAGCCTATCATGCTAACCACTGCTCTACGAGGATATACAGAAAATGAGACAATTAAATTATTAATTTCCTTACTTTAGAAACTGAGGCTTGCTAACATGCTGAAAAAAGTATATTTGAATTCAAATATCAAATCACTGTATGTAGTGTATGTATGTATGTAGTGAGTTCAAAATCCCTTATTCCACTAATTTTGTATTTCCTATTTCCCTATATAGGAATTGAATGTGCTGACTTTAATTCTGACAGGACCAAGTGTAGTTGTCACACATACTCGTATAGTCGTAGTAGTCCGAGTCCGAGCAACACGTGTTTTCACGTTGATCCGTATATTCTACTTTGAAAGTGTTATAATATAATTCATAGTATTAGTGGAGTAGTGAAATTTTCTAATAAGACTCAACTAAGTAATCTCAGTGATATCTGGCCGTAAACTTATATAATTCAACTATCATCATGCCAGTGATCACCCGAGATCTATTGAATGAAGTGAGAGCTGCCGCCGACGTGGCAATAAAACAACTTTGTCAACAGTAGTCTTTTATAAAAAGTCTAGTGGATAGTGTATCGGATGGGATCGAAAAAATCTTGACAAAAAAGTTCGGTATTCTCGAAGCAGAAATGGTTAAATTGAAAACTGATGTTCAGGTGATTAAGGATGATCATAAAAAGGATGTAAAAACACTCACAGATAAGATCGACACCTTAGGGAAAAAAGTAACGGAATTCCCTGGGAATTCCCAAAATACCATTGATATCATGAAGGAGATAAATGACATGAGACAGAGGGAAAACAATGTACTATTTTTTGGTATTCCGGAAGATGTGAGCAACTTGGAAAACTTTGTGCGAAATGTAGTATCTGTTATTATACCAGATTTTGATGTAAAGAGTTCTCAAGTTGCCAGACTAGGTCGTTTCTCTACTGATAAATCTCGCCCAGTTAAACTTACACTACCCAACAAATCGAGTGTTCCCGTTCTCGTCATGAATGGCAAAAAGCTGCAATCAACGGAAGGTTTCAGCAAAATATATATCAGACCTGACCAAACAGCAATACAGCGTGACCATTACTTTAATCTACGAAGGGAATTGAAGCAGATCAACGAGACTGGAGGGGGTGAATATGTTATAAAGTACAAGAATGGATTCCCATCTATTATTAAAAAAAACGCTTAAGTACATCCAGCAGACCAAAACAAAATATTTCAATATTCTACCAAAATTGCAGAGGGCTAAATACCAAAACTCACATATTCTTCCAAAATGTCCTTGCCAATCAACATAATATTATTGCGGTCACTGAAAGTTGGTTACAAGATGGAGTATTTAGTACTGAACTTTTTCCTGATAATTACCTTACCTATCGGAAAGATCGTTCGACTGGAAGTCGGGGCGGTGGAATAATTCTCGCAGTAGATAATAATTGTTACCACTCAGAACTAGTAGAGTTAACCTGTCCCGATGAAAAAATTGACTTCCTGTGTGTGAAAATTTCAGATGATAATCACCAATTCTTCTACTTGATGCTGCTATATATACCCCCCAACTCAACAAGTGTGGAATATGAAGATCTCTTCGAGTTCTTGGAAAACTTTGAAAACATCGATAAGACTACCATCTTGGGCGATTTTAATATTCCTGTTCTCCAAGAGTTCTATGACAACAGCACCCAGTCAAATATTGTCTCTAGGTTCAACAATTTTCTGGAATACTGTGATTCAGTGCAAGGAAACAGAATAAAGAATTGTAACAACAGACTACTCGATTTAGTGATTTCACCATCAGAATCTGCATGTGAAGTGATAAGATGTGACCCATTAGTGCCAATTGACCAACCTGCTCTTTCAATTGAATTATCAAACCAGACATGTAACAAACAGAATTTCATCACTGATGTTAAACGTTATAACTTCCTTCGTGTTAATGTAGATAAATTCTCACACCACCTTAGTGAAATTGATTGGGTACAAGTATTGGGTTCTTCCATTGATGCGGATAGTGCATGTGAGTCTTTCATCAGTGTTCTGAACAACGCAATTGATGAATCTGTCCCGTTAAAAAAATGTAAGTCATACAAATATCCAAGTTGGTATAACATTGAAATCATTAGGAATATAAGAACTAAAAATCATTATTTGAAAATTTATAAACAGCGCAAGTTACTATTTTATCTAGAACGTATCAAACAA